>JAUPFV010000002.1:242475717-243057508 GCA_036936605.1 Limnanthes douglasii subsp. nivea
ATCGATACCGATGAAGAATTCTCTAACTATGAAAAGGTAAATATTATAAAAAAAAGTAAGTTGTTTTCAAAATAATGTTCAATATCATTGCAAAAGGTAAGGTCCAGTTGAAGGTAATCCAATATTTGGCCATCTGGACCTTTAAAAATTCCCTACAATAATAATTTATATATAATACCTTTTGCAATGATATTGAACATTAGTTTTAAAACAGCTTACTTTTTCTTATAATACCAACCTTTTCATAGTTAGAGAATTCTTCATCAGTATTGATAACGGCAACCAACGGATGTTTAAGTACGATTTTAATGACAGCGAAATCTTTAACAGGTTCATACACTTTTTTCCACTTACTGCATCAATCTCCACTCGTTTTCCAATTCGTTTGTAATTTTGAATTAGGACAGTGTTAGAATCCTGCAAATTAACCAACAAAGAAAAAATAAATAACTTATTATTATAAAAGAAATATATTAAAAATTAATTAAATTGTTTGCATTTTTATGTGGTAATTATTTTCCACTTTTCTGACCCAACTGTAGACGACAATATTCTCCTTCACTAAACCATGGAAGCGCTTATCCGTTTATAGCTTTTGGGTATATTTGTAATTTCTCAAAATTAATTAAATTGTTTGCATTTTTATGTGGTAATTATTTTCCACTTTTCTGACCCAACTGTAGACGACAATATTCTCCTTCACTAACCCATGCAAGCGCATATCCGTTTATAGCTTTTGGGTATATTTGTAATTTCTCAATCGTAATCCTTCCGATGGGTATTTTTACTGAATTCATTCAGTAGCTCTTGTACAGATAGATCCATTTGCTAGCTTTTCATCATGTTCGAGATTGTAGCAATACTCTATAAATTTCCTTATAGTAATCGCCCAACAAATCCCTAAAAAATAAATAAATTTATACATTTGTTTTCCTTTTTATTTTAAAAGTTTGAAAACAAATTTAAAATAAAATTACCTATATCTTTTTTATCTGAAATTTTTATTTATGCTATCTTTTTTATCTGAAATTTTTATTTATGCTACCGTGATTTTTCCATGTCTAAAAATCAAAACAAACATATTTGTAATTTTCATCTTTGTCGGTAGGTAGATCGTATCAAATTGAGTTATAAAAAAATTAATTTTTATTTTTATTTATTATAAATATATTAAATATCAACCTTTCGTTCTAATACAAAATTATTAAACATACTTACCGAGCTCTCTGAATTTTCTTCTTTTGTCCAACTTTTTTGGGGGAACCATCTATAAAAGATATAATTAAAAACATCATTAAAATTCATTGCCTAGTAAAAATATCATTAAAATTCATTGCAAAACTTAACCGGATTAATATTTATTTAATTTTTCAAATATATATATAATATTTATTTATTTCTAGCCGTGTTAGGCTAACAAATCAACATATATTTTATTTTTTTATATACTAAAATATAAAAATAAATCTAAACATATGAAAACAAAAACCTACCTAAACCAAACATAAATCATATTAAAATCCTTATTCGTTTTTTGAACTACTTCAAAAACAAAAGTAGGAGATCAGTGTGTTCACAAAATTGTATGGACAAAAAATTTGCTAAAATATTAGAGCCTATATTTCCAAATCTGGACTATTCTTAATCTAGGGTAAGAGCTCAATAAACATTCATGTTTTCCAAAATTGTATATAAACGAAAATTCGCACATGTTATTTAAAAGAAATTGAAATATGTTTTTGAAAAAAAATTGAAATATGTTTTTGAAAAAATATATTATTTTTTTTAGCTAAAAAACTATTTTGAAACTTAAATGAAATAAATTTTAATGAGAAACATGAAGTTTAAGAGTTTTAAGACATAGGAGAAACAAAAATATACAAAACCAATAACAAAAAATCATGTATCTCATATTTTAGTAGAAAAAACTATTCTATCTATCTATATATATATATATATATATATATATATATATATATATATATATATATATATATATATATATATATATATATATATATATATATTCGTTCTATAGCCTAAGAGAAAAAAAAACAAAAAACCAAATACATTAATACATACCAAAACCTTTAACGAATTCGTAGAGTGATTTATTAAATTTTGAAGTTGTGCCCTATAAGGTGTGTATATATATATATATATAGTCTTATATATTGATTACAAGCATGATCAATTTTAAAATATTTCTTAATTAGTTAAATATTTTCTAATTTAGGTAAATACTGATTCTCAATATCTATTAAACATATATTTAATAAATTTTGTTTTCATAGTTAGCACTTTTTTTTTGTAAATAAAATTATTTTTTAATTTTTAGGTAATTTTTAGGTTTGAAATTAGGTTCGGCCTAGAGGGGCGGAGGCCCCCTTATCTAAAATATATGTTTTATAAAACATTTTAAGGTATTAATTATTTAAATAATATTAAAATAAAAATTATTCGCCCCTTTAACTAAAATATATATTTTGTAATTTTTTTTAAGATAAAATATTTTTTCTCATCTAATTTATAATTTAGGAAAGTGAAAATACATTTACTTAGTTTAAAGTTTATTTAAAATAATATTATATATTTATATTATAAATTAGGTTTGATACAAATTTGATTTTAATTTTATATAATTTTTACATAAAATTTATCTATATGTATCTAAAAAATATTTTTTATATAGAAAATTGAATTTATTTCCATTCATTTCTCAAAAATATATTTTATACATCTATCCTTTGAAATATCTTTTATATATTAAATGATTTTGTTATATATTTTTTAAATATCTTTTAAAAATAATATATTAATATTTTCATCTATTTTTAAAAAAATATTTTTTTATAACAAATTTTATTTACTTTTATGTAAATTTTAAAATATCTTTTTAAGATATTAAAATTGGATTTGTTATATTCTATTTTATTTTATATATCTTTTAAAAATAATATATTAATATACATTAAGATTTATTGTTATATATATATATATTCATTTATATATATAGAATAGTGTTTGTTCTTTAAGTAACTCGAGTAATAATAATATGATTTATTCTAATCTAATCTACTGTATATCAAGATCTAATGATGATAGAATTGACTGTATATCAGCCCCCAAGGGGTAGCCGAGTTGGTTGAGCATGGCATTCTTATAACCAAAAGGTCATGAGTTCGAGTCCCTCTGCATACGCTTTCTCGGCTGAGCCTGTCACCTTGTGTGGTTTACCTTCTGGCGTTGGTTTGCAGGCTATCGCGTCAGACTGAGGGTTTACCCTGTGCGCACTCATTGCACTCTGAGTAGCGGCTGCGGGTTCCCTCCGAAAAAAAAAAAAAAAAAAAAAAAAAAAAAAAAAAGAATTGACTGTATATCAAGACCTAATGATGATAGAATTGAATTTCATTTTAATGAATTTTAGTAGTAATGTTAGAGATAAATTCGATGAGAAATTTTGCCCACCTTACTTAAATTTCTAGATACGCTTTTTAGAAACAAGAAAATTTATTTATAAAAAAAAATATGAATTTGAATAAAATTGGTTTAATATGAATTTTTAGGTTTGAATAAAGTTGGTTTATTTAATATGAATTTGAATTTAGGTTTAATCAAATTTATTAGTGTACCTAATGAAGCGAATTTACTAGTGTATCCATATAGACAATAAAAATAAAACAATGAGTTGTAGTATGTTATTACCTTGGCTCGAGTGCTGAAAGCTTCAGCACTAGACTCGTATGCCTCGAACAAACAGAATCATGAGCTTAAGAGTTCACGGTCGATTTAAAGAAGATGCATGTCGGATTCTTCTACAGATTTTAGGGTTCTTGCTGAGTTTGAAGTCATCTATGTTTTGAGGAAAGCTACTTTTGATGAAAGCTACTTCTGACTAAAGGCTTGCTAAGTTGTTGAACGCAATTTCAGAGCATCAGTTTGAAAGGGTTATTGATGGTAGGATCGAGGGTTGCTGAAGGATTTCATCTAGGGTTTGAGGAAATTCGAAAATTGCAGTTCGATTTAAGGGTTGCATGTCAGATTTAAGGGTTGGTTTTTGGCTCGTTTGGAGGATGAACACCGGTATTGAAAAGTCCGGGTTGAGGAATTGAAAAGACAGATATTGGTCAGGGTTTGAGGATAGTTTGATCGGAATGGAAGGTCTTGTTAGGTGAATTGTGGCTACTTGATAAGAACTGAAGATTGCAAAGATGGTTTTGTGGGTGGTTCAGAAAGAAAATGGGTGAGTTCGTGTTTCTGGAGATGTTTTTGGTTTTTGTGGTTGTATTTGTTCTAAGGGTTCTCAGAGAAAGAGAGAAGAGGATAAAGAGGAGAGTAAAGAGGTAGACATCGGGCTAGGGTTTGCTAATGGGTTTTGTTTTTATATTAATGGCCTTGGATTTGGGCCTCCATTGTATAATTTTGGATGTGACTAAGCTTGAGGTTTTAATAAAAGAGTGATGGGTTTGGCCATCAGATTAATAAAAAAAAATATACACAATAAAAATTAAAAATTTAAAATTTAAAAGTGAACTATTATTATCCGAATACTCTAAATTTAGGACAAAGAAATGGACCCTTGAATTTCAGTCACGAATAAATATATATGCATGGGTTTTGCATCCCAAAAATCCTCTCCCTCTTGCTCTCTCTCCCAATTGTTGATTGTGAGGAGCGTGAGTGGATAGCAGTAGCCATGGCTTTGGCAATGGCGAATGGCTTACAAAGTTTCTACTCTTTCTCTGCAAGCAACCCAAGCCCCAAGCTAAGAAGTAGAGCTGGTATGCTCCCTAACCAATTCATCGGCCCTACTCTATCTTCCTCAAAATCCAAACTACCTATTCGATTTAACTCAAGGAGTCTAATTTTCAAATGTTCCGTTTATGAAGCCACTACCCCGCCTCTATTGTTGCATTTAATCTCAAAATTTAATTGTGTTTTTTGAATTTGTCCGTTTCTTCTTCACATTGTCGTTTCACTTTCTGCTGTCTTTTTGTCTACTCAACTTTGGACTATTTAATAGTCTCTCTATTACCTAATAAATCAGATCTGAGATTTAGTATCTCTGTTGTCTCAAAACGGTGTATATTAATCTGTTTTTAGACCTAGATTTGGTATCAGAGCCTGAAGGTCTTAGCAGACGTATTTGTTTCACTAACGATGGAGGTGAACAAAGGAAAAGGAGGTTCGTACGGCCTAAGTTACCCAATGCTGGATAGAAGTAATTATACGGCTTGGGCTATCAAAATGAAAGTTTATATGCAAGCGCAAGGGGTATGGAATGCAGTAGAGCCAAAAGATCCCAATGTAGCTGTCGAAGAGAAGACAGATAAGATAGCGCTAGCAATGTGTATCAGGCAATTCCCGAAGATGTATTGCTCTCAATTGCGAACAAGGGAACAGCGAAGGACGAGTGGGATATGATAAGAACCTTATGCCAAGGTGCAGACAAAGCAAAGAAGGCACGGACTCAAACCCTAAAATCTGAATTCGAGATGCTGAATATGGGTGACAATGAAAAATTTGAAGATTTTCACATGAGAATGAATAGTCTCGTAACAAATATTCGAGCTTTGGGGGAAACGATGGAAGAATCATACGTCGTAAAGAAACTTCTGCGTGCTGTCCCTGCCAGATTCCTACAGATAACTTCAACACTGGAGCAATTTGGAGACATCGAGAGCATGACTGTCGAAGAAGCTGTGGGTTCACTCAAGGCACATGAAGAACGAGTAAAAGGAAGGACAGAAACCAAGGAGATTCAACTCATGTTGACAGAAGAGGAATGGGCTAAACGAGAAGGAGCAAACAAAAAGCTTCTATTGACGCGTGAAGAATGGCTGAAGCGAAACAATGGTGACAGATCCACAAGGGAGAGAGGCCGTGGAAAGTTTGACAAGAGTGTTATCAAATGCTTCAACCGTAATATCTATGGTCACTTCGCCTCAGAATGCAGGAAACCAAGGAAACACAAGGAAACACAAAGCGGAGGCGAATTTGGCTGCGATGGAAGATGATGAAATGGCCCTGCTCTTGGCCAAACATGATAAAGACTCGTCAAAGCTTCTCCTGAATGAGGACAAACTGCTATCTACTCAATTTCCAAGGCGTGGAGAATGTGCAGGCGAATCAAATGTCTGGTACCTGGACAATGGTGCAAGCAGTCATATGACATGTTTTAAAGAAAAGTTTGCAGAACTGGATGAGAGTATATCTAGTGTAGTGCGTTTTGGAGATGAAAATTGGACACTATATTATACTTTATTGTGCATGATTATGACTATGCAATGACACATCACAAACCATCTAACCTTAGTCCGGAAAAAGAATTACACTCTCTTTAAATAATGGAATTGTTGGAATGGAAGTTTGATGAAAGATGATAATTTGTATTTATTACATAATATTGGTCATCACTTTCTTGATATGACTACACAACTTATAACAAATAACATTACTAACTCTGAAAGATCATGTAAACTGTGGTACAAACAGTTAGGGTACATATCCAAAGTTTAGATGGACAAGCTTGTAGCTGAAGGTTTATTGGGTCCTAGATTATTGTGATTTCGGTATATGCATCGAGTGTATCAAAGGGAAACAAACTAAAATAAAAAAAAGATAAGGGCGTATAGAGTGATTTAAGTCTTAGAATTGATACATTATAACTTATGTGGACCATTTCCACATGAATCATGGGAACGGGAAACGATATTCTATATCATTTATTGATGATTTCTTTCGCTTCAGATACCTTTATCTTCTTCACGAAAAGTATAAGGCCTTTGACAAGTTCAAAGTTGTAGGACTGAAGTTAAAACATAACTCAGTATAAGCATTAAGACGGTTATATATATCTGCGATGGTGAGTACTATAACCAATATGGTAGATTGGGTAAATAAAGTTAATGACTGTTTAAAACATGATGGGTTTCGCATATTCCCTCTATACATAATAAAAATTTCAACCCGCAAAAATGGTGTATCTCAGAAGCGGACCCAAACACTACAAGGTCAGGTAAGAAGTATGATAAGTCACTCATCTGTACTACGATATCTCTGGATGGAGCCATCAAAAGATTCTGTAACGAGGATACTCATGTATCAGAAGATTCTGCTTTAACACCAATCATTTTGGTCCCCTTAGATTAAAGTAATCCTCATTAGAATACAAACGTTCCACTTGAGAATTTTAAGCATGATACATATTTGGTCTACTTAGACAAGAGAAATCTCAAGAAAATATTCTACGAGAAGAGAAAAAGGATATTGTTCATAATGATTAAACTCTACCTCCTCAAGAAATTCATAAAGAGGAAATAATGTTCTTAAGAAGGTCCACAGGAGAAAGAAAGAGTATTAAAGGTCCAGAAGTTATAGCATATCTTTATGAGAATGATGAGTCATGTTTTAGAACTGTAGATGATACATTTTCCTACAGAAAGGAAATGGAAATCTCTGACTATTGTAAGTGGATCGATGCTATGAAAGAAGAGTATAAATTGATGTAGGGAAATGTAGTATGGATATTGTCTCGTTACATAAGAGGAAAACGAAATTGGTTGTAATTAGGGTTACAAAACCAAATGCAGTTCTCTGGGTAATATGGAAAGACATAAGCAATTCTTCTAGTGAAATGTTATACTCAACGTGAAGGGATTGATTTTTAAGAAACCTTCTCTTCGGTATAGACGAAGGATTACTTTACAACAATCATGGCATTAGTTGCACACTTTTACCTTGAGCTTTGTCAGATGGATGTTAAGACCGCTTTTCTCAATATTAATATTGATAAAATGATCTATATAGTGCAACCAGACCACTTTGTAGAAAGTAACTGAAATAATCTGTTTTGTAGGTTTAAGAAATCTATTTATAGGTTCAAACAAGCATCTTGTTAGCGATACCACAAATTCTTTGTGATGATAGTCTATGTTGACTTTTAATTCAAATTTGTTGAGGTTTGCATGAATCACAATTTAAGTGGGATTAACTTCGTATTTCTCGTATTATATGCGGATAAAATATTTTTTCCTTGAACAATAAGGAATTTTTACACACTACAAAAAGATATTTATTAGACAAATTTGAGATAAAGGATCTTGGTGATGCCAGTTTTATGTTAGAAATCCAGATACGTCGGGATTTTTCCTGCAATATTCTTGGATTATCATAAATATCATATATTAAAAGTGTGCTACAACGTTACATATTGGCAGATTCCAAACCCTTATGTACCCTTATAGCAAAAGGTAACAGACTTAGTATGGTTAGTTTTTTAAGACAAAAATTGAGATTGAGGCAATAAAAATATTACATTAAATGTAAATATATTGGGAAGGTATGTTAGTAACCCAAACATGAATCATTGGAGGGCAGTTAAAAATGTATATCGGCGTAGTCTTTATCAGCCTTCAAAAACCCTAGCCTTCATCAGCCGGTGTGTTTCCGGCGTAGTCTTTATCAGCCGGCGTGTTTCCAGTGTACCTTCCATCAGTCGGTGTGTTTCCGACGTAGCCTTTGTCAGCCGGTGTGTTTTCGGCGTAGCCTTTGTCAGCCGGCGTGTTTCCGGCGTACCCTCCATCAGCCGATGTGTTTCCGGCGTATCCTTCATCAGCCGGCGTATTTCCGGCGTACCCTCCATTAGCCGGTGTGTTTCCGCCGTAGCCTTTATCAGCCGACGTGTTTCTGGTGTACCCTACATCAGCCGGTGTGTTTCCGGCTTAACCTCCGTCAGCCGGGGTGTTTTCGGTAGTTTTTATGGCAGACAAATCACATTCTACAATGGACGAGACATCCTCTCCTACGTCACGTGATGAGGTAGTGGGGTTCCGAAAGATTGATCCGACTTCTCCCTATTATCTTGGTTCCAATGATAATCCTGGTAATATTATTTCCACTGTCAAATTTGATGGCACTAATTATCAGGATTGGTCTCGTTCTCTGCGTTTATCTATGAAAGGTAGGAGAAATCTTGGTTTTTTTGGATGGAAGTATTGTGAAACCAGTAGATCCGAAGTCTCTGGAGGATTGAGATGTTGTTCAAGCCACACTCGTTCAGTGAATTCTGAACATTATTGATGAGTCGCAGCGTAAATATGTTCCGTATTTTGAGGAGGTTAAACCTCTGTGGGATGTTCTGTAGCGTCGTTTTGCTGTTAGCAATATTCAGCGCAAACATGAGTTGAATGAGGAGTTGGCTGCTTGGAAACAGAGCTCTACTATGTCTGTTTCTGAATACTTTAGGAAACTCGAGAAAATCTGGGATGAGTTGAGTGCATATTCGTTTACTCATACTTGTGTTTGTGGTGGGATGGCTGAAGCATATCAGCAGAGTCAGGATGAAAAAAAGCTGAATGCATTTCTTTCTGGTCTCCATCGGGAGCGCTTTGGTGCTATTCGCTCTCAGTTACTTGCTCAGGATCACACCCCCACTTTGGATTGAGCATTCAACAAGGTGCGTGGTGAGGAGCGGTCACATGCCAGTGCACCTGTGGAGAAGCCTATCTCAGAGGCTCCGATGGCATTTGCAGTTCAGTCTACTCCTCGAGGTACTTCTTTGTCTGCCCCACGTTATTCTCAGCGTTTTTGTACCTATTGTCACAAAAATGGTCATGAAGAATCCAATTGCTACACCAAACATGGCTATCTTGGAAAGCAGACCACCGCCTTACGTCCGGGTACTACACTAGCTTACGGCCGTGGAGAAGGGGGTCCGCGCGGACCGCCACGCAGTGGCGTTGCTCCAAGGCCACGCAACGCAACAGGACAGACATCCACTGTGGGTCCATCGACTGCAACTATTGCCAAGTTTCCTGTTGGTGAGGCTTCTCGTCTTTCTGGTTAGTTGCAGCAGTTGCTTTCCATTTTTTCAACAGACAAAGTTTCCCAGTCTGATGAGCTTCTAAGTGGTGAGTTGTTCAGTACCCCTTGGATTATTGATACTGGGGCTTCTAATCACATGACAGGTGACATCTCTTTATTGCACAATGTTACTGCTATACCAGCCTATGTAATATCTCTGCCTGATGGTTCTGAGGTTACTGCTACACATTGTCTAGTACTCGTGATATGAGTGTAGCTCACCCGTGTGATATTTGTTTTCAAGCTAAACAGACTCGTGAATGTTTTTCTGTTAGTGATTCTAAAGCGGCTTCTTGTTTTGAATTAATTCATTGTGATTTGTGGGGTCCTTATTATACTTTGTATTCTTGTGGTGCGCTTTATTTTCTCACTATTGTTGATGATTACTCCCATGCTGTATGGATTTATTTGTTGGTTGAGAAATCAGAAGTAACTTCCATGTTTTTACATTGTCTTGCAATGGCTAAGAAACAATTTAATGGAGTTGTTAAGACAGTACGCAGTGACAATGGCACTGAATTTTTCTCTGTACATCGTACTTTTGATGAGTTGGGTATTATTTTTCAATCTTCATGCGTGGGTACTCCTCAGCCGAATGGTAGGGTCGAACGGAAACATAGACATATTTTGAATGTTGCCCGTGCTCTCGGGTTTCAGGGTAACTTACCTGTTAAATTTTGGGAAGAGTGTATTTTGACTGCCGGGTATTTGATTAATAGAACTCCTTCTCAATTTTTGGGTTCTCTCCATTTGAGATACTTTTTGGTGTGCCTCCCATCTTCTCTGAGCTTCGTGTGTTTGGGTCTCTATGTTATGTGCATGATCAGAGGTCTAAGGGTGACAAGTTTTCGAGTCGTAGTCGTCAATGTGTTTTGTGGGCTACCCATACGGAAAGAAAGGTTGGAAAGTATATGATTTGGTGAGTCAAGATTATTTTGTTTCCCGAGATGTGAAATTTTTTGAACATATATTTCCATTTGCATCTACTCTTGTGTTCTCTGAGTTGGGTTGTCATGAGACTGAAGTCGCTGCACCTCCTCCTACTGCTTCTGAGTTTTGGGAGAAAGTTGAGAAGACCTCGAAGATTGACGATGAAGTGTCACCGGATAGCGGCGTCCCTTTGGTAGCACCACTCGCGGAGGTTGCCGAGGTTGGTGATGTGCAACCTCCGCCTCAGGTTGGTGACAGCGGTGTCTCAGATTCGCCAGTAGTTTCTGATGTTATTGCATATAATTTGAGTATTTCTTCAGACCTTGGACGGGGAAAGCGTAGTAAAATTCCTTCTACTCGTTTGGCGGATTTTGTGATGACTACAGTAGTACATTCAGCACCATCTGCTTCTCCTCCTCCTAGTCCTAGTCCATCTCCTGATCACCGTATGCCTTATCCTCTCACTCATTATATAGATAGTTCTCGTTTTTATTTGGCACACCGCTCTTTTCTTGCGGCTATTACCTCTGGGTATGAACCTAAGTCATTCCGAGAGGCTATGTGACATTCTGGTTGGAGAGAGGCAATGCAACAGGAGATTCAGACACTAGAGGATAATCATACTTGGACCTTGGCACATCTACCTCCAGGGAAGAAAGCTTTAGGGAGTCAGTGGATTTATAAAATTAAATATCATGCAGATGGGAGATTAGAGCGCCTCAAAGCTCTTTTGGTAGTGTTTGGTAATCATCAAGTAGAAGGGGTTGATTATACAGAGATTTTTGCCCCGGTTGCCAAGATGGTTACTATACGTCTTTTCTTAGCGGTTGCAGCAGCTCAGAATTGGGAACTACATTAGATGGATGTACACAATGCTTTTCTGTATGGTGATCTAGATGAGGAGGTTTACATGAAAATTCCTCCAGGCTTTGATAAAGGGAATGAAGGACAAGTCTGTCGCCTTCGCAAATCGTTGTATGGGCTGAAGCAGGCACCTCGGTGTTGGTTTGCCAAGTTAGTGGCTGCACTGAAGAGGTATGGGTTTGTTCAGTCCTATTCAGATTATTCTTTATTCTCTTATTCCACGAGTGGTTGTCGTATGCATGGTTTGGTGTACGTTGATGATTTCATTCTATCCGGGAATGACCCTGGTGCATTGGTGGATTTTAAGAAATACTTGAGCACTTACTTTCATATGAAGGACTTAGGTCGTCTCAAATATTTTCTTGGAGTTGAAGTAGCACAGAGTCCCACGGGTATCTTTCTCTGCCAACGTAAATATACTCTGGATATTATTTCTGAGACAGGTTTACTTGGAAGCAAGCCTGCACAGTTTCCCATGGAGCAAAATCAGCAACCCGGCAAAAGCGAGTCGGCGGTACTAATTGACGGGTCTGCGTACCGCAGATTGGTGGGAAGACTGATTTATTTGGCATTTACACGTCCAGATATCTGTTTCGGTACATATTTTATCTCAGTTTCTTCAGAAACCACAGGAGGATCACTGGCAGGCTGCATTGCGAGTTGTTCGTTATCTAAAAGGAAGCCCGAGTCAGGGAATTCTTCTGTTAAGTAGTTGTAATCTCACTCTGACAAGATGGTGTGACTCTGATTGGGCTGGCTTTCCTAAGACTCGGCGTAGTGTGAGTGGTTGGATGGTGTTCTTGGGTGATTCTCCTGTTTCATGGAATACTAAGAAAAAGGTGTTGTTGCATTGTCTTCCGTTGAAGCAGAGTACCGGTCTATGGCAGGATTGACCTGTGAGTTGAAGTGGTTGCACGGCTTGCTCAAAGATTTTGGGGTCTCACACTCATGGGCTATGCAAGTTTTCTGTGATAGTCAGTCGGCTTTACATCTTGCCCACTATCCTGTGTTCCATGAGCGTTCAAAGCATATTGAAGTAGATTGTCACTTTCTATGAGATGCGATACTTGATGAGGTTATTTGCACATCTTATGTGCCCACTAAGTTCCAACTTGAAGATATTTTTACCAAAGCACTAGGCAAGCAGCAGTTTGAGTTTTTGCTTGGCAAGTTGGGCATTCGTAATCTTCATGCTCCAACTTGAGGGAGGGTGTTAGAGTGCCAACGTTAGAATCAATAATATATGGGCAATGTTAAAATGTATATGGGTTATTTAATATTAGTCTGTATATGGGCAAGGTTTTCTAGGGTTTACTTTCTGCCACACTATATATATATACACTATTATTGTAATTAGAGGAGAGGATTTTGTATTAACACAGTTCTTGATCCTACCCGCTCAACTGAAGTTGCTAACTGTTTCTGTTTCATATACATTCACAATTCTCTTATCATATGAAAAAATAATTTTCTCTGTCTTTGTAGTTGTTTTATTTATTTCTAGTTATTTCTATAGTTTAGGTTACTTCCATATCTATAATTTGGCTATATTTTATTTAGTTAATTTATATCATACTTGTTCGTCTGTTGCATTTAGCTCAATAAATAGTTCGAAAGTGGCATTGATAACAAAGTCTGGACGAGCTGAAGGTCTATCGATCTTGTTGACAACAACAACGACCGCTAAACCAAACTAAAGAGCCTTCTTTAAAACAAACCTTGCCTGCGGCATAGGATCCTCAACAGAATCTACCTACAAGTAAGAAAGGAGGGGCCTTAGTGGCATTTAAATGAGTGTGTTTTGAAATTCGGACGAAGAGGATCAGGTTGAAATAGTACCACTAGAAGTACCCCTTCCACCATATTGAGAATGCGTTCGACTTGGCCTCCGAAATCGGAGTGCCCTGGAGTATCTATTATATTAATTTTAGTGTCTTTGTAAGCGATAGAAGTATTTTTGCTAAGAATTGTAATTCCTCTTTAATGTTCCAGGTCGTTCGACTCCATTATCCGTTCTTGTACAAATTGGTTATCGCGGAACACCTGGTCGATGCATAAGGAGAATAATAAGAATGAGAGTAAGACTGATATCCTATTTACATACAGAAGTGAAAAACAAGTATACAGTGGCTTGTTTCAACATCGAATCAACCAAAGTCGTCTTCCCATGATCTGCATGCGCGACAATAGCTATATTCCTAATGTCTGTTCTTCTTACGAGCTTTTGTTGATTTCAGATGAATAAATCTCAGACAAAAGCTATGAAATGCTTCGATAATTTCATTAGGTAATAGAAATGATTATTAAATAGTCAAAGATTGAGTACACAAAATGAAACGACAACTACTGAAAGGACAATATAAAAAAAACGGAAACACACTTAAAGGACACAAACTTGAAGTGGAGTGTAACTCCTATCTTGACCAAATAAAGCATTAAAGTCCTAACTGTTATTAGATACCTCTGCTGGTAGATGCATCTGCGTTGTTACCTTTGCTAGTAGATGCACTATTGGATCCCTCAAATAAAACATTAAAGTCCTAACATTTCTTCCCCTAAACTGAAAGCAATAGCTTCAGTTTATCTTCTCGCAAACTCCAAGTTTCTCTCTTAATCGAACAAAAGCTTCCAACTTCAATGGTTTAGTCAATATGTCTGCAACCTGATCATTGGTATCACAAGGAACCAATTTCAAAATTTCATCTTTGACAAAATCCCTTAAAAAAATGGAACCTAACATCAATATGCTTGCTACGACCATGAAGAACGGGGTTCTTTGATTGTTTAATTGTTGAATTGTTATCACACATAATCGTAGTGCAACCTGACTGCATCATACCAATTTCTTCTAAAATCCTTCTCATCCAAATACATTGACAAGCACAAAATGATGCAGCTATGAACTCAGCTTCAGTTGTGGGTATAGTGACTAGCGGTTGTTTCTTTGAAGCCCAAGAAACTGCTCCTCCATTCAATAAGAAAGAATATCCACTTGTGCTGCGTCTATTATCAATGTCGCCAGCATAATCACTATCAGTATAGACAATCAACTCCTCCAACATTCCCTTTTTGTAAAACACACTGAATCCAGTCGTTCGTCTTATGTACCTTAGCACACACTTTGTTGCTTGCATATGTTCCTCTCTAGGATCAGACATGAATCTGCTCAATAGACAAACCACAATCATCAGATCAGGCCTTGTCGTCGTGATATACATTAAACTTCCATTGAGTTATTTATATATTGTGCAATCAACTCTCTTAGCATCACTATCTTTTGATAACTTCACTCCGGGCACAATATGATTTTTGACATCATTTCCGTTATGCAGATTAAACCTTTCAAGAATCTCTCCAGCATATTTCTTTTGATGGATGAAGATTCCATCACCATCCCGTGTCACCTCAACACCCAAAAAATACTTCATTTTCCCCAAATCAGTCATCTCAAAATCCTTTTTCATCGATGATTTAAACTCCTCAAGCATATTTTCATCATTTCTTGTGAAGATTAAATCATCTACATAAAGACTAACAATAATAATCTTGTTACCTCCATCAGTTTTCACGAATAGTGTGCACTCTTGCTCACACCTTTGAAATCCTTCTATAACAAAGTATGCCTCAATTTTACTTTACTAAGCTCTTGGGGCTTGTTTTAAACCATATAAATCCTTCACCAACTTGTAAACCTTATGTTATATCCTTCCTTTATGTATCCTTGCGGTTGATCTACAAACACATCTTCTGTTAGTTCGCCGTAAAAAAATGCAATCTTTACGTCTAACTGATAAACACACAACGCCCCACAAGAGGAAAGACTTCACTATAACTTACTCCTTCTTCTTGCGCATAGCCTTTGACCACCAATCGAGCTTTGTATTTTTGAACCTCTCCCTTCTCGTTGAGCTTGGTTTTATAAAGCCATTTAACACCAATTCTCTTTGCTCCACTTGGAAGATTTGTGAGAAACCAAGTTCCGTTCTTTTCCATTGACTCCAAGTCTGTCCTCATAGAATTAACTCATTTTTCTTCCTTAATAGCTTCATTGAATGTTACAGGATCATCGCTTGACACAAACATTACAAGACCCGAAACTTCTTCTTCTTCCTCCCATCTGGTCTCGTAATCCTGCAAATAAGCTGGTATTCTTCTGATTCTCTGAGGCCTAAGAGATTCTGATGGATTCAAGACTTCTTCTTCTTCATTTATTTGCTTTGTTTCAGGCTCATGAGTCACTTCTTCAACATTCACCTCAGCTTCAGTTTCTCTATCCTCCCAGATTAATTGCTCAGCCTCTAATTCTTTTGTTTTATGTCCCCAATCCAAGCTTTTCTCTTCTTCAAAAATCACATCCCTACTTGTAATGAACTTTTTTGTTTTTGGGTTGTATAAGCGATAACCCTTGGATTCGCTGCTTACTCCAATAAACACACATATGTTGCTTTTATCATCAAGTTTTTTTCTTCTCTGATCTGGAACATGGACATGAGCGATACAACCAAAAATTCTAAAGTAATCAACTCTAGGCTTTATTCCACTCCACATTTCTTCAGGTGTTTTTCCTTGTGTCACCGAAGTTGGACTTCGATTCAAGACATGTATAGCCCACTTTGATGCTTCCGCCCAAAAATGTTTAGGAACTCCTTTATCATTCAGAATACACCGCACCATATTCATTTTTGTTCGGTTCTTGCGCTCAGCAATTCCGTTTTGTTGAGGAGTGAAAGCTGTAGTGAGTTGTCTGCTAATTCCGGCTTCCTCACAAAAATCAGTGAACTCATTTGAAGTGAATTTACCGCCTATGTCCGTTCGCAGACATGCTAACATTTCTCCACTCTCTTTCTCTACCTGGATCTTGAATCGAGTAAAGAATATAAAAGCTTCTGAATTTAATGACAAAAAATATATCCATACCTTTCTACTAAAGTCATTGATGGAAGTAAGAATATATCTCTTGTCGGAGTTCGATGCTGGAGAAATTGGCCCACAGATATCAGAATATACCAGCTGCAACCTCCTTGACGAACGCCACAAACTTTTCTTAGGGATACTCTCACGATGTTGTTTACCAACAAAATAGCTAACACATTTCTCAGCTTCGTTAATGCTCAGATGTGGTATCCCTTTGACCATATTCTGATATTTGAGAGTTTTTAAACCTTTGTAACTTAAGTGCCCATACCTTAGATGCCAAAGTTTAAGCTCATCCATTCCTGTTATTTTCAAACATTTCTCAGCCGTAAACAAGTTACCTTTTGAGGCCAAAATCTTAAACAATTTATTTTCCGTCATTTTTGCTTGCATAACCAGCCCTAACTCCGGATGATAAAGCTTGCATACTTCATGATGTATCAAAATCTCGCAGCCATTTTGTACAAGTTGTCCCAAGCTTACCAAGTTACTCGTTAACTCTGGTATTAGATATACATATGAAATGACATGAGTCCTTCCATTGACACGTAAAGTTACATCATATTTTCCAATTACAGAAAGAATAGAATTGTTACCGAGTTTTACTGAGGATTGAAACTCTTCATCAAGCTTTGAAAACCATGATTTGTCTTCTGTCCTATGGTTGGAACAACCTGAATCAAGATACCACACAAATTTTCTTTCTTCTAGAACTGGTGTGTACGCCATTAACAAAACATCACCTTCCTCTTCTCCAATCTCTGCATAGTTCGCCTTCTCTTCCATAGAACATTCGTATGAAAAATGTCCAAGTCTGTGACAATGATAGCATTCCACCGTTTCCTTTTTAAATCAAACTCTTCCTCTTCCTCGGCCAAATTGTCTTCCTCTGCCTCTTCCATTTCGATACTCGTATGAAACTTTGAGTACATGTTCTTCTTCTACTATTCTTGGCTTTCTCATTTTCTGCTCATGAACAAGTAATGAGCTTTCCAAGCTATCGACTGATAAACTGTCAATATCTTTCGATTTTTCAATTGAACACACAATGTAATTGAATTTTTCAGTCAGAGTTAGCAAGATCTTTTCCACAATTTTGACATCTTGCATATCATCCCTACAATTTCTCAAGTCGTTTGCTACCACCATCACCATTGTGAAGTAATCGGTGATGGATTCTCCATTTTTCATCTCCAGCAATTCAAACGTTCTCCTCAAAGTTTGTAACTGCGCACGCTTCACTCTTGCATTTCCGTGATATTTGGTCTTCATAGAATCCCACAACTGCTTTGACGTATCTTTCAAAGTTATCGTCTTAAGAATTGATTTGTCAATCGCATTGAACAAACAATTATTTGCCTTCAAATCCTTTAACCTTGCATCGGGAAGGGTCTTCTTCTCTGCTTCGGTCAATCCTTCTTTGTTAATTGGTTCATCAATTCCATCTCCCACGACATCAAAATACTCTTTTGACCGAAGAATATTTTCCGTAAGGAGACTCCAATGATCATAATCCCCATTGAATTTCGGTATACAAGGTTGGCCAAAATTACTCGATTCTCCTATCTTTTCTATGTGTTTGCTCTCTTTCTCTTTTGATTTAATGGCTTTGATACGAGATTTGTTGATTTCAGATGAATAAATCTCAGACAAAAGCTATGAAAAGCTTCGATAATTAATAGAAATGACTATTAAATAGTCAAAGATTGAGTACACAAAATGAAACGACAGCTACTGAAAGGAGAATATAAAAAAAACGGAAACACAGTTAAAGGACACAAACTTGAAGTGGAGTGTAACTCCTATCTTGACCAAATAAAGCATTAAAGTCCTAACAATTATTAGATACCTCTACTGATAGATGCATATGTGCTGTGTCCTTTGCTAGTAGATGCACTATTTGATCCCTCAAATAAAACATTAAAATCCTAACAGCTTTGGCTTCTTGTCTACCGTGGTAACAAAACGGTAAATATAAATATAAATATATATATCAAATGCTACACAAAACAAAGGATGTAATGATAATGACCTGATACAGACGGGATAGTGGCTTCAGAAACGGAACATTTGAAAATTGGACTCCTTGAGTTGAATCGAATAGGTAGTTTGGATTTTGAGGAAGATAGAGTAGGGCCGAAGAATTGGTTAGGGAGCATACCAGCTCTACTTCTTAGCGTGGGGCTAGGGTTGCTTGCAGAAAGAGTATTAACTTTGTAAGCCATTCGCCATTGCCAAAGCCATGCTACTGCTATCCACTCACTCATGCTCCTCACAATCAACAATTGGGAAAGAGAGAGGGAGAGGATTTTTGAGATCCAAAATCCATGTATATATATTTATTCGTGGCTGAAATTCAAGGGTCCATTTCATTGTCCTAAATTTAGAATATTCGGTTAATAATAGTTCAGTTTTAAACTTTTAATTTTTTATTTTATTTTTATTTTTATTGTGTATATTGATACAGTAGTAAATTTGTTTGATTAGGTACACTAATAAATTTGATTCAAACCTAAATTCAAATTCATATTAAATAAACCAACTTTATTCAAACCTAAAAATTCATATTAAACCAACTTTATTCAAATTCATATTTTTTTATAAATAAATTTTCTTGTTTCTAAACAAAAGTAACTATAATTCAAACCTAAAAATTACCTAAAAATTCAAAAAACAATTTTATTTATGAAAAAAACGGCTAACTATGAAAACAAAATTCATTGAATATATGTTTGATAGATATTGAGAATCAGTATTTACAATATCCGATTTTGTGAATTAGAAAATATTTAACTGATTAAGAAATATTTTAAAATTCATCATGATTATATTTAATCATTATATAAGACTATATATATACACCTTATAGGACACAACTTCAAAATTTAATAAATCACTCTACAAATTCGTTAAAGGTTTTGTTCTCATCAATAGTTCAGGTGAGCAAACAAATAAACTCTTTTGACAAAGATTGCATGTATTAATGTATTTGGTTTTTTGGTTTTTTTCTTTTAGGCTGTAGAACGAATATATATATATATATATATATATATATATATATATATATATATATATATATATATATATATATATATATATATATATGTAAAATAGGTTTTTCTACTAATATATGAGATACATGATTTTTTGTTATTGGTTTTGTATATTTTTGTTTCTCATATGTCTTAAAACTCTTAAACTTGATGTTTCCCATAAAAATTTATTTCTTTTAAGTTTCAAAATAGTTTAGCTCAAAAACAATAATGTTATTTTAAATTTAAAAAAACAATAATGTATTTTTTCAAAAACATATTTCAAATTTTTAAAAAAACATGTACAAATTTTTCACCAATTCGTTTATATACAATTTTGGAGAACATGAATGTTTATTGACCTCTTAACCTAGATTAAGAATAGTCCAGATTTGGAAATATAGGCTCTAATATTTTAGCAATTTTTTTGTCTATATATATATACTTTTATGAATACATTTACTGATCTCTTACTTTTGATTTTGTAGTAGATCAAAAAACGAATAAGGATTTTAATATGATTTAAGTTTGGTTTAGGTAGGTTTTTGTTTTCGTATGTTCAGATTTATTTTTATATTTTAGTATATGAAAAAATAAAATATATTTTGATTTGTTAGCCTAACACTGCAAAAAATAAATAAATATTATATATATTTGAAAAATTAAATAAATATTAATACTCGCTGTAATTTTTATATAATTTAAGTTGTTTAGTTGATATTTAGTTAGTTGAGATGATAATCCAGTAAAACATGGTGAGATCCGAGATGTCTTCGGTGTTTGAGTTTTTGATGATTGGCTTTCCTCAATAAGTGGAGAAGGTGAAAAAACAGGATCGAAGTTACCGTAGTGTATTATCTTTGTAGACAGACCAAGAGGAGTGTTGCTTATTAATCCACATGCTCTGTATTCATCTGTCTTTCACTAATACAGAGGTAATCGTAAGCTCCGAAGACGTTGTTATATGATTTTGAAGATTTGGGTTTTTTGGGAATTATGGATTTAAATCTCCTAGGTTTTATGGTGTTTTCTCATAAACTAGTTGAAGATTACTCGGAAAATTTGAATTTTTTGGCGAAGATAGCCAATTGATTGAAGAAGCCGTTGAAGGTAGCAATGGAATTTTGAATTTTTACAGTTTCACTCTCAAGTAACTCTTTTTGTGAAACAAATAATGGGTTGCAGTGTTAATTACCGAATAACATAGGGGTCACCATTTTTGATCTAGTAAATATAAAAATATGAAATGATGATAAAATTTGAAATGGTTGGGCAGAAAGAGCTATGAGTTCCTATTGATCATGGTTCTCATCAAACTTTTCATTCTGGTTTTGTGGCTGGTTCAGAAAGATTGCACTAGTCTATCACGAGTTTGAAACTTTAACACTACTACTTAACTATAACTGTAGCTATAATATCAAATTATGACCGATTCTTATTTTAGATTATCCAAACGCATATACACAACACCAACCACATTATAAAATAAACCAACCACATTATATATTTTATAAACTATAAAATAAATATATATACTAAATAATCTCAAATTAAATGACCAATATCCTAATAAGACGCTACAGTATACATTTGATCCGAAACGTATAAAACACTTTTCAGTAAAACAAAACGTTAGTAACACGTTTTGTTACAAATATTTATGTTGAAATAATATTAAAATATAAAATAAATTACGTTATATGAGTGTTGATTATTGAAGTAGTATACATTATTCTAACACGAACTATTATCAAAGTAAAAAGTTGGACATATTTTACTTAGAGTTTGGCAATTGATCATCATTTGGTTTACATAAGAATATTAACTTCGATATATGTATAAAACTAAAATTTAGTAGCACACAAATGTTGTTATTAGGCACAATAAATTCAAAAAAATAAAATATGAAAAAGATATATGAAGAGAAAATGGTTGTATTAATATTTAATTTAATACAAATATAACAACCGACACTACGTAAAGCCGAATAATATATACACTAAAACCACTAATTTGTTTTATAACTTCTTTTGTCCAAACATTCTATTATTCTATATTATATCATCCAACATCAATAAAAATAAAAGAAAATACAATGAATACATGAAATATATTTTAAAGCAAGTAGAACTAGTTTATAAAAAAAGTTGCATGTTGTAATTAGGATGAAAAAAATATTTAAACAAACGACAAGTTTTACCAGCATTTTTGTTTCGTGGTAAAACTAATTAGTCTGGTATAAAATCTTTAGTATAAAATATCAAATATGCAACAATTTTAGAGTGGTAATTAATTTTATGATTTGATAAACATTTGTTCTTATTAAACATGTACAATACAAAGGGCACACAATATTATTCTCCGCAAAACAGGATGTAACAAGTCATTGCAATGTTGTAAAAATAGTATGTTTAAACAAAATATGGATGATATTTAGAGTTGTTAGTGAATTTCTGATTTTGGTAATCCATTCAAAACTGTTCTGTTACAATTCGTTCGTGGACTAAACCCTGCACGAATCATGTTTTAGGATCAGTTTGATAGTTGGAAATGATGGGTCTAATAAAAATAGATCATTTTATATTATTTATTTTTCATTAATCAAAATAATAATTGATTGGGAAAATGTTGATTAGATATCTAAATTATATAAGAGTTTAAATTTAGAATGTTGACTATATATATATAATACATATAAAAAAATTAAGTGAAGCTATTTCCTCCCTCGAATATGTTACTTCTTCTATATTTGAAAAAAATACTCCATATTGCTATTTCCTCCATCAAGAAAATGATATATTTACCTTTTTTTGTTTTTAATCACAAAATCCTGATTTCTGCTGGTTTTAGCGACAAACAACTGATTCAGAGATGACATTTAAGAATCAGTTGTTTTGCACAAAACAACTGATTCTGAGGTTGTATCTCGGAATCGGTTATTTTTGCACAGAACAACTAATTCCAAGACACCATCTTGGAATCAGTTGTTTTTGGAATAAGGTGATTTTGTACAAAACAACTAATTCTAAGGTGGTATCTCGAAATTAGTTGATATGTGGAAAACAACTAATTCCGAGATACCGCCTCAGAATCAAGTGTTTGTCGCTAAAATTTGTAGAATTCGGGATTTGTGATTAAAATAGTTTTTTATAACCCAAATTTTCAAGTTACATGAATATACAATTTAAAAACAAGATTAAATTACATTGTTGGTTGATTGCGTGATGTTTTCTGGCGTTAAATCTTTGGTTTAGGTGTCCTCGTCCTCTATGGATAATCTTTATCAAATTTAGGGTATTTGTTTTGTTTTAAGGTTTAATTTTATAAGATAAAACATACATGTTGGATTCAATAGGGTTAAATCTTTTGTTTGTTAATAGAAGTGTTTGAGAATGGTTAATGAAACAAAATTATAAATATTAATCCTGTTAAGTTTCATAAACTTTTCCTACAATAGGAAATAAATTTTAATGATGTTTTTATAGATGGTTCCGCCCAAATAAGTTTGACAAAAGAAGAAAATTCAGAAAGCTCCGGTAAGTATGTTTAATAATTTTGTATAAGAACGAAAGGTTGATATGTAATATATTTCTAATAATTAATTTTTTTATAACTCAATTTGTTAGGATCTGGAAATTACAAATATGTTTGTCCTAACTTTTGGACATGGGAAAATCACGGTATCATAAATAAAATTTCAGATAAAAAAGATATAAGTAATTTTATTTTAAATTTGTTTTCAAACTTTTAAAATAAAAATGAAAACAAATGTATAATTTTTTTTTCACGGATTTATTGGACGATTACTATAAACAGATCTATAGAGTATTGCTACAATGTCCAATATGATGCAAATAGATCTATCTGTCCAAGAGCTAGTGAATGAATTCAGTAAGGATACCCATCGAAAGGTATTGATAACGGCAACCATCGGTATTGATAACCGCATCAATCTCCACTTGTACTCCAATTTGTTTGTAATTTTGAATTAGGACAGTGTTAGAATCCTGCAAATTAACCAACAAAGAAAAAATAAATAACTTATTATTATAAAAGAAATATATTAAAAATTAATTAAATTGTTTGCATTTTTATGTGGTAATTATTTTCCACTTTTCTGACCCAACTGTAGACGACAATATTCTCCTCCACTAACCCATACAAGCTTATCCGTTTATAGCTTTTGGGTATATTTGGTATTGCCGAATCGTAATCCTTCCTATGGGTATCTTTACTGAATTCATTCAGTAGCTCTTGTACAGATAGATCCATTTGCTCGCTTTCATCATGTTGGAGATTGTAGCAATACTCTATAGATCTCCTTATAGTAATCGCCCAACAAATCCCTAAAAAATAAATAAATTTATACATTTGTTTTCTTTTCTATTTTAAAAGTTTGAAAACAAATTAAAAATAAAATTACCTATATCTTTTTTATCTAAAATTTTTATTTATGCTACCGTGATTTTTCCATGTCCAAAAATCAAGACAAACATATTTGTAATTTTCATCTTTGTCGGTAGGTAGATCCTATCAAATTGAGTTATAAAAAAATTAATTTTTATTTTTATTTATTATAAATATATTAAATATCAACCTTTCGTTCTAATACAAAATTATTAAACATACTTACCGAGCTCTCTGAATTTTCTTCTTTTGTCCAACGTTTTTGGGCGGAACCATCTATAAAAGATATAATTAAAAACATCATTAAAATTCATTGCCTAGTAAAAATATCATTAAAATTCATTTCGAAACTTAACGGGATTAATATTTATTTAATTTTTCAAATATATATATAATATTTATTTATTTCTAGCCGTGTTAGGCTAACAAATCAAAATATATTTTATTTTTTTATATACTAAAATATAAAAATAAATCTAAACATATGAAAACAAAAACCTACCTAAACCAAACTTAAATCATATTAAAATCCTTATTCGATTTTTGAAGGAGATCAGTAAATGTGTTCACAAAATTGTTCACAAAATTATATATATGTATGGACAAAAAATTTGCTAAAATATTAGAGCCGATATTTCCAAATCTGGACTATTCTTAATCTAAGGTAAGAGCTCAATAAACATTCATGTTCTCCAAAATTGTATATAAACGAATTGGTGAAAAATTCGCACATGTTATGTAAAAAAAATTGAAATATGTTTTTGAAAAAATACATCATTTTTTTGAGCTAAAAAACTATTTTGAAACTTAAATGAAATAAATTTTAATGGGAAACATGAAGTTTAAGAGTTTTAAGACATAGGAGAAACAAAAATATACAAAACCAATAACAAAAAATCATGTATCTCATATTTTAGTAGAAAAAACTATTCTATCTATATCTATATATATATATATTCGTTCTATAGCCTAAGAGAAAAAAAAACAAAAAACCAAATACATTAATACATACAATCTTTGTCAAAAGAGTTTATTTGTTTGCTCACCTGAACTATTGAGAACAAAACAAAACCTTTAACGAATTCGTAGAGTGATTTATTAAATTTTGAAGTTGTGCCCTATAAGGTGTATATATATATAGTCTTATATATTGATTACAAGCATGATCAATTTTAAAATATTTCTTAATTAGTTAAATATTTTCTAATTTAGGTAAATACTGATTCTCAATATCTATTAAACATATATTTAATAAATTTTGTTTTCATAGTTAGCACTTTTTTATAAATAAAATTGTTTTTTAATTTTTAGGTAATTTTTAGGTTTGAAATTAGGTTCGGCCTAAAGGGGCGTAGGCCCCCTTATCTAAAATATATGTTTTATAAAACATTTTAAGGTATTAATTATTTAAATAATATTAAAATAAAAATTATACGCCCCTTTGATTATTGAAGTAGTATACATTATTCTAACCCGAACTATTATCAAAGTAAAAAGTTGGACATATTTTACTTAGAGTTTGGCAATTGATCATCATTTGGTTTACATAAGAATATTAACTTCGATATATGTATAAAACTAAAATTTAGTAGCACACAAATGTTGTTATTAGGCACAATAAATTCAAAAAAATAAAATGAAAAAGATATATGAAGAGAAAATGGTTGTATTAATATTTAATTTAATACAAGTATAACAACCGACACTATGTAAAGCCGAATAATATATACACTAAAACGACTAATTTATTTTATAACTTCTTTTGTCCAAACATTCTATTATTCTATATTATATCATCCAACATCAATAAAAATAAAAGAAAATACAATGAATACATAAAATATATTTTAAAGCAAGTAGAACTAGTTTATAAAAAAAGTTGCATGTTGTAATTATGATGAAAAAAATATTTAAACAAACGACAAGTTTTACCAGCATTTTTGTTTCGAGGTAAAACTAATTAGTCTGGTATAAAATCTTTAGTATAAAATATCAAATATGCAACAATTTTAGAGTGGTAATTAATTTTATGATTTGATAAACATTTGTTCTTATTATACAATACAAAGGGCACACAATATTATTCTCCGCAAAACAGGATGTAACAAGTCATTACAATGTTGTAAAAATAGTATGTTTAAACAAAATATGGATGATATTTAGAGTTGTTAGTGAATTTCTAATTTTGGTAATCCATTCAAAACTGTTCTGTTACAATTCGTTCTTGGACTAAACCCTACACGAATAATGTTTTAGGATCGGTTTGATAGTTGGAAATGATGGGTCTAATAAAAATAGATCATTATATATTATTTATCTTTCATTAATCAAAATAATAATTGATTGGGAAAATGTTGATTGGATATCTAAATTATATAATAGTTTAAATTTAGAATGTTGACTATATATATATAATACATATAAAAAAATTAAGTGAAGCTATTTCCTCTCTCAAATATGTTACTTCTTCTATATTTGAAAAAATACTCCATATTGCTATTTCCTCCATAAAGAAAATGATATATTTACCTTTTTTTGTTTTTAATAACAAAATCCTGATTTCTGCAGGTTGTTTTAGCGACAAACAACTGATTCAGAGATGAAATTTAAGAATCAGTTGTTTTGCACAAAACAACTGATTCTGAGGTTGTATCTCGGAATCGGTTATTTTTGCACAGAACAACTAATTCCAAGACACCATCTTGGAATCAGTTGTTTTTGGAATAAGGTGATTTTGTACAAAACAACTAATTCTAAGGTGGTATCTCGAAATTAGTTGATCTGTGGAAAAACAACTAATTCCGAGATACCGCCTCGGAATCAAGTGTTTGTCGCTAAAATTTGTAGAATTCGGGATTTGTGATTAAAATTGTTTTTTATAACCCAAATTTTCAAGTTACATGAATATACAATTTAAAAACAAGATTAAATTACATTGTTGGTTGATTGCGTGATGTTTTTTGGTGTTAAATCTTTGGTTTAGGTGTCCTCGTCCTCTATGGATAATCTTTATCAAATTTAGGGTATTTGTTTTGTTTTAAGGTTTAATTTTATAAGATAAAACATACATGTTGGATTCAATAGGGTTAAATCTTTTGTTTGTTAATAGAAGTGTTTGAGAATGGTTAATGAAACAAAATTATAAATATTAATCCTGTTAAGTTTCATAAACTTTTCCTACAATAGGAAATAAATTTTAATGATGTTTTTATAGATGGTTCCGCCCAAATAAGTTTGACAAAAGAAGAAAATTCAGAAAGCTCCGGTAAGTATGTTTAATAATTTTGTATAAGAACGAAAGGTTGATATGTAATATATTTCTAATAATTAATTTTTTTATAACTCAATTTGTTAGGATCTGGAAATTACAAATATGTTTGTCCTAACTTTTGGACATGGGAAAATCACAGTATCATAAATAAAATTTCAGATAAAAAAGATATAAGTAATTTTATTTTAAATTTGTTTTCAAACTTTTAAAATAAAAATGAAAACAAATGTATAATTTTTTTTTCACGGATTTATTGGACGATTACTATAAACAGATCTATAGAGTATTGCTACAATGTCCAATATGATGCAAATAGATCTATCTGTCCAAGAGCTAGTGAATGAATTCAGTAAGGATACCCATCGAAAGGTATTGATAACGGCAACCATCGGTATTGATAACCGCATCAATCTCCACTTGTACTCCAATTTGTTTGTAATTTTGAATTAGGACAGTGTTAGAATCCTGCAAATTAACCAACAAAGAAAAAATAAATAACTTATTATTATAAAAGAAATATATTAAAAATTAATTAAATTGTTTGCATTTTTATGTGGTAATTATTTTCCACTTTTCTGACCCAACTGTAGACGACAATATTCTCCTCCACTAACCCATACAAGCTTATCCGTTTATAGCTTTTGGGTATATTTGGTATTGCCGAATCGTAATCCTTCCTATGGGTATCTTTACTGAATTCATTCAGTAGCTCTTGTACAGATAGATCCATTTGCTCGCTTTCATCATGTTGGAGATTGTAGCAATACTCTATAGATCTCCTTATAGTAATCGCCCAACAAATCCCTAAAAAATAAATAAATTTATACATTTGTTTTCTTTTCTATTTTAAAAGTTTGAAAACAAATTAAAAATAAAATTACCTATATCTTTTTTATCTAAATTTTTTATATATGCTACCGTGATTTTTCCATGTCCAAAAATCAAGACAAACATATTTGTAATTTTCATCTTTGTCGGTAGGTAGATCCTATCAAATTGAGTTATAAAAAAATTAATTTTTATTTTTATTTATTATAAATATATAAAACCAAATACATTAATACATACAATATATATATATATATTTAAGAATCAGTTGTTTTGCACAAAACAACTGATTCTGAGGTTGTATCTCGGAATCGGTTATTTTTGCACAGAACAACTAATTCCAAGACACCATCTTGGAATCAGTTGTTTTTGGAATAAGGTGATTTTGTACAAAACAACTAATTCTAAGGTGGTATCTCGAAATTAGTTGATCTGTGGAAAAACAACTAATTCCGAGATACCGCCTCGGAATCAAGTGTTTGTCGCTAAAATTTGTAGAATTCGGGATTTGTGATTAAAATTGTTTTTTATAACCCAAATTTTCAAGTTACATGAATATACAATTTAAAAACAAGATTAAATTACATTGTTGGTTGATTGCGTGATGTTTTTTGGTGTTAAATCTTTGGTTTAGGTGTCCTCGTCCTCTATGGATAATCTTTATCAAATTTAGGGTATTTGTTTTGTTTTAAGGTTTAATTTTATAAGATAAAACATACATGTTGGATTCAATAGGGTTAAATCTTTTGTTTGTTGATAGAAGTGTTTGAGAATGGTTAATGAAACAAAATTATAGATATTAATCCTGTTAAGTTTCATAGACTTTTCCTACAATAGGCAATAAATTTTAATGATGTTTTTATAGATGGTTCCGCCCAAACCAGTTTGACAAAAGAAGAAAATTCAGAAAGCTTCGGTAAGTATGTTTAATAATTTTGTATAACAACGAAAGGTTGATATGTAATATATTTCTAATAATTAATTTTTTTATAACTCAATTTGTTAGGATCAAGAAATTACAAATATGTTTGTCCTGACTTTTGGACATGGGAAAATCACGGTATCATAAATAAAATTTCAGATAAAAAAGATATAAATAATTTTATTTTAAATTTGTTTTCAAACTTTTAAAATAAAAATGAAAACAAATGTATAATTTTTTTTCACGGATTTATTGGACGATTACTATAAACAGATCTATAGAGTATTGCTACAGTCTCGAACATGATGAAAGCGAGCAATCCAAGAGCTAGTGAATGAATTCAGTAAGGATTACCATCGAAGGCAATTACTAATATACCCAAAATCTATAAATGGATAAGCTCGCATGGGTTAGTGAAAGAGAATATTGTTGGACCAGAAAATGGAAAAAAATTACTACGTAAACAATTTAATTCATTTTTAATATATTTCTTTTATAATAATAAGTTATTTATTTTTTCTTTGCTGGTTAATTTGCAGGATTCTAACACGGTCTTAATTCAAAATTACAAACAAATTGGAAAACGAGTAGAGATTGATGCAGTAATCAGAAAGAAAGTGTATGAACCTCTCGAAGAAGTCGTTGTCATTAAATTCGTACTTAAACATCCGGTGGTTGCCGTTATCGATAACGATGAAGAATTCTCTAACTATGAAAAAGTAAATATTATAAAAAAAGTAAGTTGTTTTCAAAATAATGTTCAATATCATTGCAAAAGGTAAGGTCCAGTTAAAGGTAATCCAATATTTGGCCATCTGGACCTTTAAAAATTCCCTACAATAATAATTTTTATATAATACCTTTTGCAATGATATTGAACATTAGTTTTAAAACAGCTTACTTTTTTTTTTATAATACTAACCTTTTCATAGTTAGAGAATTCTTCATCGGTATTGATAACGGCAACCACCAGATGTTTAAGTACAATTTTAATGACAGCGACTTCTTTAACAGGTTCATACACTTTTTTTCCAGTTACTGCATTAATCACCACTCGTTTTCCAATTTGTTTGTAATTTTGAATTAGGACAGTGTTAGAATCCTGCAAATTAACCAACAAAGAAAAAATAAATAACTTATTATAAAAGAAATATATTAAAAATTAATTAAATTGTTTGCATTTTTAGGTGGTAATTATTTTCCACTTTTCTGACCCAACTGTAGACGAGAATATTTTACTTCACTAACCCATGCAAGCTTATCTGTTTATAGCTTTTGGGTATATTTGTAATCGCCCAATCGTAATCCTTCCGATGGGTATCTTTACTGAATTCATTCAGTAGCTCTTGTACAGATAGATCCATTTGATGTCGCTTTCATCATGTTGGAGATTGTAGCAATGTTGTAGATTGTAGCAATACTCTATAGATCTCCTTATAGTAATCGCCCAACAAATCCCTAAAAAATAAATAAATTTATACATTTGTTTCTCTTTTTATTTTAAAAGTTTGAAAATAAATTTAAAATAAAATTACCTATATCTTTTTTATCTAAAATTTTTATTTATGCTACCGTGATTTTTCCATGTCCAAAAATCAAGACAAACATATTTGTAATAATCATCTTTTTCGGTAGGTAGATCCTATCAAATTGAGTTATAAAAAAATTAATTTTTGTTTTTATTTATTATAAATATATTAAATATCAACCTTTCGTTCTAATACAAAATTATTAAACATACTTACCGAATTTTCTTCTTTTGTCCAACTTTTTTGGGCGGAACCATCTATAAAAGATATAATTAAAAACATCATTAAAATTCATTGCCTAGTAAAAATATCATTAAAATTCATTGCGAAACTTAACGGGATTAATATTTATTTAATTTTTCAAATATATATATAATATTTATTTATTTCTAGCCGTGTTAGGCTAACAAATCAAAATATATTTTATTTTTTTATATACTAAAATATAAAAATAAATCTAAACATATGAAAACAAAAACCTACCTAAACCAAACTTAAATCATATTAAAATCCTTATTGAACTACTACAAAATCAAAAGTAGGAGATTATGTGAAAAATTTGCTAAAATATTAGAGCCTATATTTCCAAATCTGGACTATTCTTAATCTAGGGTAAGAGCTCAATAAACATTCATGTTCTCCAAAATTGTATATAAACGTATGGGTGAAAAATTCGCACATGTTATTTAAAAAAAAATTGAAATATGTTTTTGAAAAATTACATCATTTTTTGAGCTAAAAAACTATTTTGAAACTTAAATGAAATAAATTTTAATGGCAAACATGAAGTTTAAGAGTTTTAAGACATAGGAGAAACAAAAATATACAAAACCAATAACAAAAAATCATGTATCTCATATTTTAGTACATATTTTAGTAGAAAAAACTATTCTATATATATATATATATATTCGTTCTATAGCCTAAGAGAAAAAAAAAACCAAATACATTAATACATACATTGTTTGCTAACCTGAACTATTGAGAACAAAACCTTTAACGAATTCGTAGAGTGATTTATTAAATTTTGAAGTTGTTCCCTATAAGGTGTATATATATAGTCTTATATATTGATTAGAAGCATGATCAATTTTAAAATATTTCTTAATTAGTTAAATATTTTCTAATTCAGGTAAATACTGATTCTCAATATCTATTAAACATATATTTGATGAATTTTGTTTTCATAGTTAGCAGTTTTTTATAAATAAAATTGTTTTTTAATTTTTAGGTTATTTTTAGGTTTGAAATTAGGTCATAGGCCCCCTTATCTAATATATGTTTTATAAAACATTTTAAGGTATTAATTATTTAAATAATATTAAAATAAAAATTATACGCCCCTTTAACTAAAATATATATTTTGTAATTTTTTTAAGATAAAATATTTTTTCTCATCTGATTTATGATTTAGGAAAGTGAAAATACATTTACTTAGTTTAAAGTTTATTTAAAATAATATTATATATTTATATTATAAATTAGGTTTGATACAAATTTGATTTTAATTTTATATAATTTTTAAAGAAAATTTATCTATATGTATTTAAAAAATATTTTTTATATAGAAAATTCAATTTATTTCCATTCATTTCTCATAAATATATTTTATACATTTATCCTTTGAAATATCTTTTATATATTAAATGATTTTGTTATATATTTTTAAAATATCTTTTAAAAATAATATATTAATATTTTCATCTATTTTTTAAAAAATATTTTTTATAAAAAGTTTTATTTACTTTTATGTAAATTTTAAAATATTTTTTTAAGATATTAAAATTGGATTTGTTATATTCTATTTTATTTTATATATCTTTTAAACATAATATATTAAGATACATTAAAATTTATTGTTATATATATATATATATATTCATTTATATATATATATATAAATAGTGTTTGTTCTTCAAGTAACTGAGTAATAATAATATGATTTATTCTAATCTAATTTAGAAACAATGAGTTGTAGTATGTTATTACCTTGGCTCGAGTGCTGAAAGCTTCAGCACTAGACTCGTGTGCCTCAAACAAATAGAATCATGAGCTTAAGAGTTCACGGTCGATTTAAAGAAGATGCATGTCGGATTCTTCTCCAGATTTTAGAGTTCTGAGTTTGAAGTCATCTATGTTTTGAGGAAAGCTACTTTTGATGAAAGCTACTTCTGCCTAAAGGCTTGCTGAGTTGTTGAACGCAATTTCAGAGCATCAGTTTGAAAGGGTTATGGATGGTAGGATCGAGGGTTGCTGAAGGATTTCATCTATGGTTTGAGGAAATTCGAAAATTGCGGTTCGATTTAAGGGTTGCATGTCAGATTTAAGGGTTGGTTTTTGGCTCGTTTGGAGGATGAACACCGGTATTGAAAAGTCTGGGTTGAGGAATTGAAAAGACAGATATTGGTCAGGGTTTAAGGATAGTTTGATCAGAATGGAAGGTCTTGATAGGTGAATTGTGGCTACTTGGATAAGAACTGAAGATTGCAAAGATGGTTTTGTGGGTGGTTCAGAAAGAAAATGGGTGAGTTCGTGTTTCTGGAGATGTTTTTGGTGTTTGTGGCTGTATTCGTTCTAAGGATTCTCAGAGAAGAGGATAAAGAGGAGAGTAAAGAGGTAGACATCGGGCTAGGGTTTGCTAATGGTTTTGTTTTTATATTAATGGCCTTGGATTTGGGCCTCCATTGTATAATTTTTTGGATGTGACTAAACTTGAGGTTTTAATAAAAGAGTGATGGGTTTGGCCCATCAGATTAATAAAAAAAAATATACACAATAAAAATTAAAAATTAAAAATTTAAAAGTGAACTATTATTATCCGAATACTCTAAATTTAGGACAAAGAAATGGACCATTGAATTTCAGTCACGAATAAATATATATGCATGGGTTTTGCATCCCAAAAATCCTCTCCCTCTCGCTCTCTCTCCAAATTGTTGATTGTTAGGAGCGTGAGTGGATAGCAGTAGCCATGGCTTTGGCAATGGCGAATGGCTTACAAAGTTTCTACTCTTTCTCTGCAAGCAACCCTAGCCCCAAGCTAAGAAGTAGAGCTGGTATGCTCCCTAACCAATTCTTCGGCCCTACTCTATCTTCCTCAAAATCCAAACTACCTATTCGATTTAACTCAAGGAGTCCAATTTTCAAATGTTCCGTTTCTGAAGCCACTACCCCACCTCTATCAGGTCTGTTTTGTGTAGCATTTGATATATATATATATATATATATATATATATATATATATATATATATATATATATATTTACGGTTTTGTTACAACTGTAGACAAGAAGCCAAAGCTCTTAAGAAGAACAGACATTAGGAATATAGCTATTGTCGCGCATGCAGATCATGGGAAGACAAATTTGGTTGATTCGATGCTGAAACAAGCCAAGGTATACTTGTTTTTCAGTTCTGTATGTAAATAGGATATCAGTCTTACTCTCATTCTTATTCTTCTCCTTATGCACCGACCAGGTGTTCCAGCGGTTACCAATTCGTACAAGAACGGATAATGGACTCGAACGACCTGGAACGTGAAAGAGGAATTACAATTCTTAGCAAAAAATACTTCTATCGCTTACAAAGACACTAAAATTAATATAATAGATACTCCAGGGCACTCCGATTTCGGAGGCCAAGTCGAACGCATTCTCAATATGGTCGAAGGGGTGCTTCTAGTGGTACTATTTCAACCTGATCCTCTTTGTCCCAATTTCAAAACACACTCATTTACATGCCACTAAGGCCCCTCCTTTCTTACTTGTAGGTAGATTCTGTTGAGGGTCCTATGCCGCAGGCAAGGTTTGTTTTAAAGAAGGCTCTTGAGTTTGGTTTAGCGGTTGTTGTTGTCAACAAGATCGATAGACCTTCAGCTTGTCCAGACTTTGTTATCAATGCCACTTTCGAACTATTTATTGAGCTAAATGCAACGAACAGGTATGATATAAATTAACTAAATAAAATATAGCCAAATTATAGATATGGAAATAACCTAAACTATAGAAATAACTAGAAATAAATAAAAAAACTACAAAGACAGAGAAAATTGTTTTATCATACAATATTTTCAACCTTAAATATCACTACAAATATACATTGAAATTGGAAAAAGAAAATCAATAGCTAAACACAATACATACCTTAACAACGCCGTGGAATTGGATTTTGAAAATCTTAATATTTTGAAGTAAATATTTTGAGGGATTTAGGATGTGCCTAAAAAATTTAGGCTGGATTTTGAGAAAATATGAGTTTTATATCAATGGAAATTTTGTAAATCCTCGAGTCCTGATATAACAAAACATGATCCTGATCCAGTCAGGTCTTGTTCCAACAAAAAGGTCTCGTTTTATCCTAGCTCAAATATCTAAAAATTATTTAAAATATACAAAAATATTATGACACATAAAACAAATATATTAAACCCTCACATGTTAATTGTTTTAAAAATTAACAAAATATCATATAAACTAAAAAATATTTAATATAATAAGAATTTTAAAATTTTAAAATTTTAAAAAATGGATAAAAATATTCTTTAAACTTGGTGTGTTAAAATCCGGTTAAAAACAAATAATCAAAAATAAAGTAAAAATGTATCAATAGGCCACATTATATTTCGTTAAAACTTTATTGAATTTTTTCCGTTGGATCTCACCAATAATTTGTTAGATCTTTCCCTCATTTTTTTTCTCTTTCTACCGTTTAACGAGAACATAGCTATAAAATCCAATTTTCAATAATTGCATTTCATAAAATCATTAAAATATGCATTCCAAACATTATACCGTAACTAGATATTGATTTGGTTTTTTTTAAATCATGAGATATTTAGGTCGTAGTTTTTTAATACTCGCTGTAATTTTTATATAATTTAAGTTGTTTAGTTGATATTTAGTTAGTTGAGATGATAATCCAGTAAAACATGGTGAGATCCGAGATGTCTTCGGTGTTTGAGTTTTTGATGATTGGCTTTCCTCAATAAGTGGAGAAGGTGAAAAAAAGGAGTTTTGGAAGGATCGAAGTTACCGTAGTGTATTATCTTTGTAGACAGACCAAGAGGAGTGTTGCTTATTAATCCACATGCTCTGTATTCATCTGCCTTTCACTAATAGAGAGGTAACCGTAAGCTCCGAAGACGTTGTTATATGATTTTGAAGATTTGGGTTTTTTGGGAATTATAGATTTAAATCTCCTAGGTTTTATGGTGTTTTCTCATAAACTGGTTGAAGATTACTCGGAAAATTTGAATTTTTTGGCAAAGATAGCCAATTGATTGAAGAAGCCGTTGAAGGTAGCAATAGAATTTTGAATTTTTACAGTTTCACTCTCAAGTAACTCTTTTTGTGAAACAAATAATGGGTTGCAGTGTTAATTACCGAATAACATAGGGGTCACCATTTTCGATCTAGTAAATATAAAAATATGAAATGATGATAAAATTTGAAATGGTTGGGCAGAAAGAGCTATGAGTTCCTATTGATCATGGTTCTCATCAAACTTTTCATTCTGGTTTTGTGGCTGGTTCAGAAAGATTGCACTAGTCTATCACGAGTTTGAAACTTTAACACTACTACTTAACTATAACTGTAGCTATAATATCAAATTATGACCAATTCTTATTTTAGATCATCCAAACGCATATACACAACACCAACCATATTATAAAATAAACCAACCACATTATATATTTTATAAACTATAAAATAAATATATATACTAAATAATCTCAAATTAAATGACCAATATCCTAATAAGACTCTACAGTATACATTTGATCCAAACGTATAAAACACTTTTCAGTAAACACAAAACGTTAGTAACACGTTTTGTTACAAATATTTATGTTGAAATAATATTAAAATATAAAATAAATTACGTTATATGAGTGTTGATTATTGAAGTAGTATACATTATTCTAACCCGAACTATTATCAAAGTAAAAAGTTGGACATATTTTACTTAGAGTTTGGCAATTGATCATCATTTGGTTTACATAAGAATATTAACTTCGATATATGTATAAAACTAAAATTTAGTAGCACACAAATGTTGTTATTAGGCACAATAAATTCAAAAAAATAAAATATGAAAAAGATATATGAAGAGAAAATGGTTGTATTAATATTTAATTTAATACAAGTATAACAACCGACACTACGTAAAGCCGAATAATATATACACTAAAACGACTAATTTGTTTTATAACTTCTTCTGTCCAAACATTCTATTATTCTATATTATATCATCCAACATCAATAAAAATAAAAGAAAATACAATGAATACATGAAATATATTTTAAAGCAACTAAAACTAGTTTATAAAAAAAGTTGCATGTTGTAATTAGGATGAAAAAAATATTTAAACAAACGACAAGTTTTACCAGCATTTTTGTTTCGTGGTAAAACTAATTAGTCTGGTATAAAATCTTTAGTATAAAATATCAAATATGCAACAATTTTAGAGTGGTAATTAATTTTATGATTTGATAAACATTTGTTCTTATTATACAATACAAAGGGCACACAATATTATTCTCCGCAAAACAGGATGTAACAAGTCATTACAATGTTGTAAAATAGTATGTTTAAACAAAATATGGATGATATTTAGAGTTGTTAGTGAATTTCTGATTTTGGTAATCCATTCAAAACTGTTCTGTTACAATTCGTTCGTGGACTAAACCATGCACGAATCATGTTTTAGGATCGGTTTGATAGTTGGAAATGATGGGTCTAATAAAATTAGATCATTTTATATTATTTATCTTTCATTAATCAAAATAATAATTGATTGGGAAAATGTTGATTGGATATCTAAATTATATAATAGTTTGAATTTAGAATGTTGACTATATATATAATACATATAAAAAAATTTAAGTGAAGCTATTTCCTCCCTCAAATATGTTACTTCTTCTATATTTGAAAAAATACTCCATATTGCTATTTCCTCCATAAAGAAAATGATATATTTACCTTTTTTTTTGTTTTTAATCACAAAATCCTGATTTCTGCAGGTTTTAGCGACAAACAACTGATTCAGAGATGACATTTTCAGAGATGACATTTAAGAATCAGTTGTTTTGCACAAAACAACTGATTCTAAGGTTGTATCTCGGAATCGGTTATTTTTGCACAGAACAACTAATTCCAAGATACCATCTTGGAATCAGTTGTTTTTGGAATAAGGTGATTTTGTACAAAACAACTAATTCTGAGGTGGTATCTCGAAATTAGTTGATCTGTGGAAAAACAACTAATTCCGAGATACCGCCTCGGAATCAAGTGTTTGTCGTTAAAATTTGTAGAATTTGGGATTTGTGATTAAAAGGATTTTTTATAACCCAAATTTTCAAGTTACATGAATATACAATTTAAAAACAAGATTAAATTACATTGTTGGTTGATTGCGTGATGTTTTCTGGTGTTAAATTTTTGGTTTAGGTGTCCTCGTCCTCTATGGATAATCTTTATCAAATTTAGGGTATTTGTTTTGTTTTAAGTTTTAATTTTATAAGATAAAACATACATGTTGTATCCAATAGGGTTAAATCTTTTGTTTGTTGATAGAAGTGTTTGAGAATGGTTAATGAAACAAAATTATAAATATTAATCCTGTTAAGTTTCATAAACTTTTCCTACAATAGGAAATAAATTTTAATGATGATTTTATAGATGGTTCCGCCCAAATAAGTTTGACAAAAGAAGAAAATTCAGAAAGCTCCGGTAAGTATGTTTAATAATTTTGTATAAAAACGAAAGGTTGATATGTAATATATTTCTAATAATTAATTTTTTTATACCTCAATTTGTTAGGATCTGGAAATTACAAATATGTTTGTCCTGACTTTTGGACATGGGAAAATCACGGTATCATAAATAAAATTTCAGATAAAAAAGATATAAGTAATTTTATTTTAAATTTGTTTTCAAACTTTTAAAATAAAAATGAAAACAAATGTATAATTTTTTTTTTCACGGATTTATTGGACGATTACTATAAACAGATCTATAGAGTATTGCTACAATCTCCAACATGATGAAAGCGAGCAAATAGATCTATCTGTCCAAGAGCTAGTGAATGAATTCAGTAAGGATACCCATGAAAGGATTGGGCAATTACAAATATACCCAAAATCTATAAATGGATAAGCTTGCATGGGTTAGTGAAAGAAAATCATTGTTGGATCAGAAAATGGAAAAAAATTACCATGTAAACAATTTAATTCATTTTTAATATATTTCTTTTATTATAATAAGTTATTTATTTTTTCTTTGTTGGTTAATTTGCAGGATTCTAGCACGGTCTTAATTCAAAATTACAAACAAATTGGAAAACGAGTAGAGATTGATGCAGTAATCAGAAAGAAAGTGTATGAACCTCTCGAAGAAGTCGTTGTCATTAAATTCGTACTTAAACATCCGGTGGTTGCCGTTATCGATAACGATGAAGAATTCTCTAACTATGAAAAAGTAAATATTATAAAAAAAAAGTAAGTTGTTTTCAAAATAATGTTCAAGATCATTGCAAAAGGTAAGGTCCAGTTGAAGGTAATCCAATATCTGGCCATCTGGACCTTTAAAAATTCCCTACAATAGTAATTTATATATAATACCTTTTGATATTGAATATTAGTTTTAAAACAGCTTACTTTTTTTTATAATACTAACCTTTTCATAGTTAGAGAATTCGTCATCGGTATTGATAACGGCAACCACCGGATTTTTAAGTACGATTTTAATGACAACGACTTCTTTAACAGGTTCATACACTTTTTTTCCGGTTACTGCATCAATCTCCACTCGTTTTCCAATTGGTTTGTAATTTTGAATTAAGACAGTGTTAGAATCCTGCAAATTAAACAACAAAAAACAAATAAATTATTATTATAAAATAAATATATTAAAAATTAATTAAATTGTTTGCATTTTTATGTGGTAATTATTTTCCTCTTTTTTGACCCAACTGTAGATGACAATATTCTGTAGACGACAATATTCTCCTCCACTGACCCATGCAAGCTTATCCGTTTATAGCTTTTGGGTATATTTGTAATTGCCCAATCGTAATCCTTCCGATGGGTATCTTTACTGAATTCATTCAGTAGCTCTTGTACAGATAGATCCATTTGCTCGCTTTCATCATGTTGGAGATTGTAGCAATACTCTATAGATCTCTTTATAGTAATCGCCCAACAAATCCCTAATAAATAAATAAATTTATACATTTGTTTCCCTTTTTATTTTAAAAGTTTGAAAACAAATTTAAAATAAAATTACCTATATCTTTTTTATTTGAAATTTTTATTTATGCTACCGTGATTTTTCCATGTCCAAAAATCAAAACAAACATATTTGTAATTTTCATCTTTGTTGGTAGGTAGATCCTATCAAATTGAGTTATAAAAAAATTACTTTTTATTTTTATTTATTATAAATATATTAAATATCAACCTTTCGTTCTAATACAAAATTATTAAACATACTTACCGAGCTCTCTGAATTTTCTTATTTTGTCCAACTTTTTTGGGCGGAACCATCTATAAAAGATATAATTAAAAACATCAATAAAATTCATTTCCTAGTAAAAATATCATTAAAATTCATTGCATTAATATTCATTGTGAAACTTAACGGGATTAATATTTATTTAATTTTTCAAATATATATATAATATTTATTTATTTCTAGCCGTGTTAGGCTAAAAAATCAAAATATATTTTATTTTTTTATATACTAAAATATAAAAATAAATCTAAACAGATGAAAACAAAAACCTACCTAAACCAAACTTAAATATTCGTTTTTTTGAACTACTACAAAATCAAAAGTAGGAGATCATTAAATGTGTTCACAAAATTATATATGTATGGACAAAAAATTTGCTAAAATATTAGAGCCCATATTTCCAAATCTGGACTATTCTTAATCTAGGGTAAGAGCTCAATAAACATTCATGTTCTCCAAAATTGTATATAAACGAATTGGTGAAAAATTCGCACATGTTATTTAAAAAAAAATTGAAATATGTTTTTGAAAAAATACATCATTTTTTTGAGCTAAAAAACTATTTTGAAACTTAAATGAAATAAATTTTAATGGGAAACATGAAGTTTAAGAGTTTTAAGACATAGGAGAAACAAAAATATACAAAATTCATGTATCTCATATTTTAGTAGAAAAAACTATTCTATCTATATGTATATATTCTTTCTATAGCCTAAGAGAAAAAAAAAACAAAAAACCAAATACATTAATACATACAATCTTTGTCAAAAGAGTTTATTTGTTTGCTCACCTGAACTATTGAGAACAAAACCTTTAGCGAATTCGTAGAATGATTTATTAAATTTTGAAGTTGTGCCCTATAAGGTGTATATATATATATATATATATATATATATATATATATATATATATATATATATATATATATATATATATAGACTTATATATTGATTACAAGCATGATCAATTTTAAAATATTTCTTAATTAGTTAAATATTTTCTAATTCAGGTAAATACTGATTCTCAATATCTATTAAACATATATTTAATGAATTTTGTTTTCATAGTTAGCAGTTTTTTATAAATAAAATTGTTTTTTAATTTTTAGGTAATTTTTAGGTTTGAAATTAGGTTCGGCGTTTTATAAAACGCCCCATTAACTAAAATATATATTTTGTAATTTTTTTAAGTTAAATATTTTTTCTTATCTGATCTAAAATATATATTTTGTAATTTTTTTAAGTTAAATATTTTTTCTTATCTGATTTATGATTTAGGAAAGTGAAAATACATTTACTTAGTTTAAAGTTTATTTAAAATAATATTATATATTTAGATTATAAATTAGGTTTGATACAAATTTGATTTTAATTTTATATAATTTTTACATAAAATTTATCTATATGTATTTAAAAAAACATTTATATAGAAAATTGAATTTATTTCCATTCATTTCTCAAAAATATATTTTATACATTTATCCTTTGAAATATCTTTTATATATTAAATGATTTTGTTATATATTTTTCAAATATCTTTTAAAAATAATATATTAATATTTTATCTATTTTTAAAAAATATTTTTTTATAACAAATTTTATTTACTTTTATGTACCTAATCAAACAAATTTAGGTTTAATCAAGAAGAACAGACATTAGGAATATAGCTATTGTCGCGCATGCAGATCATGGGAAGACAAATTTGGTTGATTCGATGCTGAAACAAGCCAAGGTATACTTGTTTTTCAGTTCTGTACGTAAATAGGATATCAGTCTTACTCTCATTCTTATTCTTCTCCTTATGCACCGACCAGGTGTTCCAGCGGTTACCAATTCGTACAAGAACGGATAATGGACTCGAACGACCTGGAAGTGAAAGAGGAATTACAATTCTTAGCAAAAAATACTTCTATCGCTTACAAAGACACTAAAATTAATATAATAGATACTCCAGGGCACTCCGATTTCGGAGGCCAAGTCGAACGCATTCTCAATATGGTCGAAGGGGTGCTTCTAGTGGTACTATTTCAACCTGTTCCTCTTTGTCCCAATTTCAAAACACACTCATTTACATGCCACTAAGGCCCCTCCTTTCTTACTTGTAGGTAGATTCTGTTGAGGGTCCTATGCCGCAGGCAAGGTTTGTTTTGGCTCTTGAGTTTGGTTTAGCGGTTGTTGTTGTTGTCAACAAGATCGATAGACCTTCAGCTTGTCCAGACTTTGTTATCAATGCCACTTTCGAACTATTTATTGAGCTAAATGCAACAGACGAACAGGTATGATATAAATTAACTAAATAAAATATAGCCAAATTATAGATATGGAAATAACCTAAACTATAGAAATAACTAGAAGTAAAAAAATAACTACAAAGACAGAGAAAATTGTTTTTTCATACAATATTTTCAACCTTAAATATCACTACAAATATACATTGAAATTGGAAAAAGAAAATCAATAGCTAAACACAATACATACCTTAACAACGCCGTGGAATTGGATTTTGAAAATCTTAATATTTTGAAGTAAATATTTTGAGGGATTTAGGATGTGCCTAAAAAATTTAGGCTGGATTTTGAAAAAATATGAGTTTTATATCAATGAAAATTTTGTAAATCCTCGAGTCCTGATATAACAAAACATGATCCTGATCCAGTCAGGTCTTGTTCCAACAAAAAGGTCTCGTTTTATCCTAGCTCAAATATCTAAAAATTATTTAAAATATACAAAATTATTATGACACATAAAACAAATATATTAAACCCTCACATGTTAATTGTTTTAAAAATTAACAAAATATCATATAAACTAAAAAATATTTAATATAATAAGAATTTTAAAATTTTAAAATTTTAAAAAATGGATAAAAATATTCTTTAAACTTGGTGGGTTAAAATCCGGTTAAAAACAAATCATCAAAAATAAAGTAAAAATGTATCAATAGGCCACATTATATTTCGTTAAAATTTTATTGAATTTTTTCCGTCGGATCTCACCAATAATTTGTTAGATCTTTCACTCATTTTTTTTCTCTTTCTACCGTTTTAAGTGAACATAGCTATAAAATCCAATTTTCTACGATTACATTTCATAAAATCATTAAAATATGCATTCCAAACATTATACCGTAACTAGATATTGATTTGGTTTTTTTTAAATCATTAGATATTTAGGTCGTAGTTTTTTAATACTCGCTGTAATTTTTATATAATTTAACTTGTTTAGTTGATATTTAGTTAGTTGAGATGATAATCCAGTAAAACATGGTGAGATCCGAGATGTCTTCGGTGTTTGAGTTTTTGATGATTGGCTTTCCTCAATAAGTGGAGAAGGTGAAAAAACAGGAGTTTTGGAAGGACCGAAGTTACCGTAGTGTATTATCTTTGTAGACAGACCAAGAGGAGTGTTGTTTATTAATCCACATGCTCCGTATTCATCTGCCTTTCACTAATAGAGAGGTAATCGTAAGCTCCGAAGACCTTGTTATATGATTTTGAAGATTTGGGTTTTTTGGGAATTATGGATTTAAATCTCCTAGGTTTTATGGTGTTTTCTCATAAACTGGTTGAAGATTACACGGAAAATTTGAATTTTTTGGTGAAGATAGCCAATTGATTGAAGAAGCCGTTGAAGGTAGCAACGGAATTTTGAATTTTTACAGTTTCACTCTCAAGTAACTCTTTTTGTGAAACAAATAATGGGTTGCAGTGTTAATTACCGAATAACATAGGGGTCACCATTTTTGATCTAGTAAATATAAAAATATGAAATGATGATAAAATTTGAAATGGTTGGGCAGAAAGAGCTATGAGTTCCTATTGATCATGGTTCTCATCAAACTTTTTATTCTGGTTTTGTGGCTGGTTCAGAAAGATTGCACTAGTCTATCACGAGTTTGAAACTTTAACACTACTACTTAACTATAACTGTAGCTATAATATCAAATTATGACCAATTCTTATTTTAGATCATCCAAACGCATATACACAACACCAACCACATTATAAAATAAACCAACCACATTATATATTTTATAAACTATAAAATAAATATATATTTTAAATAATCTCAAATTAAATGACCAATATTCTAATAAGACTCTATAGTATACATTTGATCCGAAACGTATAAAACACTTTTCAGTAAAACAAAACGTTAGTAACACGTTTTGTTACAAATATTTATGTTGAAATAATATTAAAATATAAAATAAATTACGTTATATGAGTGTTGATTATTGAAGTAGTATACATTATTCTAACCCGAACTATTATCAAAGTAAAAAGTTGGACATATTTTACTTAGAGTTTGGCAATTGATCATCATTTGGTTTACATAAGAATATTAACTTCGATATATGTATAAAACTAAAATTTAGTAGCACACAAATGTTGTTATTAGGCACAATAAATTCAAAAAAATAAAATATGAAAAAGATATATGAAGAGAAAATGGTTGTATTAATATTTAATTTAATACAAGTATAACAACCGACACTACGTAAAGCCGAATAATATATACACTAAAACGACTAATTTGTTTTATTTCTTCTGTCCAAACATTCTATTATTCTATATTATATCATCCAACATCAATAAAAATAAAAGAAAATACAATGAATACATGAAATATATTTTAAAGCAACTAAAACTAGTTTATAAAAAAAGTTGCATGTTGTAATTAGGATGAAAAAAATATTTAAACAAACGACAAGTTTTACCAGCATTTTTGTTTCGTGGTAAAACTAATTAGTCTGGAATAAAATCTTTAGTATAAAATATCAAATATGCAACAATTTTAGAGTGGTAATTAATTTTATGATTTGATAAACATTTGTTCTTATTATACAATACAAAGGGCACACAATATTAGGATCGGTAATCCAATCCGCAAAACAGGATGTAACAAGTCATTACAATGTTGTAAAAATAGTATGTTTAAACAAAATATGGATGATATTTAGAGTTGTTAGTGAATTTCTGATTTTGGTAATCCAATCAAAACTGTTCTGTTACAATTCGTTCGTGGACTAAACCCTGCACGAATCATGTTTTAGGATCGGTTTGATAGTTGGAAATGATGGGTCTAATAAAAATATATCATTTTATATTATTTATCTTTCATTAATCAAAATAATAATTGATTGGGAAAATGTTGATTGGATATCTAAATTATATAATAGTTTAAATTTAGAATGTTGACTATATATATATATATATATAATACATATAAAAAAATTTAAGTGAAGCTATTTCCTCCCTCAAATATGTTACTTCTTCTACTTTTGAAAAAATACTCCATATTGCTATTTCCTATATAAAGAAAATGATATATTAACCTTTTTTTTGTTTTTAATCACAAAATCCTGATTTCTGCAGGTTTTAGTGACAAACAACTGATTCAGAGATGACATTTTCAGAGATGACATTTAAGAATCAGTTGTTTTGCACAAAACCACTTATTCTGAGGTTGTATCTCGGAATCGGTTATTTTTTCACAGAACAACTAATTCCAAGACACCATCTTGGAATCAGTTGTTTTTGGAATAAGGTGCTTTTGTACAGAACAACTAATTCTGAGGTGGTATCTCGAAATTAGTTTATCTGTGGAAAAACAACTAATTCCGAGATACCGCCTCAGAATCAAGTGTTTGTCGCTAAAATTTGTAGAATTCGGGATTTGTGATTAAAATGGTTTTTTATAACCCAAATTTTCAAGTTACATGAATATACAATTTAAAAACAAGATTAAATTACATTGTTGGTTGATTGCGTGATGTTTTCTGGCGTTAAATCTTTGGTTTAGGTGTCCTCGTCCTCTATGGATAATCTTTATCAAATTTGGGTATTTGTTTTGTTTTAAGGTTTAATTTTATAAGATAAAACATACATGTTGGATTCAATAGGGTTAAATCTTTTGTTTGTTGATAGAAGTGTTTGAGAATGGTTAATGAAACAAAATTATAAATATTAATCCTGTTAAGTTTCATAAACTTTTCCTACAATAGGCAATAACTTTTAATGATGTTTTTATAGATGGTTCCGCCCAAATAAGTTTGACAAAAGAAGAAAATTCAGAAAGCTCTCGTAAGTATGTTTAATAATTTTGTATAAGAACGAAAAGTTGATATGTAATATATTTCTAATAATTAATTTTTTTATAACTCAATTTGTTAGGATCTGGAAATTACAAATATGTTTGTCCTGACTTTTGGACATGGGAAAATCACGGTATCATAAATAAAATTTCAGATAAAAAAGATATAAGTATTTTTTTTTCACGGATTTATTGGACGATTACTATAAACAGATCTATAGAGTATTGCTAAGCTTTCGGTTCGGTCCGGTCCGAACCGATAAGCTTAGCGGTCCGGTCCGGTTCCGGCAAAACGCGGACCGATAGCAGCCCTAATTACAAAATTTATTACAAAACGGCCATGAAAATAAAAAATAAATATAAATATGATGAATAGGGTTCAAGTACTATAAATTCAAACAAAAGATGGCTTGTGTCTTCTTTTCACTCCAAACCATCTCCTTATTTCTTTTGCATGCATGCAAGGATTCCGATAGATGCCTAGTAATGGTATGGAGGAGGCGGTGATGCATAGATGTAAGGATGACATGGGAAAATCACGGTATCATAAATAAAATTTCAGATAAAAAAGATATAAGTATTTTTTTTTCACGGATTTATTGGACGATTACTATAAACAGATCTATAGAGTATTGCTACAATCTCCAACATGATGAAAGCGAGCAAATAGATCTATCTGTCCAAGAGCTAGTGAATGAATTCAGTAAGGATACCCATCGAAAGGATTGGGCAATTACAAATATACCCAAAATCTATAAATGGATAAGCTCGCAGGGTTAGTGAAAGAGAATCATTGTTGGGTCAGAAAATGGAAAAAAATTACCATGTAAACAATTTAATTCATTTTTAATATATTTCTTTTATAATAATAAGTTATTTATTTTTTCTTTGTTGGTTAATTTGCAGGATTCTAACACGGTCTTAATTCAAAATTACAAACAAATTGGAAAACGAGTAGAGATTGATGCAGTAATCGGAAAGAAAGTGTATGAACCTCTCGAAGAAGTCGTTGTCATTAAATTCGTACTTAAACATCCGGTGGTTGCCGTTATCGATACCAATGAAGAATTCTCTAACTATGAAAAGGTAAATATTAAAAAAAAAAAGTAAGTTGTTTTCAAAATAATGTTCAATATCATTGCAAAAGGTAAAGTCCAGTTAAAGGTAATCTAATATTTGGCCATCTGGACCTTTAAAAATTCCCTACAATAATAATTTATATATAATACCTTTTGCAATGATATTGAACATTAGTTTTAAAACAGCTTACTTTTTTTTATAATACTAACATTTTCATAGTTAGAGAATTCTTCATCGGTATTGATAACAGCAACCACCGGATGTTTAAGTAGGATTTTAATGACAGCGACCTCTTTAACAGGTTCATACACTTTTTTTCCAGTTACTGCATCAATCTCCACTCGTTTTCCAATTTTTTTGTAATTTTGAATTAGGACAGTGTTAGAATCCTGCAAATTAACCAACAAAGAAAAAATAAATAACTTATTATTATAAAACAAATATATTAAAAATTAATTAAATTGTTTGCATTTTTATGTGGTAATTATTTTCCACTTTTCTGACCCAACTGTAGACGAGAATATTCTACTTCACTAACCCATGCAAGCTTATCCGTTTATAGCTTTTGGGTATATTTGTAATTGCCCAATCGTAATCCTTCTGATGGGTATCTTTACTGAATTCATTCAGTAGCTCTTGTACAGATAGATCCATTTGTTCGCTTTGATCATGTTGGAGATTGTAGCAATACTCTATAGATCTCCTTATAGTAATCGTCCAACAAATCCCTAAAAAGTAAATAAATTTATACATTTGTTTCCCTTTTTATTTTAAAAGTTTGAAAACAAATTTAAAATAAAATTACCTATATCTTTTTATCTAAATTTTTTATTTATGCTACCGTGATTTTTCCATGTCCAAAAATCAAGACAAACATATTTGTCGGTAGGTAGATCCTATCAAATTGAGTTATAAAAAAATTAATTTTTATTTTTATTTATTATAAATATATTAAATATCAACCTTTCGTTCTAATACAAAATTATTAAACATACTTACCGAATTCTTTTGTCCAACGTTTTTGGGCGGAACCATCTATAAAAGATATAATTAAAAATATCATTAAAATTCATTGCCTAGTAAAAATATCATTAAAATTCATTGCGCATCTTAACGGGATTAATATTTATTTAATTTTTCAAATATATATATAATATTTATTTATTTCTAGCCGTGTTAGGCTGACAAATCAAAATATATTTTATTTTTTTATATACTAAAATATAAAAATAAATCTAAACATATGAAAACAAAAACCTACCTAAACAAAACTTATATCATATTAAAATCCTTATTCGTTTTTTGAACTACTACAAAATCAAAAGTAGGAGATCATGTGAAAAATTTTGCTAAAACATTAGAGCCTATATTTCCAAATCTGGACTATTCTTAATCTAGGGTAAAAGCTCAATAAACATTCATGTTCTCCAAAATTGTATATAAACGAATTGGTGAAAAATTCGCACATGTTATTTAAAAAAAATGAAATATGTTTTTGAAAAAAATACATCATTTTTTTGAGCTAAAAAACTATTTTGAAACTTAAATGAAATAAATTTTATTGAGAAACATGAAGTTTAAGAGTTTTAAGACATAGGGGAAACAAAAATATACAAAACCAATAACAAAAAATCATGTATCTCGTATTTTAGTAGAAAAAACTATTCTATCTATATATATATATATTCGTTCTATAGCCTAAGAGAAAAAAAAACAAAAAACCAAATACATTAATACATACAATCTTTGTCAAAAGAGTTTATTTGTTTGCTCACCTGAACTATTGAGAACAAAACCTTTAACGAATTCGTAGAGTGATTTATTAAATTTTGAAGTTGTGCCCTGTAAGGTGTATATATATATATATATAGTCTTATATATTGATTAGAAGCATGATCAATTTTAAAATATTTCTTAATTAGTTAAATATTTTCTAATTCAGGTAAATACTGATTCTCAATAGCAGCTTTTTATAAATAAAATTGTTTTTTAATTTTTAGGTAATTTTTAGGTTTGAAATTAGGTTCGGCCTAGAGGGGCGTAGGCCCCCTTATCTAATATATGTTTTATAAAACATTTTAAGATATTAATTATTTAAATAATATTAAAATAAAAATTATACGCCCCTTTAACTAATATATATATATATTGTAATTTTTTTAAGATAAAATATTTTTTCTCATCTGATTTATGATTTAGGAAAGTGAAAATACATTTACTTAGTTTAAAGTTTATTTAAAATAATATTATATATTTATATTATAAATTAGGTTTGATACAAATTTGATTTTAATTTTATATAATTTTTAAAGAAAATTTATCTATATGTATTTAAAAAATATTTTTATATCGAAAATTGAATTTATTTCCATTCATTTCTCAAAAATATATTTTATACATTTATCCTTTGAAATATCTTTTATATATTAAATGATTTTGTTATATATTTTTTTAAATATCTTTTAAAAATAATATACTAATATTTTCATCTATTTTTTAAAAATATTTTTTATAACAAATTTTATTTACTTTTATGTAAATTTTAAAATATTTTTTTAAGATATTAAAATTGGATTTGTTATATTCTATTTTATTTTATATATCTTTCAAAAATAATATATTAAGATACATTAAGATTTATTGTTATATATATATATTCATTTATATATATAGAATACTGTTTGTTCTTCAAGTAACTCGAGTAATAATAATATGATTTATTCTAATCTAATTTAGAAACAATGAGTTGTAGTATGTTATTACCTTGGCTCGAGTGCTGAAAGCTTCAGCACTAGACTCGTGTGCCTCGAACAAACAGAATCATGAGCTTAAGAGTTCACGGTCGATTTAAAGAAGATGCATGTCGGATTCTTCTCCAGATTTTAGGGTTCTGAGTTTGAAGTCATCTATGTTTTGAGGAAAGCTACTTTTGATGAAAGCTACTTTTGATGAAAGCTACTTCTGACTAAAGGCTTGCTGAGTTGTTGAACGCAATTTCAGAGCATCAGTTTGAAATGGTTATTGATGGTAGGATCGAGGGTTGCTGAAGGATTTCATCTAGGGTTTGAGGAAATTCGAAAATTGCAGTTCGATTTAAGGGTTGCATATCAGATTTAAGGGTTGGTTTTTGGCTCGTTTGGAGGATGAACATCGGTATTGAAAAGTCTGGGTTGAGGAATTGAAAAGACAGATATTGGTCAGGGTTTGAGGATAGTTTGATCGGAATGGAAGGTCTTGATAGGTGAATTGTGGCTACTTGGATAAGAACTGAAGATTGCAAAGATGGTTTTGTGGGTGGTTCAGAAAGAAAATGGGTGAGTTCATGTTTCTGGAGATGTGTTTTTGGTGTTTGTGGCTGTATTTGTTCTAATGGTTCTCAGAGAAGGAGAGAAGAGGATAAAGAGGAGAGTAAAGAGGTAGACATCGGGCTAGGGTTTGCTAATGGGTTTCGTTTTTATATTAATAACCTTGGATTTGGGCTTCCATTGTATAATTTTGGATGTGACTAAGCTTGATGTTTTAATAAAAGAGTGATGGGTTTGGCCCATCAGATTAATAAAAAAAAATACACAATAAAAATTAAAAATTAAAAATTTAAAAGTGAACTATTATTATCCCAATACTCTAAAATTAGGACAAAGAAATGGACCCTTGAATTTCAGTCACGAATAAATATATATGCATGGGTTTTGCATCCCAAAAATCCTCTCCCTCTCGCTCTCTCTCCCAATTGTTGATTGTGAGGAGCGTGAGTGGATAGCAGTAGCCATGGCTTTGGCAATGGCGAATGGCTTACAAAGTTGATATGTAATATATTTCTAATAATTAATTTTTTTATAACTCAATTTGTTAGGATCTGGAAATTACATAGAAATTACAAATATGTTTGTCCTGACTTTTGGACATGGGAAAATCACTGTATAAATAAAATTTCAGATAAAAAAGATATAAGTAATTTTATTTTAAATTTGTTTTCAAACTTTTAAAATAAAAATGAAAACAAATGTATAATTTTTTTTTTCACGGATTTATTGGACGATTACTATAAACAGATCTATAGAGTATTGCTACAATCTCCAACATGATGAAAGCGAGCAAATAGATCTATCTTTCCAAGAGCTAGTGAATGAATTCAGTAAGGATACCCATCGAAAGGATTGGGCAATTACAAATATACCCAAAATCTATAAATGGATAAGCTTGCATGGGTTAGTGAAAGAGAATCATTGTTGGGTCAGAAAAATGGAAAACAATTACCATGTAAACAATTTAATTCATTTTTAATATATTTCTTTTATAATAATAAGTTATTTATTTTTTCTTTGTTGGTTAATTTACAGGATTCTAACACGGTCTTAATTCAAAATTACAAACAAATTGGAAAACGAGTAGAGATTGATGCAGTAATCGGAAAGAAAATGTATGAACCTCTCGAAGAAGTCGTTGTCATTAAATTCGTACTTAAACATCCGGTGGTTGCCGTTATCGATACCGATGAACAATTCTCTAACTGTGAAAAGGTAAATATTATAAAAAAAAAGTAAGTTGATTTCAAAATAATGTTCAATATCATTGCAAAAGGTAAGGTCCAGTTGAAGGTAATTCAATATTTGGCCATCTGGACCTTTAAAAATTCCCTACAATAATAATTTATATATAATACCTTTTGCAATGATATTGAACATTAGTTTTAAAACAGCTTACTTTTTTTTATAATACTAACCTTTTCATAGTTAGAGAATTCTTCATCGGTATTGATAACGGCAACCACCGGATGTTTAAGTACGATTTTAATGACACCGAATTCTTTAACAGGTTCATACACTTTTTTTCCAGTTACTGCATCAATCTCCACTCGTTTTCCAATTTGTTTGTAATTTTGAATTAGGACAGTGTTAGAATCCTGCAAATTAACCAACAATGAAAAAATAAATAACTTATTATTATAAAAGAAATATATTATTAAATTGTTTGCATTTTTATGTGGTAATTATTTTCCACTTTTCTGACCCAACTGTAGACGACAATATTCTCCTTCACTAACCCATGCAAGCGCTTATCCGTTTATAGCTTTTGGGTATATTTGTAATTGCCCAATCCTAATCCTTCCGATGGGTATCTTTACTGAATTCATTGAGTAGCTCTTGTACATATAGATCCATTTGCTAGCTTTTCATCATGTTCGAGATTGTAGCAATACTCTATAGATCTCCTTATAGTAATCACCCAACAAATCACTAAAAAATAAATAAATTTATACATTTGTTTTCCTTTTTATTTTAAAAGTTTGAAAACAAATTTAAAATAAAATTACCTATATCTTTTTTATCTGAAATTAAATTTTTATTTATGCTACCTTGATTTTTCCATGTCCAAAAATCAAAACAAACATATTTGTAATTTTCATCTTTGTCCGTAGGTAGATCCTATCAAATTGAGTTATAAAAAAATTAATTTTTATTTTTATTTATTATAAATATATTAAATATCAACCTTTCGTTCTAATACAAAATTCTTAAACATACTTACCGAGCTCTCTGAATTTTCGTTCTTTTGTCCAACTTTTTTGGGGAACCATCTATAAAAGATATAATTAAAAACATCATTAAAATTCATTGCCTAGTAAAAATATCATTAAAATTCATTGCGAAACTTAACGGGATTAATATTTATTTAATTTTTCATTTATTTCTAGCCGTGTTAGGCTAACAAATCAACATATATTTTATTTTTTTATATACTAAAATATAAAAATAAATCTAAACATATGAAAACAAAAACCTACCTAAACCAAACATAAATCATATTAAAATCCTTATTCGTTTTTTGAACTACTTCAAAAACAAAAGTAGGAGATCAGTAAATGTGTTCACAAAATTATATATATGTATGGACAAAAAATTTGCTAAAATATTAGAGCCTATATTTCCAAATCTGGACTATTCTTAATCTAGGGTAAGAGCTCAATAAACAATTGTATATAAACGAAAATTCGCACATGTTATTTAAAAAAAATTGAAATATGTTTTTGAAAAAATACATCATTTTTTTTAGCTAAAAAACTATTTTGAAACTTAAATGAAATAAATTTTAATGGGAAACATGAAGTTTAAGAGTTTTAAGACATAGGAGAAACAAAAATATACAAAACCAATAACAAAATATACAAAACCAATAACAAAAAATCATGTATCTCATATTTTAGTAGAAAAAACTATTCTATCTATCTATCTATATTCGTTCTATAGCCTAAGAGAAAAAAAAAAACAAAAAACCAAATACATTAATACATACAATCTTTGTCAAAAGAGTTTATTTGTTTGCTCACCTGAACTATTGAGAATAAAACCTTTAACGAATTCGTAGAGTGATTTATTAAATTTTGAAGTTGTATATATATAGTCTTATATATTGATTACAAGCATGATCAATTTTAAAATATTTCTTAATTAGTTAAATATTTTCTAATTTAGGTAAATACTGATTCTCAATATCTATTAAACATATATTTAATAAATTTTGTTTTCATAGTTAGCACTTTTTTATAAATAAAATTGTTTTTTAATTTTTAGGTAATTTTTAGGTTTGAAATTAGGTTCGGCCTAGAGGGGCGTAGGCCCCCTTATCTAAAATATATGTTTTATAAAACATTTTAAGGTATTAATTATTTAAATAATATTAAAATAAATATTATACGCCCCTTTAACTAAAATATATATTTTGTAATTTTTTTTTAAGATAAAATATTTTTTCTCATCTGATTTATGATTTAGGAAAGTGAAAATACATTTACTTAGTTTAAAGTTTATTTAAAATAATATTATATATTTATATTATAAATTAGGTTTGATACAAATTTGATTTTAATTTTATATAATTTTTACATAAAATTTATCTATATGTATTTAAAAAAACATTTATATAGAAAATTGAATTTATTTCCATTCGTTTCTCAAAAATATATTTTATACATTTATCCTTTGAAATATCTTTTATATATTAAATGATTTTGTTATATATATTTAAAATATCTTTTAAAAATAATATATTAATATTTTCATCTATTTTTAAAAAATATTTTTTTATAACAAATTTTATTTACTTTTATGTAAATTTTTAAATATCTTTTTAAGATTTTAAAATTGGATTTGTTATATTCCATTTTATTTTATATATCTTTTAAAAATAATATATTAATATACATTAAGATTTATTGTTATATATATATATTCATTTGTATATATAGAATAGTGTTTGTTCTTCAAGTAACTCGAGTAATAATAATATGATTTATTCTAATCTAATTTACTGTATATCAAGACCTAATGATGATAGAATTGACTGTATATCAAGACCTAATGATGATAGAATTGAATTTCATTTTAATACCTAATGATGATAGAATTGACTGTATATCAAGACCAAATGATGATAGAATTGAATTTCATTTTAATGAATTTCTAGTAGTAATGTTAGAGATAAATTCGATGAGAAATTTTGCCCACCTTACTTAAATTTCTAGATACGCTTTTTAGAAACAAGAAAATTTATTTATAAAAAAAATATGAATTTGAATAGAATTGGTTTAATATGAATTTTTAGGTTTGAATAAAGTTGGTTTATTTAATATGAATTTGAATTTAGGTTTAATCAAATTTATTAGTGTACCTAATCAAACGAATTTACTAGTGTATCCATATAGACAATAAAAATAAAACAATGAGTTGTCGTATGTTATTACCTTGGCTCGAGTGCTGAAAGCTTCAGCACTAGACTCGTGTGCCTCGAACAAACAGAATCATGAGCTTAAGAGTTCAATTTTCGAACAAACAGAATCATGAGCTTAAGAGTTCAATTTAAAGAAGATGCATGTCGGATTCTTCTACAGATTTTAGGGTTCTTGCTGAGTTTGAAGTCATCTATGTTTTGAGGAAAGCTACTTTTGATGAAAGCTACTTTTGATGAAAGCTACTTCTGACTAAAGGCTTGCTAAGTTGTTGAACGCAATTTCAGAGCATCAGTTTGAAAGGGTTATTGATGGTAGGATCGAGGGTTGCTGAAGGATTTCATCTAGGGTTTGAGGAAATTCGAAAATTGCAGTTCGATTTAAGGGTTGCATGTCAGATTTAAGGGTTGGTTTTTGGCTCGTTTGGAGGATGAACACCGGTATTGAAAAGTCCGGGTTGAGGAATTGAAAAGACAGATATTGGTCAGGGTTTGAGGATAGTTTGATCGGAATGGAAGGTCTTGTTAGGTGAATTGTGGCTACTTGATAAGAACTGAAGATTGCAAAGATGGTTTTGTGGGTGGTTCAGAAAGAAAATGGGTGAGTTCGTGTTTCTGGAGATGTTTTTGGTTTTTGTGGTTGTATTTGTTCTAAGGGTTCTCAGAGAAGGAGAGAAGAGGATAAAGAGGAGAGTAAAGAGGTAGACATCGGGCTAGGGTTTGCTAATGGGTTTTGTTTTTATATTAATGGCCTTGGATTTGGGCCTCCATTGTATAATTTTGGATGTGACTAAGCTTGAGGTTTTAATAAAAGAGTGATGGGTTTGGCCATCAGATTAATAAAAAAAATATACACAATAAAAATTAAAAATTAAAAATTTAAAACTGAACTATTATTATCCGAATACTCTAAATTTAGGACAAAGAAATGGACCCTTGAATTTCAGTCACGAATAAATATATATGCATGGGTTTTGCATCCCAAAAATCCTCTCCCTCTTGCTCTCTCTCCCAATTGTTGATTGTGAGGAGCGTGAGTGGATAGCAGTAGCCATGGCTTTGGCAATGGCGAATGGCTTACAAAGTTTCTACTCTTTCTCTGCAAGCAACCCAAGCCCCAAGCTAAGAAGTAGAGCTGGTATGCTCCCTAACCAATTCATCGGCCCTACTCTATCTTTCTCAAAACCCAAACTACCTATTCGATTTAACTCAAGGAGTCCAATTTTCAAATGTTCCGTTTCTGAAGCCACTACCCCGCCTCTATTGTTGCATTTAATCTCAAAATTTAATTGTGTTTTTTGAATTGGTCCGTTTCTTTTTCACATTGTCGTTTCACTTTCTGCTGTCTTTTTGTCTACTCAACTTTGGACTATTTAATAGTCTCTCTATTACCTAATAAATCAGATCTGAGATTTAGCATTATCTCTGTTGTCTCAAAACGGTGTATATTAATCTGTTTTTAGACCTAGATTTGGTATCAGAGCCTGAAGGTCTTAGCGAATTTCATATTGCGAAAATTCAACAAAATTGCGAATTACAAATTCGAAAATTCAGCAAAATTGCGAATTTCGAACTCGAAAATTCAGCCTAATTGCGAACAGCCCGTTCGTGGGTTTGGCTTTTTCGCGAACGGGCCGTTCGTCCATCAGGCTTTTTTGCGATCGGCCCGTTCGTCCATCTGGGGACTGCGCGAACGGGCAGACGTATTTGTTTCACTAACGATGGAGGTGAACAAAGGAAAATGAGGTTCGTACGGCCTAAGCTACCCAATGCTGGATAGAAGTAATTATACGGCTTGGGCTATCAAAATGAAAGTTTATATGCAAGCGCAAGGGGTCTGGAATGCAGTAGAGCCAAAAGATCCCAATGTAGCTGTCGAAGAGAAGACAGATAAGATAGCGCTAGCAATGGTGTATCAGGCAATTCCCGAAGATGTATTGCTCTCAATTGCGAACAAGGGAACAGCGAAGGACGAGTGGGATATCATAAGAACCTTATGCCAAGGTGCAGACAAAGCAAAGAAGGCACGGACTCAAACCCTAAAATCTGAATTCGAGATGCTGAATATGGGTGACAATGAAAAATTTGAAGATTTTCACATGAGAATGAATAGTCTCGTAACAAATATTCGAGCTTTGGGGGAAACGATGGAAGAATCATACGTCGTAAAGAAACTTCTGCGTGCTGTCCCTGCCAGATTCCTACAGATAACTTCAACACTGGAGCAATTTGGAGACATCGAGAGCATGACTGTCGAAGAAGCTGTGGGTTCACTCAAGGCACATGAAGAACGAGTAAAAGGAAGGACAGAAACCAAGGAGATTTAACTCATGTTGACAGAAGAGGAATGGGCTAAACGAGAAGGAGCAAACAAAAAGCTTCTATTGACGCGTGAAGAATGGCTGAAGCGAAACAATGGTGACAGATCCACAAGGGAGAGAGGCCGTGGAAAGTTTGACAAGAGTGTTATCAAATGCTTCAGCTGTAATATCTATGGTCACTTCGCCTCAGAATGCAGGAAACCAAGGAAACACAAGGAAACACAAGAAGCGGAGGCGAATTTGGCTGCGATGGAAGATGATGAAATGGCCCTGCTCTTGGGCAAACATGATAAAGACTCGTCAAAGCTTCTCCTGAATGAGGACAAACTGCTATCTACTCAATTTCCAAGGCGTGGAGAATGTGCAGGCGAATCAAATGTCTGGTACCTGGACAATGGTGCAAGCAGTCATATGACATGTTTTAAAGAAAAGTTTGCAGAACTGGATGAGAGTATATCTGGTGTAGTGCGTTTTGGAGATGGTTCAAAAGTCGAGATAAAAGGAAAGGGCACTGTGATATTAGTGTGCAAAAATGGAGAAGAAAAGATGCTGCGAGAGGTGTATTATATACCTAGTCTACGTAATAACATCATATCATTGGGACAGATTTCTGAAGAAGGCAATAATGTGGAACTCAATGGAGAATTGTGAGGATCTACGACAACAAAGACAGATTATTGATGAAGGTAAAACGATCTGCCAATCGAATTTACAAAATTATTATTCAGACTAACAAACAGGAATCCCTGATGACTAAAGCGGATGACATCACGAGATTGTGGCATGCCCGTCTTGGGCACGTCCATTATCAAGCCATGGCTCTCATGTCTAAGCACCAGATGGTAGAAGGAATTGACGTAGAAGACGATGTTCTTCTGTATTCAGCTGGGTTCAGCTCTGATGTTTGGTTAGTTTGTTGTATTATGTATAGACTTCTTCTTGGTAAAGAGTTTGTTGGTGAACTTGTTGATACCATAAATCGTATTGTTGCAAAAGGAAGTGAAGATGATTGTTTAAGTTCTGTTTGTTCAAGTAAGGGTATGATGGATAGAGTCGGTTTACTCTCGGAAACAAAAGTTGCTGAAGTTTTTGATTCAGTTGTTAATATTCTTCATGCGTGTTTAAATGTTGATCCAGCCAACAGCCCGAATCTAACTGATGTATGGAAATGCATTAGGGAGCTTGTTATCAGGCCTCAATTTGATTCTATGGCGAGACTAACTGGTACAACAAATGTCGAGAAAGTAAATTTGTCTTTGGGTCTCGAAGTATTATACCTGTTGCGACAAGATGAGTTGCAGCAAGAAGAAGATGGTGGTGAAATAGTTTTGGATTCTGCTGGTGACGGGACAACAACTGCATCAGTTCTTGCTCGGGAAATCATCAAACTAGGACTTTTAAGTGTTACATCTGGTGCGAATCCGGTTTCACTGAAGAGGGGAATCGACAAAACTGTGCAAGGATTGATTGCAGAGCTTGAAGACAAGGCTAGGCCTGTCAAGGGTCGTGATGATATTTGCGCTGTTGCTACCATTTCTGCTGGAAACGATGAGCTCATAGGGACAATGATTGCGGATGCAATTGACAAGGTGGGCCCTGATGGTGTTTTGTCTATCGAATCTTCATCCTCGTTTGAGACAACTGTTGAAGTCGAGGAAGGCATGGAGATTGACAGAGGTTACATCTCACCTCAATTCGTCACCAACCTTGAGAAATTGATTTGTGAATTCGAAAATGCTAGATTTTTTATCACCGACCAAAAGATCACTGCAATTAAGGATATAATTCCGATATTAGAGAAAACTACTCAGTTAAGAGCTCCTTTGATTATTATTGCTGAGGATGTTACTGGGGAGGCCCTAGCTACTCTTGTTGTAAACAAACTGCGGGGTATCATTAATGTGGCTGCACGAGGATTGGACATCAACGACGTGCAGTTGATTATTCAGTGTGAACCTCCACGTGATGTTGAAGATTATATTCATCGATCTGGACGAACAGGGAGAGCTGGAAATACTAGAATTGCTGTTATGCTTTATGATCCTAGGAAGTCCAATTTATCGATGATCGAAAGAAAATCTGGGGTGAAATTTGAGCACATATCTGCTCCGCAGCCAAGTGACATTGCCAAGAGTCTTGGTGCAGAAGCAGTAGAAGCAATAAACAAAGTTTCCGATAGTGTGATTCCTGCTTTTTTGCCTGCTGCAAAGGAGTTGATGGAAACTACTTCTCTGTCTGTGGAAGAACTGCTTGCTAAAGCACTTGCCAAGGCTGCTGGTTACACCGAGATAAAGAAAAGATCACTTCTCACTTCAATGGAGAACCATGTCACACTTATTCTTGAAGTTGGAAATCCCATTTATACACCATCATTTGCTTTTGGTGTTCTGCGTAGGTTCTTGCCTGAGGATAAAGTTGAGTCAATTAAGGGTCTAACTTTGACAGCTGATGGGATGGGTGTTGTCTTTGATGTTGCCCAAGATGATGTAGACTTGTTTCTTGAAGGTCAGAAAAATGCAGCTAGTGTGAGCTTGGAAGTGGTGAAAGAGTTGCCAAAACTGCAGCAGAGAGAACAGTCAAGAGGAAGATTTGGCAGTAGTGGTCGCGGCGGTGGCGGTGGCCGTGGCAGCTTTGGTGGCCGTGGTGGCAAAGGTGGAAATCAAAGAAATCACAGATTTGGCGGTGGTGGTACAACTCTGGTTCATCTCTCGACATGAGTCCCATCAATTAAGGAAAGTATTGTGGATTCGGATGAACGGCTAGGAGCTGATATCGTGCAGAAAGCACTTGTAGCTCCAGCAGCATTGATAGCTCAAAATGCAGGAATCAAAGGAGAGGTCGTTGTAGAGAAGATTATGTGTCGTGAATGGGAGATTGGTTACAACGCCATGACCGATACGTACGAGAATATTTTGGAAGCTGGTGTTATCGACCCAGCAAAGGTGACTAGATGCGCACTGCATAATGCATCATCTGTCACAGGGATGGTCTTGAGAGGACTGTGGCGTGACCATGGTAAGGCAGTGCACTGGTTCTCAAAGGCGGCGGAGAAAGAGGAGGCCAGGTCAATGGAACTTCTTGGGGAGATATATGCAAGTGGAGTTGGTGTTGAGAGGAATTACACTAAAGCACTTGAATGGATTACACTTGCGTCCAAGCTAGACCTCTATTCAGCATTCAATGGGATGGGATACTTGTATGTTAAAGGCTATGGAGTGGAAAAGAAGAACTTCACTAAAGCGAAAGAATATTTTGACAAAGGGGCTAGCTACTGTCAAGTTTGAAAACATGAAGAAACTATTGGGAGTCAAAAACTTGAGTAAACGAGGTTGAGATTAGGAGGGAGAGTGTTGCATTTAATCTCAAAATTTAATTGTGTTTTTTGAATTTGTCCGTTTCTTTTTCACATTGTCGTTTCACTTTCTGCTGTCTTTTTGTCTACTCAACTTTGGACTATTTAATAGTCTCTCTATTACCTAATAAATCAGATATGAGATTTAGGATTATCTCTGTTGTCTCAAAACGGTGTATATTAATCTGTTTTTAGACCTAGATCTATCAGGTCTGTTTTGTGAAGCATTTGATATATATATTTACGGTTTTGTTACAACTGTAGACAAGAAGCCAAAGCTCGTAAGAAGAACAGACATTAGGAATATAGCTATTGTCGCGCATGCAGATCATGGGAAGACAAATTTGGTTGATTCGATGCTGAAACAAGCCAAGGTATACTTGTTTTTCAGTTCTGTACGTAAATAGGATATCAGTCTTACTCTCATTCTTATTCTTCTCCTTATGCACCGACCAGGTGTTCCAGCGGTTACCAATTCGTACAAGAACGGATAATGGACTCGAACGACCTGGAAGTGTATGGGCTGAAGCAGGCACCTCGGTGTTGGTTTGCCAAGTTAGTGGCTGCACTGAAGAGGTATGGGTTTGTTCAGTCCTATTCAGATTATTCTTTATTCTCTTATTCCACGAGTGGTTGTCGTATGCATGGTTTGGTGTACGTTGATGATTTCATTCTATCCGGGAATGACCCTGGTGCATTGGTGGATTTTAAGAAATACTTGAGCACTTGCTTTCATATGAAGGACTTAGGTCGTCTCAAATATTTTCTTGGAGTTGAAGTAGCACAGAGTCCCACGGGTATCTTTCTCTGCCAACGTAAATATACTCTGGATATTATTTCTGAGACAGGTTTACTTGGAAGCAAGCCTGCACAGTTTCCCATGGAGCAAAATCAGCAACCCGGCAAAAGCGAGTCGGCGGTACTAATTGACGGGTCTGCGTACCGCAGATTGGTGGGAAGACTGATTTATTTGGCATTTACACGTCCAGATATCTGTTTCGGTACATATTTTATCTCAGTTTCTTCAGAAACCACAGGAGGATCACTGGCAGGCTGCATTGCGAGTTGTTCGTTATCTAAAAGGAAGCCCGAGTCAGGGAATTCTTCTGTTAAGTAGTTGTAATCTCACTCTGACAAGATGGTGTGACTCTGATTGGGCTGGCTTTCCTAAGACTCGGCGTAGTGTGAGTGGTTGGATGGTGTTCTTGGGTGATTCTCCTGTTTCATGGAATACTAAGAAAAAGGTGTTGTTGCATTGTCTTCCGTTGAAGCAGAGTACCGGTCTATGGCAGGATTGACGTGTGAGTTGAAGTGGTTGCACGGCTTGCTCAAAGATTTTGGGGTCTCACACTCATGGGCTATGCAAGTTTTCTGTGATAGTCAGTCGGCTTTACATCTTGCCCACTATCCTGTGTTCCATGAGCGTTCAAAGCATATTGAAGTAGATTGTCACTTTCTATGAGATGCGATACTTGATGAGGTTATTTGCACATCTTATGTGCCCACTAAGTTCCAACTTGAAGATATTTTTACCAAAGCACTAGGCAAGCAGCAGTTTGAGTTTTTGCTTGGCAAGTTGGGCATTCGTAATCTTCATGCTCCAACTTGAGGGAGGGTGTTAGAGTGCCAACGTTAGAATCAATAATATATGGGCAATGTTAAAATGTATATGTGTTATTTAATATTAGTCTGTATATGGGCAAGGTTTTTTAGGGTTTACTTTCTGCCACACTATATATATATACACTATTATTGTAATTAGAGGAGAGGATTTTGTATTAACACAGTTCTTGATCCTACCCGCTCAACTGAAGTTGCTAACTGTTTCTGTTTCATATACATTCACAATTCTCTTATCATATGAAAAAATAATTTTCTCTGTCTTTGTAGTTGTTTTATTTATTTCTAGTTATTTCTATAGTTTAGGTTACTTCCATATCTATAATTTGGCTATATTTTATTTAGTTAATTTATATCATACTTGTTCGTCTGTTGCATTTAGCTCACTAAATAGTTCGAAAGTGGCATTGATAACAAAGTCTGGACGAGCTGAAGGTCTATCGATCTTGTTGACAACAACAACGACCGCTAAACCAAACTAAAGAGCCTTCTTTAAAACAAACCTTGCCTGCGGCATAGGATCCTCAACAGAATCTACCTACAAGTAAGAAAGGAGGGGCCTTAGTGGCATTTAAATGAGTGTGTTTTGAAATTCGGACGAAGAGGATCAGGTTGAAATAGTACCACTAGAAGTACCCCTTCCACCATATTGAGAATGCGTTCGACTTGGCCTCCGAAATCGGAGTGCCCTGGAGTATCTATTATATTAATTTTAGTGTCTTTGTAAGCGATAGAAGTATTTTTGCTAAGAATTGTAATTCCTCTTTAATGTTCCAGGTCGTTCGACTCCATTATCCGTTCTTGTACAAATTGGTTATCGCGGAACACCTGGTCGATGCATAAGGAGAATAATAAGAATGAGAGTAAGACTGATATCCTATTTACATACAGAAGTGAAAAACAAGTATACAGTGGCTTGTTTCAACATCGAATCAACCAAAGTCGTCTTCCCATGATCTGCATGCGCGACAATAGCTATATTCCTAATGTCTGTTCTTCTTACGAGCTTTTGTTGATTTCAGATGAATAAATCTCAGACAAAAGCTATGAAATGCTTCGATAATTTCATTAGGTAATAGAAATGATTATTAAATAGTCAAAGATTGAGTACACAAAATGAAACGACAACTACTGAAAGGACAATATAAAAAAAACGGAAACACACTTAAAGGACACAAACTTGAAGTGGAGTGTAACTCCTATCTTGACCAAATAAAGCATTAAAGTCCTAACTGTTATTAGATACCTCTGCTGGTAGATGCATCTGCGTTGTTACCTTTGCTAGTAGATGCACTATTGGATCCCTCAAATAAAACATTAAAGTCCTAACATTTCTTCCCCTAAACTGAAAGCAATAGCTTCAGTTTATCTTCTCGCAAACTCCAAGTTTCTCTCTTAATCGAACAAAAGCTTCCAACTTCAATGGTTTAGTCAATATGTCTGCAACCTGATCATTGGTATCACAAGGAACCAATTTCAAAATTTCATCTTTGACAAAATCCCTTAAAAAATGGAACCTAACATCAATATGCTTGCTACGACCATGAAGAACGGGGTTCTTTGATTGTTTAATTGTTGAATTGTTATCACACATAATCGTAGTGCAACCTGACTGCATCATACCAATTTCTTCTAAAATCCTTCTCATCCAAATACATTGACAAGCACAAAATGATGCAGCTATGAACTCAGCTTCAGTTGTGGGTATAGTGACTAGCGGTTGTTTCTTTGAAGCCCAAGAAACTGCTCCTCCATTCAATAAGAAAGAATATCCACTTGTGCTGCGTCTATTATCAATGTCGCCAGCATAATCACTATCAGTATAGACAATCAACTCCTCCAACATTCCCTTTTTGTAAAACACACTGAATCCAGTCGTTCGTCTTATGTACCTTAGCACACACTTTGTTGCTTGCATATGTTCCTCTCTAGGATCAGACATGAATCTGCTCAATAGACAAACCACAATCATCAGATCAGGCCTTGTCGTCGTGATATACATTAAACTTCCATTGAGTTATTTATATATTGTGCAATCAACTCTCTTAGCATCACTATCTTTTGATAACTTCACTCCGGGCACAATAGGATTTTTGACATCATTTCCGTTATGCAGATTAAACCTTTCAAGAATCTCTCCAGCATATTTCTTTTGATGGATGAAGATTCCATCACCATCCCGTGTCACCTCAACACCCAAAAAATACTTCATTTTCCCCAAATCAGTCATCTCAAAATCCTTTTTCATCGATGATTTAAACTCCTCAAGCATATTTTCATCATTTCTTGTGAAGATTAAATCATCTACATAAAGACTAACAATAATAATCTTGTTACCTCCATCAGTTTTCACGAATAGTGTGCACTCTTGCTCACACCTTTGAAATCCTTCTATAACAAAGTATGCCTCAATTTTACTTTACTAAGCTCTTGGGGCTTGTTTTAAACCATATAAATCCTTCACCAACTTGTAAACCTTATGTTATCTCCTTCCTTTATGTATCCTTGCGGTTGATCTACAAACACATCTTCTGTTAGTTCGCCGTAAAAAAATGTAATCTTTACGTCTAACTGATAAACACACAACGCCCCACAAGAGGAAAGACTTCACTATAACTTACTCCTTCTTCTTGCGCATAGCCTTTGACCACCAATCGAGCTTTGTATTTTTGAACCTCTCCCTTCTCGTTGAGCTTGGTTTTATAAAGCCATTTAACACCAATTCTCTTTGCTCCACTTGGAAGATTTGTGAGAAACCAAGTTCCGTTCTTTTCCATTGACTCCAAGTCTGTCCTCATAGAATTAACTCATTTTTCTTCCTTAATAGCTTCATTGAATGTTACAGGATCATCGCTTGACACAAACATTACAAGACCCGAAACTTCTTCTTCTTCCTCCCATCTGGTCTCGTAATCCTGCAAATAAGCTGGTATTCTTCTGATTCTCTGAGGCCTAAGAGATTCTGATGGATTCAAGACTTCTTCTTCTTCATTTATTTGCTTTGTTTCAGGCTCATGAGTCACTTCTTCAACATTCACCTCAGCTTCAGTTTCTCTATCCTCCCAGATTAATTGCTCAGCCTCTAATTCTTTTGTTTTATGTCCCCAATCCAAGCTTTTCTCTTCTTCAAAAATCACATCCCTACTTGTAATGAACTTTTTTGTTTTTGGGTTGTATAAGCGATAACCCTTGGATTCGCTGCTTACTCCAATAAACACACATATGTTGCTTTTATCATCAAGTTTTTTTCTTCTCTGATCTGGAACATGGACATGAGCGATACAACCAAAAATTCTAAAGTAATCAACTCTAGGCTTTATTCCACTCCACATTTCTTCAGGTGTTTTTCCTTGTGTCACCGAAGTTGGACTTCGATTCAAGACATGTATAGCCCACTTTGATGCTTCCGCCCAAAAATGTTTAGGAACTCCTTTATCATTCAGAATACACCGCACCATATTCATTTTTGTTCGGTTCTTGCGCTCAGCAATTCCGTTTTGTTGAGGAGTGAAAGCTGTAGTGAGTTGTCTGCTAATTCCGGCTTCCTCACAAAAATCAGTGAACTCATTTGAAGTGAATTTACCGCCTATGTCCGTTCGCAGACATGCTAACATTTCTCCACTCTCTTTCTCTACCTGGATCTTGAATCGAGTAAAGAATATAAAAGCTTCTGAATTTAATGACAAAAAATATATCCATACCTTTCTACTAAAGTCATTGATGGAAGTAAGAATATATCTCTTGTCGGAGTTCGATGCTGGAGAAATTGGCCCACAGATATCAGAATATACCAGCTGCAACCTCCTTGACGAACGCCACAAACTTTTCTTAGGGATACTCTCACGATGTTGTTTACCAACAAAATAGCTAACACATTTCTCAGCTTCGTTAATGCTCAGATGTGGTATCCCTTTGACCATATTCTGATATTTGAGAGTTTTTAAACCTTTGTAACTTAAGTGCCCATACCTTAGATGCCAAAGTTTAAGCTCATCCATTCCTGTTATTTTCAAACATTTCTCAGCCGTAAACAAGTTACCTTTTGAGGCCAAAATCTTAAACAATTTATTTTCCGTCATTTTTGCTTGCATAACCAGCCCTAACTCCGGATGATAAAGCTTGCATACTTCATGATGTATCAAAATCTCGCAGCCATTTTGTACAAGTTGTCCCAAGCTTACCAAGTTACTCGTTAACTCTGGTATTAGATATACATCTGAAATGACATGAGTCCTTCCATTGACACGTAAAGTTACATCATATTTTCCAATTACAGAAAGAATAGAATTGTTACCGAGTTTTACTGAGGATTGAAACTCTTCATCAAGCTTTGAAAACCATGATTTGTCTCCTGTCCTATGGTTGGAACAACCTGAATCAAGATACCACACAAATTTTCTTTCTTCTAGAACTGGTGTGTACGCCATTAACAAAACATCACCTTCCTCTTCTCCAATCTCTGCATAGTTCGCCTTCTCTTCCATAGAACATTCGTATGAAAAATGTCCAAGTCTGTGACAATGATAGCATTCCACCGTTTCCTTTTTAAATCAAACTCTTCCTCTTCCTCGGCCAAATTGTCTTCCTCTGCCTCTTCCATTTCGATACTCGTATGAAACTTTGAGTACATGTTCTTCTTCTACTATTCTTGGCTTTCTCATTTTCTGCTCATGAACAAGTAATGAGCTTTCCAAGCTATCGACTGATAAACTGTCAATATCTTTCGATTTTTCAATTGAACACACAATGTAATTGAAGTTTTCAGTCAGAGTTAGCAAGATCTTTTCCACAATTTTGACATCTTGCATATCATCCCTACAATTTCTCAAGTCGTTTGCTACCACCATCACCATTGTGAAGTAATCGGTGATGGATTCTCCATTTTTCATCTCCAGCAATTCAAACGTTCTCCTCAAAGTTTGTAACTGCGCACGCTTCACTCTTGCATTTCCGTGATATTTGGTCTTCATAGAATCCCACAACTGCTTTGACGTATCTTTCAAAGTTATCGTCTTAAGAATTGATTTGTCAATCGCATTGAACAAACAATTATTTGCCTTCAAATCCTTTAACCTTGCATCGGGAAGGGTCTTCTTCTCTGCTTCGGTCAATCCTTCTTTGTTAATTGGTTCATCAATTCCATCTCCCACGACATCAAAATACTCTTTTGACCGAAGAATATTTTCCGTAAGGAGACTCCAATGATCATAATCCCCATTGAATTTCGGTATACAAGGTTGGCCAAAATTACTCGATTCTCCTATCTTTTCTATGTGTTTGCTCTCTTTCTCTTTTGATTTAATGGCTTTGATACGAGATTTGTTGATTTCAGATGAATAAATCTCAGACAAAAGCTATGAAAAGCTTCGATAATTAATAGAAATGACTATTAAATAGTCAAAGATTGAGTACACAAAATGAAACGACAGCTACTGAAAGGAGAATATAAAAAAAACGGAAACACAGTTAAAGGACACAAACTTGAAGTGGAGTGTAACTCCTATCTTGACCAAATAAAGCATTAAAGTCCTAACAATTATTAGATACCTCTACTGATAGATGCATATGTGCTGTGTCCTTTGCTAGTAGATGCACTATTTGATCCCTCAAATAAAACATTAAAATCCTAACAGCTTTGGCTTCTTGTCTACCGTGGTAACAAAACGGTAAATATATATATATATATATATATATATCAAATGCTACACAAAACAAAGGATGTAATGATAATGACCTGATACAGACGGGATAGTGGCTTCAGAAACGGAACATTTGAAAATTGGACTCCTTGAGTTGAATCGAATAGGTAGTTTGGATTTTGAGGAAGATAGAGTAGGGCCGAAGAATTGGTTAGGGAGCATACCAGCTCTACTTCTTAGCGTGGGGCTAGGGTTGCTTGCAGAAAGAGTATTAACTTTGTAAGCCATTCGCCATTGCCAAAGCCATGCTACTGCTATCCACTCACTCATGCTCCTCACAATCAACAATTGGGAAAGAGAGAGGGAGAGGATTTTTGAGATCCAAAATCCATGTATATATATTTATTCGTGGCTGAAATTCAAGGGTCCATTTCATTGTCCTAAATTTAGAATATTCGGTTAATAATAGTTCAGTTTTAAACTTTTAATTTTTTATTTTATTTTTATTTTTATTGTGTATATTGATACAGTAGTAAATTTGTTTGATTAGGTACACTAATAAATTTGATTCAAACCTAAATTCAAATTCATATTAAATAAACCAACTTTATTCAAACCTAAAAATTCATATTAAACCAACTTTATTCAAATTCATATTTTTTTATAAATAAATTTTCTTGTTTCTAAACAAAAGTAACTATAATTCAAACCTAAAAATTACCTAAAAATTCAAAAAACAATTTTATTTATGAAAAAAACGGCTAACTATGAAAACAAAATTCATTGAATATATGTTTGATAGATATTGAGAATCAGTATTTACAATATCCGATTTTGTGAATTAGAAAATATTTAACTGATTAAGAAATATTTTAAAATTCATCATGATTATATTTAATCATTATATAAGACTATATATATACACCTTATAGGACACAACTTCAAAATTTAATAAATCACTCTACAAATTCGTTAAAGGTTTTGTTCTCATCAATAGTTCAGGTGAGCAAACAAATAAACTCTTTTGACAAAGATTGCATGTATTAATGTATTTGGTTTTTTGGTTTTTTTCTTTTAGGCTGTAGAACGGATATATATATATATATATATGTAAAATAGGTTTTTCTACTAATATATGAGATACATGATTTTTTGTTATTGGTTTTGTATATTTTTGTTTCTCATATGTCTTAAAACTCTTAAACTTGATGTTTCCCATAAAAATTTATTTCTTTTAAGTTTCAAAATAGTTTAGCTCAAAAACAATAATGTTATTTTAAATTTAAAAAAACAATAATGTATTTTTTCAAAAACATATTTCAAATTTTTAAAAAAACATGTACAAATTTTTCACCAATTCGTTTATATACAATTTTGGAGAACATGAATGTTTATTGACCTCTTAACCTAGATTAAGAATAGTCCAGATTTGGAAATATAGGCTCTAATATTTTAGCAATTTTTTTGTCTATATATATATATATACTTTTATGAATACATTTACTGATCTCTTACTTTTGATTTTGTAGTAGATCAAAAAACGAATAAGGATTTTAATATGATTTAAGTTTGGTTTAGGTAGGTTTTTGTTTTCGTATGTTCAGATTTATTTTTATATTTTAGTATATGAAAAAATAAAATATATTTTGATTTGTTAGCCTAACACTGCAAAAAATAAATAAATATTATATATATTTGAAAAATTAAATAAATATTAATACTCGCTGTAATTTTTATATAATTTAAGTTGTTTAGTTGATATTTAGTTAGTTGAGATGATAATCCAGTAAAACATGGTGAGATCCGAGATGTCTTCGGTGTTTGAGTTTTTGATGATTGGCTTTCCTCAATAAGTGGAGAAGGTGAAAAAACAGGATCGAAGTTACCGTAGTGTATTATCTTTGTAGACAGACCAAGAGGAGTGTTGCTTATTAATCCACATGCTCTGTATTCATCTGTCTTTCACTAATACAGAGGTAATCGTAAGCTCCGAAGACGTTGTTATATGATTTTGAAGATTTGGGTTTTTTGGGAATTATGGATTTAAATCTCCTAGGTTTTATGGTGTTTTCTCATAAACTGGTTGAAGATTACTCGGAAAATTTGAATTTTTTGGCGAAGATAGCCAATTGATTGAAGAAGCCGTTGAAGGTAGCAATGGAATTTTGAATTTTTACAGTTTCACTCTCAAGTAACTCTTTTTGTGAAACAAATAATGGGTTGCAGTGTTAATTACCGAATAACATAGGGGTCACCATTTTTGATCTAGTAAATATAAAAATATGAAATGATGATAAAATTTGAAATGGTTGGGCAGAAAGAGCTATGAGTTCCTATTGATCATGGTTCTCATCAAACTTTTCATTCTGGTTTTGTGGCTGGTTCAGAAAGATTGCACTAGTCTATCACGAGTTTGAAACTTTAACACTACTACTTAACTATAACTGTAGCTATAATATCAAATTATGACCGATTCTTATTTTAGATTATCCAAACGCATATACACAACACCAACCACATTATAAAATAAACCAACCACATTATATATTTTATAAACTATAAAATAAATATATATACTAAATAATCTCAAATTAAATGACCAATATCCTAATAAGATGCTACAGTATACATTTGATCCGAAACGTATAAAACACTTTTCAGTAAAACAAAACGTTAGTAACACGTTTTGTTACAAATATTTATGTTGAAATAATATTAAAATATAAAATAAATTACGTTATATGAGTGTTGATTATTGAAGTAGTATACATTATTCTAACACGAACTATTATCAAAGTAAAAAGTTGGACATATTTTACTTAGAGTTTGGCAATTGATCATCATTTGGTTTACATAAGAATATTAACTTCGATATATGTATAAAACTAAAATTTAGTAGCACACAAATGTTGTTATTAGGCACAATAAATTCAAAAAAATAAAATATGAAAAAGATATATGAAGAGAAAATGGTTGTATTAATATTTAATTTAATACAAATATAACAACCGACACTACGTAAAGCCGAATAATATATACACTAAAACCACTAATTTGTTTTATAACTTCTTTTGTCCAAACATTCTATTATTCTATATTATATCATCCAACATCAATAAAAATAAAAGAAAATACAATGAATACATGAAATATATTTTAAAGCAAGTAGAACTAGTTTATAAAAAAAGTTGCATGTTGTAATTAGGATGAAAAAAATATTTAAACAAACGACAAGTTTTACCAGCATTTTTGTTTCGTGGTAAAACTAATTAGTCTGGTATAAAATCTTTAGTATAAAATATCAAATATGCAACAATTTTAGAGTGGTAATTAATTTTATGATTTGATAAACATTTGTTCTTATTAAACATGTACAATACAAAGGGCACACAATATTATTCTCCGCAAAACAGGATGTAACAAGTCATTGCAATGTTGTAAAAATATTATGTTTAAACAAAATATGGATGATATTTAGAGTTGTTAGTGAATTTCTGATTTTGGTAATCCATTCAAAACTGTTCTGTTACAATTCGTTCGTGGACTAAACCCTGCACGAATCATGTTTTAGGATCAGTTTGATAGTTGGAAATGATGGGTCTAATAAAAATAGATCATTTTATATTATTTATTTTTCATTAATCAAAATAATAATTGATTGGGAAAATGTTGATTAGATATCTAAATTATATAAGAGTTTAAATTTAGAATGTTGACTATATATATATAATACATATAAAAAAATTAAGTGAAGCTATTTCCTCCCTCAAATATGTTACTTCTTCTATATTTGAAAAAATACTCCATATTGCTATTTCCTCCATCAAGAAAATGATATATTTACCTTTTTTTGTTTTTAATCACAAAATCCTGATTTCTGCTGGTTTTAGCGACAAACAATTGATTCAGAGATGACATTTAAGAATCAGTTGTTTTGCACAAAACAACTGATTCTGAGGTTGTATCTCGGAATCGGTTATTTTTGCACAGAACAACTAATTCCAAGACACCATCTTGGAATCAGTTGTTTTTGGAATAAGGTGATTTTGTACAAAACAACTAATTCTAAGGTGGTATCTCGAAATTAGTTGATATGTGGAAAACAACTAATTCCGAGATACCGCCTCAGAATCAAGTGTTTGTCGCTAAAATTTGTAGAATTCGGGATTTGTGATTAAAATAGTTTTTTATAACCCAAATTTTCAAGTTACATGAATATACAATTTAAAAACAAGATTAAATTACATTGTTGGTTGATTGCGTGATGTTTTCTGGCGTTAAATCTTTGGTTTAGGTGTCCTCGTCCTCTATGGATAATCTTTATCAAATTTAGGGTATTTGTTTTGTTTTAAGGTTTAATTTTATAAGATAAAACATACATGTTGGATTCAATAGGGTTAAATCTTTTGTTTGTTAATAGAAGTGTTTGAGAATGGTTAATGAAACAAAATTATAAATATTAATCCTGTTAAGTTTCATAAACTTTTCCTACAATAGGAAATAAATTTTAATGATGTTTTTATAGATGGTTCCGCCCAAATAAGTTTGACAAAAGAAGAAAATTCAGAAAGCTCCGGTAAGTATGTTTAATAATTTTGTATAAGAACGAAAGGTTGATATGTAATATATTTCTAATAATTAATTTTTTTATAACTCAATTTGTTAGGATCTGGAAATTACAAATATGTTTTTCCTAACTTTTGGACATGGGAAAATCACGGTATCATAAATAAAATTTCAGATAAAAAAGATATAAGTAATTTTATTTTAAATTTGTTTTCAAACTTTTAAAATAAAAATGAAAACAAATGTATAATTTTTTTTTCACGGATTTATTGGACGATTACTATAAACAGATCTATAGAGTATTGCTACAATGTCCAATATGATGCAAATAGATCTATCTGTCCAAGAGCTAGTGAATGAATTCAGTAAGGATACCCATCGAAAGGTATTGATAACGGCAACCATCGGTATTGATAACCGCATCAATCTCCACTTGTACTCCAATTTGTTTGTAATTTTGAATTAGGACAATGTTAGAATCCTGCAAATTAACCAACAAAGAAAAAATAAATAACTTATTATTATAAAAGAAATATATTAAAAATTAATTAAATTGTTTGCATTTTTATGTGGTAATTATTTTCCACTTTTCTGACCCAACTGTAGACGAGAATATTCTACTTCACTAACCCATGCAAGCTTATCCGTTTATAGCTTTTGGGTATATTTGTAATTGCCCAATCGTAATCCTTCCGATGGGTATCTTTAATGAATTCATTCAGTAGCTCTTGTACAGATAGATCCATTTGTTCGCTTTGATCATGTTGGAGATTGTAGCAATACTCTATAGATCTCCTTATAGTAATCGTCCAACAAATCCCTAAAAAGTAAATAAATTTATACATTTGTTTCCCTTTTTATTTTAAAAGTTTGAAAACAAATTTAAAATAAAATTACCTATATCTTTTTATCTAAATTTTTTATTTATGCTACCGTGATTTTTCCATGTCCAAAAATCAAGACAAACATATTTGTCGGTAGGTAGATCCTATCAAATTGAGTTATAAAAAAATTAATTTTTATTTTTATTTATTATAAATATATTAAATATCAACCTTTCGTTCTAATACAAAATTATTAAACATACTTACCGAATTCTTTTGTCCAACGTTTTTGGGCGGAACCATCTATAAAAGATATAATTAAAAACATCATTAAAATTCATTGCCTAGTAAAAATATCATTAAAATTCATTGCGCATCTTAACGGGATTAATATTTATTTAATTTTTCAAATATATATATAATATTTATTTATTTCTAGCCGTGTTAGGCTGACAAATCAAAATATATTTTATTTTTTTATATACTAAAATATAAAAATAAATCTAAACATATGAAAACAAAAACCTACCTAAACAAAACTTATATCATATTAAAATCCTTATTCGTTTTTTGAACTACTACAAAATCAAAAGTAGGAGATCATGTGAAAAATTTTGCTAAAACATTAGAGCCTATATTTCCAAATCTGGACTATTCTTAATCTAGGGTAAGAGCTCAATAAACATTCATGTTCTCCAAAATTGTATATAAACGAATTGGTGAAAAATTCGCACATGTTATTTAAAAAAAATGAAATATGTTTTTGAAAAAAATACATCATTTTTTTGAGCTAAAAAACTATTTTGAAACTTAAATGAAATAAATTTTAATGGGAAACATGAAGTTTAAGAGTTTTAAGACATAGGGGAAACAAAAATATACAAAACCAATAACAAAAAATCATGTATCTCGTATTTTAGGAGAAAAAACTATTCTATCTATATATATATATATATATATTCGTTCTATAGCCTAAGAGAAAAAAAAACAAAAAACCAAATACATTAATACATACAATCTTTGTCAAAAGAGTTTATTTGTTTGCTCACCTGAACTATTGAGAACAAAACCTTTAACGAATTCGTAGAGTGATTTATTAAATTTTGAAGTTGTGCCCTGTAAGGTGTATATATATATATATATAGTCTTATATATTGATTAGAAGCATGATCAATTTTAAAATATTTCTTAATTAGTTAAATATTTTCTAATTCAGGTAAATACTGATTCTCAATAGCAGTTTTTTATAAATAAAATTGTTTTTTAATTTTTAGGTAATTTTTAGGTTTGAAATTAGGTTCGGCCTAGAGGGGCGTAGGCCCCCTTATCTAATATATGTTTTATAAAACATTTTAAGATATTAATTATTTAAATAATATTAAAATAAAAATTATACGCCCCTTTAACTAATATATATATATATATATTGTAATTTTTTTAAGATAAAATATTTTTTCTCATCTGATTTATGATTTAGGAAAGTGAAAATACATTTACTTAGTTTAAAGTTTATTTAAAATAATATTATATATTTATATTATAAATTAGGTTTGATACAAATTTGATTTTAATTTTATATAATTTTTAAAGAAAATTTATCTATATGTATTTAAAAAATATTTTTATATCGAAAATTGAATTTATTTCCATTCATTTCTCAAAAATATATTTTATACATTTATCCTTTGAAATATCTTTTATATATTAAATGATTTTGTTATATATTTTTTTAAATATCTTTTAAAAATAATATACTAATATTTTCATCTATTTTTTAAAAATATTTTTTATAACAAATTTTATTTACTTTTATGTAAATTTTAAAATATTTTTTTAAGATATTAAAATTGGATTTGTTATATTCTATTTTATTTTATATATCTTTTAAAAATAATATATTAAGATACATTAAGATTTATTGTTATATATATATATTCATTTATATATATAGAATACTGTTTGTTCTTCAAGTAACTCGAGTAATAATAATATGATTTATTCTAATCTAATTTAGAAACAATGAGTTGTAGTATGTTATTACCTTGGCTCGAGTGCTGAAAGCTTCAGCACTAGACTCGTGTGCCTCGAACAAACAGAATCATGAGCTTAAGAGTTCACGGTCGATTTAAAGAAGATGCATGTCGGATTCTTCTCCAGATTTTAGGGTTCTGAGTTTGAAGTCATCTATGTTTTGAGGAAAGCTACTTTTGATGAAAGCTACTTCTGACTAAAGGCTTGCTGAGCTGTTGAACGCAATTTCAGAGCATCAGTTTGAAAGGGTTATTGATGGTAGGATCGAGGGTTGCTGAAGGATTTCATCTAGGGTTTGAGGAAATTCGAAAATTGCAGTTCGATTTAAGGGTTGCATATCAGATTTAAGGGTTGGTTTTTGGCTCGTTTGGAGGATGAACATCGGTATTGAAAAGTCTGGGTTGAGGAATTGAAAAGACAGATATTGGTCAGGGTTTGAGGATAGTTTGATCGGAATGGAAGGTCTTGATAGGTGAATTGTGGCTACTTGGATAAGAACTGAAGATTGCAAAGATGGTTTTGTGGGTGGTTCAGAAAGAAAATGGGTGAGTTCATGTTTCTGGAGATGTGTTTTTGGTGTTTGTGGCTGTATTTGTTCTAATGGTTCTCAGAGAAGGAGAGAAGAGGATAAAGAGGAGAGTAAAGAGGTAGACATCGGGCTAGGGTTTGCTAATGGGTTTCGTTTTTATATTAATAACCTTGGATTTGGGCTTCCATTGTATAATTTTGGATGTGACTAAGCTTGATGTTTTAATAAAAGAGTGATGGGTTTGGCCCATCAGATTAATAAAAAAAAATATACACAATAAAAATTAAAAATTTAAAAGTGAACTATTATTATCCCAATACTCTAAAATTAGGACAAAGAAATGGACCCTTGAATTTCAGTCACGAATAAATATATATGCATGGGTTTTGCATCCCAAAAATCCTCTCCCTCTCGCTCTCTCTCCCAATTGTTGATTGTGAGGAGCGTGAGTGGATAGCAGTAGCCATGGCTTTGGCAATGGCGAATGGCTTACAAAGTTGATATGTAATATATTTCTAATAATTAATTTTTTTATAACTCAATTTGTTAGGATCTGGAAATTACATAGAAATTACAAATATGTTTGTCCTGACTTTTGGACATGGGAAAATCACTGTATAAATAAAATTTCAGATAAAAAAGATATAAGTAATTTTATTTTAAATTTGTTTTCAAACTTTTAAAATAAAAATGAAAACAAATGTATAATTTTTTTTTTCACGGATTTATTGGACGATTACTATAAATAGATCTATAGAGTATTGCTACAATCTCCAACATGATGAAAGCGAGCAAATAGATCTATCTGTCCAAGAGCTAGTGAATGAATTCAGTAAGGATACCCATCGAAAGGATTGGGCAATTACAAATATACCCAAAATCTATAAATGGATAAGCTTGCATGGGTTAGTGAAAGAGAATCATTGTTGGGTCAGAAAATGGAAAACAATTACCATGTAAACAATTTAATTCATTTTTAATATATTTCTTTTATAATAATAAGTTATTTATTTTTTCTTTGTTGGTTAATTTACAGGATTCTAACACGGTCTTAATTCAAAATTACAAACAAATTGGAAAACGAGTAGAGATTGATGCAGTAATCGGAAAGAAAATGTATGAACCTCTCGAAGAAGTCGTTGTCATTAAATTCGTACTTAAACATCCGGTGGTTGCCGTTATCGATACCGATGAAGAATTCTCTAACTGTGAAAAGGTAAATATTATAAAAAAAAAGTAAGTTGATTTCAAAATAATGTTCAATATCATTGCAAAAGGTAAGGTCCAGTTGAAGGTAATTCAATATTTGGCCATCTGGACCTTTAAAAATTCCCTACAATAATAATTTATATATAATACCTTTTGCAATGATATTGAACATTAGTTTTAAAACAGCTTACTTTTTTTATAATACTAACCTTTTCATAGTTAGAGAATTCTTCATCGGTATTGATAACGGCAACCACCAGATGTTTAAGTACGATTTTAATGACACCGAATTCTTTAACAGGTTCATACACTTTTTTTCCAGTTACTGCATCAATCTCCACTCGTTTTCCAATTTGTTTGTAATTTTGAATTAGGACAGTGTTAGAATCCTGCAAATTAACCAACAATGAAAAAATAAATAACTTATTATTATAAAAGAAATATATTATTAAATTGTTTGCATTTTTATGTGGTAATTATTTTCCACTTTTCTGACCCAACTGTAGACGACAATATTCTCCTTCACTAACCCATGCAAGCGCTTATCCGTTTATAGCTTTTGGGTATATTTGTAATTGCCCAATCGTAATCCTTCCGATGGGTATCTTTACTGAATTCATTGAGTAGCTCTTGTACATATAGATCCATTTGCTAGCTTTTCATCATGTTCGAGATTGTAGCAATACTCTATAGATCTCCTTATAGTAATCGCCCAACAAATCACTAAAAAATAAATAAATTTATACATTTGTTTTCCTTTTTATTTTAAAAGTTTGAAAACAAATTTAAAATAAAATTACCTATATCTTTTTTATCTGAAATTAAATTTTTATTTATGCTACCGTGATTTTTCCATGTCCAAAAATCAAAACAAACATATTTGTAATTTTCATCTTTGTCGGTAGGTAGATCCTATCAAATTGAGTTATAAAAAAATTAATTTTTATTTTTATTTATTATAAATATATTAAATATCAACCTTTCGTTCTAATACAAAATTCTTAAACATACTTACCGAGCTCTCTGAATTTTCGTTCTTTTGTCCAACTTTTTTGGGGAACCATCTATAAAAGATATAATTAAAAACATCATTAAAATTCATTGCCTAGTAAAAATATCATTAAAATTCATTGCGAAACTTAACGGGATTAATATTTATTTAATTTTTCATTTATTTCTAGCCGTGTTAGGCTAACAAATCAACATATATTTTATTTTTTTATATACTAAAATATAAAAATAAATCTAAACATATGAAAACAAAAACCTACCTAAACCAAACATAAATCATATTAAAATCCTTATTCGTTTTTTGAACTACTTCAAAAACAAAAGTAGGAGATCAGTAAATGTGTTCACAAAATTATATATATGTATGGACAAAAAATTTGCTAAAATATTAGAGCCTATATTTCCAAATCTGGACTATTCTTAATCTAGGGTAAGAGCTCAATAAACAATTGTATATAAACGAAAATTCGCACATGTTATTTAAAAAAAATTGAAATATGTTTTTGAAAAAATACATCATTTTTTTTAGCTAAAAAACTATTTTGAAACTTAAATGAAATAAATTTTAATGGGAAACATGAAGTTTAAGAGTTTTAAGACATAGGAGAAACAAAAATATACAAAACCAATAACAAAATATACAAAACCAATAACAAAAAATCATGTATCTCATATTTTAGTAGAAAAAACTATTCTATCTATCTATCTATATTCGTTCTATAGCCTAAGAGAAAAAAAAAACAAAAAACCAAATACATTAATACATACAATCTTTGTCAAAAGAGTTTATTTGTTTGCTCACCTGAACTATTGAGAACAAAACCTTTAAATATTAAATTTTGAAATATTTCTTAATTAGTTAAATATTGAAGTTGTATATATATAGTCTTATATATTGATTACAAGCATGATCAATTTTAAAATATTTCTTAATTAGTTAAATATTTTCTAATTTAGGTAAATACTGATTCTCAATATCTATTAAACATATATTTAATAAATTTTGTTTTCATAGTTAGCACTTTTTTATAAATAAAATTGTTTTTTAATTTTTAGGTAATTTTTAGGTTTGAAATTAGGTTCGGCCTAGAGGGGCGTAGGCCCCCTTATCTAAAATATATGTTTTATAAAACATTTTAAGGTATTAATTATTTAAATAATATTAAAATAAAAATTATACGCCCCTTTAACTAAAATATATATTTTGTAATTTTTTTTTAAGATAAAATATTTTTTCTCATCTGATTTATGATTTAGGAAAGTGAAAATACATTTACTTAGTTTAAAGTTTATTTAAAATAATATTATATATTTATATTATAAATTAGGTTTGATACAAATTTGATTTTAATTTTATATAATTTTTACATAAAATTTATCTATATGTATTTAAAAAAACATTTATATAGAAAATTGAATTTATTTCCATTCATTTCTCAAAAATATATTTTATACATTTATCCTTTGAAATATCTTTTATATATTAAATGATTTTGTTATATATATTTAAAATATCTTTTAAAAATAATATATTAATATTTTCATCTATTTTTAAAAAATATTTTTTTATAACAAATTTTATTTACTTTTATGTAAATTTTAAAATATCTTTTTAAGATTTTAAAATTGGATTTGTTATATTCTATTTTATTTTATATATCTTTTAAAAATAATATATTAATATACATTAAGATTTATTGTTATATATATATATTCATTTGTATATATAGAATAGTGTTTGTTCTTCAAGTAACTCGAGTAATAATAATATGATTTATTCTAATCTAATTTACTGTATATCAAGACCTAATGATGATAGAATTGACTGTATATCAAGACCTAATGATGATAGAATTGAATTTCATTTTAATACCTAATGATGATAGAATTGACTGTATATCAAGACCAAATGATGATAGAATTGAATTTCATTTTAATGAATTTCTAGTAGTAATGTTAGAGATAAATTCGATGAGAAATTTTGCCCACCTTACTTAAATTTCTAGATACGCTTTTTAGAAACAAGAAATTTTATTTATAAAAAAAATATGAATTTGAATAGAATTGGTTTAATATGAATTTTTAGGTTTGAATAAAGTTGGTTTATTTAATATGAATTTGAATTTAGGTTTAATCAAATTTATTAGTGTACCTAATCAAACGAATTTACTAGTGTATCCATATAGACAATAAAAATAAAACAATGAGTTGTCGTATGTTATTACCTTGGCTCGAGTGCTGAAAGCTTCAGCACTAGACTCGTGTGCCTCGAACAAACAGAATCATGAGCTTAAGAGTTCAATTTTCGAACAAACAGAATCATGAGCTTAAGAGTTCAATTTAAAGAAGATGCATGTCGGATTCTTCTACAGATTTTAGGGTTCTTGCTGAGTTTGAAGTCATCTATGTTTTGAGGAAAGCTACTTTTGATGAAAGCTACTTCTGACTAAAGGCTTGCTAAGTTGTTGAACGCAATTTCAGAGCATCAGTTTGAAAGGGTTATTGATGGTAGGATCGAGGGTTGCTGAAGGATTTCATCTAGGGTTTGAGGAAATTCGAAAATTGCAGTTCGATTTAAGGGTTGCATGTCAGATTTAAGGGTTGGTTTTTGGCTCGTTTGGAGGATGAACACCGGTATTGAAAAGTCCGGGTTGAGGAATTGAAAAGACAGATATTGGTCAGGGTTTGAGGATAGTTTGATCGGAATGGAAGGTCTTGTTAGGTGAATTGTGGCTACTTGATAAGAACTGAAGATTGCAAAGATGGTTTTGTGGGTGGTTCAGAAAGAAAATGGGTGAGTTCGTGTTTCTGGAGATGTTTTTGGTTTTTGTGGCTGTATTTGTTCTAAGGGTTCTCAGAGAAGGAGAGAAGAGGATAAAGAGGAGAGTAAAGAGGTAGACATCGGGCTAGGGTTTGCTAATGGGTTTTGTTTTTATATTAATGGCCTTGGATTTGGGCCTCCATTGTATAATTTTGGATGTGACTAAGCTTGAGGTTTTAATAAAAGAGTGATGGGTTTGGCCATCAGATTAATAAAAAAAATATACACAATAAAAATATAAAATTAAAAATTTAAAAGTGAACTATTATTATCCGAATACTCTAAATTTAGGACAAAGAAATGGACCCTTGAATTTCAGTCACGAATAAATATATATGCATGGGTTTTGCATCCCAAAAATCCTCTCCCTCTTGCTCTCTCTCCCAATTGTTGATTGTGAGGAGCGTGAGTGGATAGCAGTAGCCATGGCTTTGGCAATGGCGAATGGCTTACAAAGTTTCTACTCTTTCTCTGCAAGCAACCCAAGCCCCAAGCTAAGAAGTAGAGCTGGTATGCTCCCTAACCAATTCATCGGCCCTACTCTATCTTTCTCAAAACCCAAACTACCTATTCGATTTAACTCAAGGAGTCCAATTTTCAAATGTTCCGTTTCTGAAGCCACTACCCCGCCTCTATTGTTGCATTTAATCTCAAAATTTAATTGTGTTTTTTGAATTTGTCCGTTTCTTTTTCACATTGTCGTTTCACTTTCTGCTGTCTTTTTGTCTACTCAACTTTGGACTATTTAATAGTCTCTCTATTACCTAATAAATCAGATCTGAGATTTAGCATTATCTCTGTTGTCTCAAAACGGTGTATATTAATCTGTTTTTAGACCTAGATTTGGTATCAGAGCCTGAAGGTCTTAGCGAATTTCATATTGCGAAAATTCAACAAAATTGCGAATTACAAATTCGAAAATTCAGCAAAATTGCGAATTTCGAACTCGAAAATTCAGCCTAATTGCGAATAGCCCGTTCGTGGGTTTGGCTTTTTCGCGAACGGGCCGTTCGTCCATCAGGCTTTTTTGCGATCGGCCCGTTCGTCCATCTGGGGACTGCGCGAACGGGCAAACGTATTTGTTTCACTAACGATGGAGGTGAACAAAGGAAAATGAGGTTCGTACGGCCTAAGCTACCCAATGCTGGATAGAAGTAATTATACGGCTTGGGCTATCAAAATGAAAGTTTATATGCAAGCGCAAGGGGTCTGGAATGCAGTAGAGCCAAAAGATCCCAATGTAGCTGTCGAAGAGAAGACAGATAAGATAGCGCTAGCAATGGTGTATCAGGCAATTCCCGAAGATGTATTGCTCTCAATTGCGAACAAGGGAACAGCGAAGGACGAGTGGGATATGATAAGAACCTTATGCCAAGGTGCAGACAAAGCAAAGAAGGCACGGACTCAAACCCTAAAATCTGAATTCGAGATGCTGAATATGGGTGACAATGAAAAATTTGAAGATTTTCACATGAGAATGAATAGTCTCGTAACAAATATTCGAGCTTTGGGGGAAACGATGGAAGAATCATACGTCGTAAAGAAACTTCTGCGTGCTGTCCCTGCCAGATTCCTACAGATAACTTCAACACTGGAGCAATTTGGAGACATCGAGAGCATGACTGTCGAAGAAGCTGTGGGTTCACTCAAGGCACATGAAGAACGAGTAAAAGGAAGGACAGAAACCAAGGAGATTTAACTCATGTTGACAGAAGAGGAATGGGCTAAACGAGAAGGAGCAAACAAAAAGCTTCTATTGACGCGTGAAGAATGGCTGAAGCGAAACAATGGTGACAGATCCACAAGGGAGAGAGGCCGTGGAAAGTTTGACAAGAGTGTTATCAAATGCTTCAGCTGTAATATCTATGGTCACTTCGCCTCAGAATGCAGGAAACCAAGGAAACACAAGGAAACACAAGAAGCGGAGGCGAATTTGGCTGCGATGGAAGATGATGAAATGGCCCTGTTCTTGGGCAAACATGATAAAGACTCGTCAAAGCTTCTCCTGAATGAGGACAAACTGCTATCTACTCAATTTCCAAGGCGTGGAGAATGTGCAGGCGAATCAAATGTCTGGTACCTGGACAATGGTGCAAGCAGTCATATGACATGTTTTAAAGAAAAGTTTGCAGAACTGGATGAGAGTATATCTGGTGTAGTGCGTTTTGGAGATGGTTCAAAAGTTGAGATAAAAGGAAAGGGCACTGTGATATTAGTGTGCAAAAATGGAGAAGAAAAGATGCTGCGAGAGGTGTATTATATACCTAGTCTACGTAATAACATCATATCATTGGGACAGATTTCTGAAGAAGGCAATAATGTGGAACTCAATGGAGAATTGTGAGGATCTACGACAACAAAGACAGATTATTGATGAAGGTAAAACGATCTGCCAATCGAATTTACAAAATTATTATTTAGACTAACAAACAGGAATGCCTGATGACTAAAGCGGATGACATCACGAGATTGTGGCATGCCCGTCTTGGGCACGTCCATTATCAAGCCATGGCTCTCATGTCTAAGCACCAGATGGTAGAAGGAATTGACGTAGAAGACGATGTTCTTCTGTATTCAGCTGGGTTCAGCTCTGATGTTTGGTTAGTTTGTTGTATTATGTATAGACTTCTTCTTGGTAAAGAGTTTGTTGGTGAACTTGTTGATACCATAAATCGTATTGTTGCAAAAGGAAGTGAAGATGATTGTTTAAGTTCTGTTTGTTCAAGTAAGGGTATGATGGATAGAGTCGGTTTACTCTCGGAAACAAAAGTTGCTGAAGTTTTTGATTCAGTTGTTAATATTCTTCATGCGTGTTTAAATGTTGATCCAGCCAACAGCCCGAATCTAACTGATGTATGGAAATGCATTAGGGAGCTTGTTATTAGGCCTCAATTTGATTCTATGGCGAGACTAACTGGTACAACAAATGTCGAGAAAGTAAATCTGTCTTTGGGTCTCGAAGTATTATGCCTGTTGCGACAAGATGAGTTGCAGCAAGAAGAAGATGGTGGTGAAATAGTTTTGGATTCTGCTGGTGACGGGACAACAACTGCATCAGTTCTTGCTCGGGAAATCATCAAACTAGGACTTTTAAGTGTTACATCTGGTGCGAATCCGGTTTCACTGAAGAGGGGAATCGACAAAACTGTGCAAGGATTGATTGCAGAGCTTGAAGACAAGGCTAGGCCTGTCAAGGGTCGTGATGATATTTGCGCTGTTGCTACCATTTCTGCTGGAAACGATGAGCTCATAGGGACAATGATTGCGGATGCAATTGACAAGGTGGGCCCTGATGGTGTTTTGTCTATCGAATCTTCATCCTCGTTTGAGACAACTGTTGAAGTCGAGGAAGGCATGGAGATTGACAGAGGTTACATCTCACCTCAATTCGTCACCAACCTTGAGAAATTGATTTGTGAATTCGAAAATGCTAGATTTTTTATCACCGACCAAAAGATCACTGCAATTAAGGATATAATTCCCATATTAGAGAAAACTACTCAGTTAAGAGCTCCTTTGATTATTATTGCTGAGGATGTTACTGGGGAGGCCCTAGCTACTCTTGTTGTAAACAAACTGCGGGGTATCATTAATGTGGCTGCACGAGGATTGGACATCAACGACGTGCAGTTGATTATTCAGTGTGAACCTCCACGTGATGTTGAAGATTATATTCATCGATCTGGACGAACAGGGAGAGCTGGAAATACTGGAATTGCTGTTATGCTTTATGATCCTAGGAAGTCCAATTTATCGATGATCGAAAGAAAATCTGGGGTGAAATTTGAGCACATATCTGCTCCGCAGCCAAGTGACATTGCCAAGAGTCTTGGTGCAGAAGCAGTAGAAGCAATAAACAAAGTTTCCGATAGTGTGATTCCTGCTTTTTTGCCTGCTGCAAAGGAGTTGATGGAAACTACTTCTCTGTCTGTGGAAGAACTGCTTGCTAAAGCACTTGCCAAGGCTGCTGGTTACACCGAGATAAAGAAAAGATCACTTCTCACTTCAATGGAGAACCATGTCACACTTATTCTTGAAGTTGGAAATCCCATTTATACACCATCATTTGCTTTTGGTGTTCTGCGTAGGTTCTTGCCTGAGGATAAAGTTGAGTCAATTAAGGGTCTAACTTTGACAGCTGATGGGATGGGTGTTGTCTTTGATGTTGCCCAAGATGATGTAGACTTGTTTCTTGAAGGTCAGAAAAATGCAGCTAGTGTGAGCTTGGAAGTGGTGAAAGAGTTGCCAAAACTGCAGCAGAGAGAACAGTCAAGAGGAAGATTTGGCAGTAGTGGTCGCGGCGGTGGCGGTGGCCGTGGCAGCTTTGGTGGCCGTGGTGGCAAAGGTGGAAATCAAAGAAATCACAGATTTGGCGGTGGTGGTACAACTCTGGTTCATCTCTCGACATGTGTCCCATCAATTAAGGAAAGTATTGTGGATTCGGATGAACGGCTAGGAGCTGATATCGTGCAGAAGGCACTTGTAGCTCCAGCAGCATTGATAGCTCAAAATGCAGGAATCAAAGGAGAGGTCGTTGTAGAGAAGATTATGTGTCGTGAATGGGAGATTGGTTACAACGCCATGACCGATACGTACGAGAATATTTTGGAAGCTGGTGTTATCGACCCAGCAAAGGTGACTAGATGCGCACTGCAGAATGCATCATCTGTCACAGGGATGGTCTTGAGAGGACTGTGGCGTGACCATGGTAAGGCAGTGCACTGGTTCTCAAAGGCGGCGGAGAAAGAGGAGGCCAGGTCAATGGAACTTCTTGGGGAGATATATGCAAGAGGAGTTGGTGTTGAGAGGAATTACACTAAAGCACTTGAATGGCTTACACTTGCGTCCAAGCTAGACCTCTATTCAGCATTCAATGGGATGGGATACTTGTATGTTAAAGGCTATGGAGTGGAAAAGAAGAACTTCACTAAAGCGAAAGAATATTTTGACAAAGGGGCTAGCTACTGTCAAGTTTGAAAACATGAAGAAACTATTGGGAGTCAAAAACTTGAGTAAACGAGGTTGAGATTAGGAGGGAGAGTGTTGCATTTAATCTCAAAATTTAATTGTGTTTTTTGAATTTGTCCGTTTCTTTTTCACATTGTCGTTTCACTTTCTGCTGTCTTTTTGTCTACTCAACTTTGGACTATTTAATAGTCTCTCTATTACCTAATAAATCAGATATGAGATTTAGCATTATCTCTGTTGTCTCAAAACGGTGTATATTAATCTGTTTTTAGACCTAGATCTATCAGGTCTGTTTTGTGTAGCATTTGATATATATATTTACGGTTTTGTTACAACTGTAGACAAGAAGCCAAAGCTCGTAAGAAGAACAGACATTAGGAATATAGCTATTGTCGCGCATGCAGATCATGGGAAGACAAATTTGGTTGATTCGATGCTGAAACAAGCCAAGGTATACTTGTTTTTCAGTTCTGTATGTAAATAGGATATCAGTCTTACTCTCATTCTTATTCTTCTCCTTATGCACCGACCAGGTGTTCCAGCGGTTACCAATTCGTACAAGAACGGATAATGGACTCGAACGACCTGGAACGTGAAGAGGAATTACAATTCTTAGCAAAAAATACTTCTATCGCTTACAAAGACACTAAAATTAATATAATAGATACTCCAGGGCACTCCGATTTCGGAGGCCAAGTCGAACGCATTCTCAATATGGTCGAAGGGGTGCTTCTAGTGGTAATATTTCAACCTGATCCTCTTTGTCCCAATTTCAAAACACACTCATTTACATGCCACTAAGGCCCCTCCTTTCTTACTTGTAGGTAGATTATGTTGAGGGTCCTATGCCGCAGGCAAGGTTTGTTTTAAAGAAGGCTCTTGAGTTTGGTTTAGCGGTTGTTGTTGTTGTCAACAAGATCGATAGACCTTCAGCTTGTCCAGACTTTGTTATCAATGCCGCTTTCGAACTATTTATTGAGCTAAATGCAACAGACGAACAGGTATGATATAAATTAACTAAATAAAATATAGCCAAATTATAGATATGGAAATAACCTAAACTATAGAAATAACTAGAAATAAATAAAAAAACTACAAAGACAGAGAAAATTGTTTTTTCATACAATATTTTCAACCTTAAATATCACTACAAATATACATTGAAATTGGAAAAAGAAAATCAATAGCTAAACACAATACATACATTAACAACCCCGTGGAATTGGATTTTGAAAATCTTAATATTTTGAAGTAAATATTTTGAGGGATTTAGGATGTGCCTAAAAAATTTAGGCTGGAGTTTGAGAAAATATGAGTTTTATATCAATGGAAATTTTGTAAATCCTCGAGTCCTGATATAACAAAACATGATCCTGATCGAGTCGGGTCTTGTTCCAACAAAAAGGTCTCGTTTTATCCTAGCTCAAATATCTAAAAATTATTTAAAATATACAAAAATATTATGACACATAAAACAAATATATTAAACCCTCACATGTTAATTGTTTTAAAAATTAACAAAATATCATATAAACTAAAAAATATTTAATATAATAAGAATTTTAAAATTTTAAAATTTTTAAAAATGGATAAAAATATTCTTTAAACTTGGTGTGTTAAAATCCGGTTAAAAACAAATAATCAAAAATAAAGTAAAAATGTATCAATAGGCCACATTATATTTCGTTAAAACTTTATTGAATTTTTTCCGTTGGATCTCACCAATAATTTGTTAGATCTTTCACTCTTTTTTTTTCTCTTTCTACCGTTTAACGAGAACATAGCTATAAAATCCAATTTTCAACAATTGCATTTCATAAAATCATTAAAATATGCATTCCAAACATTATACCGTAACTAGATATTGATTTGGTTTTTTTTAAATCATTAGATATTTAGGTCGTAGTTTTTTAATACTCGCTGTAATTTTTATATAATTTAAGTTGTTTAGTTGATATTTAGTTAGTTGAGATGATAATCCAGTAAAACATGGTGAGATCCGAGATGTCTTCGGTGTTTGAGTTTTTGATGATTGGCTTTCCTCAATAAGTGGAGAAGGTGAAAAAACAGGAGTTTTGGAAGGATCGAAGTTACCGTAGTGTATTATCTTTGTAGACAGACCAAGAGGAGTGTTGCTTATTAATCCACATGCTCTGTATTCATCTGCCTTTCACTAATAGAGAGGTAATCGTAAGCTCCGAAGACGTTGTTATATGATTTTGAAGATTTGGGTTTTTTGGGAATTATGGATTTAAATCTCCTAGGTTTTATGGTGTTTTCTCATAAACTGGTTGAAGATTACTCGGAAAATTTGAATTTTTTGGCGAAGATAGCCAATTGATTGAAGAAGCCGTTGAAGGTAGCAACAGAATTTTGAATTTTTACAGTTTCACTCTCAAGTAACTCTTTTTGTGAAACAAATAATGGGTTGCAGTGTTAATTACCGAATAACATAGGGGTCACCATTTTCGATCTAGTAAATATAAAAATATGAAATGATGATAAAATTTGAAATGGTTGGGCAGAAAGAGCTATGAGTTCCTATTGATCATGGTTCTCATCAAACTTTTCATTCTGGTTTTGTGGCTGGTTCAGAAAGATTGCACTAGTCTATCACGAGTTTGAAACTTTAACACTACTACTTAACTATAACTGTAGCTATAATATCAAATTATGACCAATTCTTATTTTAGATCATCCAAACGCATATACACAACACCAACCATATTATAAAATAAACCAACCACATTATATATTTTATAAACTATAAAATAAATATATATACTAAATAATCTCAAATTAAATGACCAATATCCTAATAAGACTCTACAGTATACATTTGATCCAAACGTATAAAACACTTTTCAGTAAACACAAAACGTTAGTAACACGTTTTGTTACAAATATTTATGTTGAAATAATATTAAAATATAAAATAAATTACGTTATATGAGTGTTGATTATTGAAGTAGTATACATTATTCTAACCCGAACTATTATCAAAGTAAAAAATTGGACATATTTTACTTAGAGTTTGGCAATTGATCATCATTTGGTTTACATAAGAATATTAACTTCGATATATGTATAAAACTAAAATTTAGTAGCACACAAATGTTGTTATTAGGCACAATAAATTCAAAAAAATAAAATATGAAAAAGATATATGAAGAGAAAATGGTTGTATTAATATTTAATTTAATACAAGTATAACAACCGACACTACGTAAAGCATGAGTTGGTTGAGTACGGCATTCTTATGACCAAAAGGTCATGAGTTCGAGTCCCTCTACATACGCTTTCTCGGCTGAGCCTGTCACCTTGTGTGGTTTACCTTCTGGCGTTGGTTTGCAGGCTATCGCGTCAGACTGAGGGTTTACCCTGTGCGCACTCATTGCACTCTGAGTAGCGGCTGCGGGTTCCCTCCGAAAAAAAAAAAAAAAACTACGTAAAGCCGAATAATATATACACTAAAACGACTAATTTGTTTTATAACTTCTTCTGTCCAAACATTCTATTATTCTATATTATATCATCCAACATCAATAAAAATAAAAGAAAATACAATGAATACATGAAATATATTTTAAAGCAACTAAAACTAGTTTATAAAAAAAGTTGCATGTTGTAATTAGGATGAAAAAAATATTTAAACAAACGACAAGTTTTACCAGCATTTTTGTTTCGTGGTAAAACTAATTAGTCTCGTATAAAATCTTTAGTCTAAAATATCAAATATGCAACAATTTTAGAGTGGTAATTAATTTTATGATTTGATAAACATTTGTTCTTATTATACAATACAAAGGGAACACAATATTATTCTCCGCAAAACAGGATGTAACAAGTCATTACAATGTTGTAAAATAGTATGTTTAAACAAAATATGGATGATATTTAGAGTTGTTAGTGAATTTCTGATTTTGGTAATCCATTCAAAACTGTTCTGTTACAATTCGTTCGTGGACTAAACCCTGCACGAATCATGTTTTAGGATCGGTTTGATAGTTGGAAATGATGGGTCTAATAAAATTAGATCATTTTATATTATTTATCTTTCATTAATCAAAATAATAATTGATTGGGAAAATGTTGATTGGATATCTAAATTATATAATAGTTTGAATTTAGAATGTTGACTATATATATAATACATATAAAAAAATTTAAGTGAAGCTATTTCCTCCCTCAAATATGTTATTTCTTCTATATTTGAAAAAATACTCCATATTGCTATTTCCTCCATAAAGAAAATGATATATTTACCTTTTTTTTTGTTTTAAATCACAAAATCCTGATTTCTGCAGGTTTTAGCGACAAACAACTGATTCAGAGATGACATTTTCAGAGATGACATTTAAGAATCAGTTGTTTTGCACAAAACAACTGATTCTAAGGTTGTATCTCGGAATCGGTTATTTTTGCACAGAACAACTAATTCCAAGATACCATATTGGAATCAGTTGTTTTTGGAATAAGGTGATTTTGTACAAAACAACTAATTCTGAGGTGGTATCTCGAAATTAGTTGATCTGTGGAAAAACAACTAATTCCGAGATACCGCCTCGGAATCAAGTGTTTGTCGTTAAAATTTGTAGAATTTGGGATTTGTGATTAAAAGGATTTTTTATAACCCAAATTTTCAAGTTACATGAATATACAATTTAAAAACAATATTAAATTACATTGTTGGTTGATTGCGTGATGTTTTCTGGTGTTAAATCTTTGGTTTAGGTGTCCTCATCCTCTATGGATAATATTTATCAAATTTAGGGTATTTGTTTTGTTTTAAGGTTTAATTTTATAAGATAAAACATACATGTTGTATTCAATAGGGTTAAATCCTTTGTTTGTTGATAGAAGTGTTTGAGAATGGTTAATGAAACAAAATTATAAATATTAATCCTGTTAAGTTTCATAAACTTTTCCTACAATAGGAAATAAATTTTAATGATGTTTTTATAGATGGTTCCGCCCAAATAAGTTTGACAAAAGAAGAAAATTCAGAAAGCTCCGGTAAGTATGTTTAATAATTTTGTATAAAAACGAAAGGTTGATATGTAATATATTTCTAATAATTAATTTTTTTATAACTCAATTTGTTAGGATCTGGAAATTACAAATATGTTTGTCCTCACTTTTGGACATGGGAAAATCACGGTATCATAAATAAAATTTCAGATAAAAAAGATATAAGTAATTTTATTTTAAATTTGTTTTCAAACTTTTAAAATAAAAATGAAAACAAATGTATAATTTTTTTTTCACGGATTTATTGGACGATTACTATAAACAGATCTATAGAGTATTGCTACAATCTCCAACATGATGAAAGCGAGCAAATAGATCTATCATTCCAAGAGGTAGTGAATGAATTCAGTAAGGATACCCATCGAAAGGATTGGGCAATTACAAATATACCCGAAATCTATAAATGGATAAGCTTGCATGGGTTAGTGAAAGAAAATCATTGTTGGATCAGAAAATGGAAAAAAATTACCATGTAAAACATTTAATTCATTTTTAATATATTTCTTTTATTATAATAAGTTATTTATTTTTTCTTTGTTGGTTAATTTGCAGGATTCTAACACGGTCTTAATTCAAAATTACAAACAAATTGGAAAACAAGTAGAGATTGATGCAGTAATCGGAAAGAAAGTGTATGAACCTCCCGAAGAAGTCGTTGTCATTAAATTCGTACTTAAACATCTGGTGGTTGCCGTTATCGATACCAATGAAGAATTCTCTAACTATGAAAAGGTAAATATTATAAAAAAAAAGTAAGTTGTTTTCAAAATAATGTTCAAGATCATTGCAAAAGGTAAGGTCCAGTTGAAGGTAATCCAATATCTGGCCATCTGGACCTTTAAAAATTCCCTACAATAATAATTTATATATAATACCTTTTGATATTGAACATTAGTTTTAAAACAGCTTACTTTTTTTTATAATACTAACCTTTTCATAGTTAGAGAATTCGTCATCGGTATTGATAACGGCAACCACCGGATTTTTAAGTACGATTTTAATGACAACGACTTCTTTAACAGGTTCATACACTTTTTTTCCGGTTACTGCATCAATCTCCACTCGTTTTCCAATTTGTTTGTAATTTTGAATTAAGATAGTGTTAGAATCCTGCAAATTAAACAACAAAAAACAAATAAATTATTATTATAAAAGAAATATATTAAAAATTAATTAAATTGTTTGCATTTTTATGTGGTAATTATTTTCCACTTTTCTGACCCAACTGTAGACGACAATATAGACGACAATATTCTCCTCCACTAACCCATGCAAGCTTATCCGTTTATAGCTTTTGGGTATATTTGTAATTGCCCAATCGTAATCCTTCCGATGGGTATCTTTACTGAATTCATTCAGTAGCTCTTGTACAGATAGATCCATTTGCTCGCTTTCATCATGTTGGAGATTGTAGCAATACTCTATAGATCTCTTTATAGTAATCGCCCAACAAATCCCTAAAAAATAAATAAATTTATACATTTGTTTCCCTTTTTATTTTAAAAGTTTGAAAACAAATTTAAAATAAAATTACCTATATCTTTTTTATTTGAAATTTTTATTTCAAAACAAACATATTTGTAATTTTCATCTTTGTTGGTAGGTAGATCCTATCAAATTGAGTTATAAAAAAATTAATTTTTATTTTTATTTATTATAAATATATTAAATATCAACCTTTCGTTCTAATACAAAATTATTAAACATACTTACCGAGCTCTCTGAATTTTCTTCTTTTGTCCAACGTTTTTGGGCGGAACCATCTATAAAAGATATAATTAAAAACATCATTAAAATTCATTTCCTAGTAAAAATATCATTAAAATTCATTGCATTAAAATTCATTGTGAAACTTAACGGGATTAATATTTATTTAATTTTTCAAATATATATATAATATTTATTTATTTCTAGCCGTGTTACGCTAAAAAATCAAAATATATTTTATTTTTTTATATACTAAAATATAAAAATAAATCTAAACATATGAAAACAAAAACCTACCTAAACCAAACTTAAATCATATTAAAATCTTTATTCGTTTTTTTGAACTACTACAAAATCAAAAGTAAGAGATCATTAAATGTGTTCACAAAATTATATATGTATGGACATTTGCTAAAATATTAGAGCCCATATTTCCAAATCTGACTATTCTTAATCTAGGGCAAGAGCTCAATAAACATTCATGTTCTCCAAAATTGTATATAAACGAATTGGTGAAAAATTCGCACATGTTATTTAAAAAAAATTGAAATATGTTTTTGAAAAAAATACATCATTTTTTTGAGCTAAAAAACTATTTTGAAACTTAAATGAAATAAATTTTAATGGGAAACATGAAGTTTAAGAGTTTTAAGACATAGGAGAAACAAAAATATACAAAACCAATAACAAAAAATCATGTATCTCATATTTTAGTAGAAAAAACTATTCTATCTATATATATATATATATTCGTTCTATAGCCTAAGAGAAAAAAAAACAAAAAACCAAATACATTAATACATACAATCTTTGTCAAAAGAGTTTATTTGTTTGCTCACCTGAACTATTGAGAACAAAACCTTTAACGAATTCGTAGAGTGATTTATTAAATTTTGAAGTTGTGCCCTATAAGGTGTATATATATAGTCTTATATATTGATTAGAACCATGATCAATTTTAAAATATTTCTTAATTAGTTAAATATTTTCTAATTCAGGTAAATACTGATTCTCAATAGCAGTTTTTTATAAATAAAATTGTTTTTTAATTTTTAGGTAATTTTTAGGTTTGAAATTAGGTTCGGCCTAGAGGGGCGTAGGCCCCCTTATCTAATATATGTTTTATAAAACATTTTAAGGTATTAATTATTTTAATAATATTAAAATAAAAATTATACGCCCCTTTAACTAATATATATATATATATTGTAATTTTTTTAAGATAAAATATTTTTTCTCATCTGATTTATGATTTAGGAAAGTGAAAATACATTTACTTAGTTTAAAGTTTATTTAAAATAATATTATATATTTATATTATAAATTAGGTTTGATACAAATTTGATTTTAATTTTATATAATTTTTAAAGAAAATTTATCTATATGTATTTAAAAAATATTTTTTATATCGAAAATTGAATTTATTTCCATTCATTTCTCAAAAGTATATTTTATACATTTATCCTTTGAAATATCTTTTATATATTAAATGATTTTGTTATATATTTTTTTATATATCTTTTAAAAATAATATATTAATATTTTCATCTATTTTTTAAAAATATTTTTTATAACAAATTTTATTTACTTTTATGTAAATTTTAAAATATTTTTTTAAGATATTAAAATTGGATTTGTTATATTCTATTTTATTTTATATATCTTTTAAAAATAATATATTAAGATACATTAAGATTTATTGTTATATATATATATATATATATATATTCATTTATATATATAGAATAGTGTTTGTTCTTCAAGTAACTCGAGTAATAATAATATGATTTATTCTAATCTAATTTAGAAACAATGAGTTGTAGTATGTTATTACCTTGGCTCGAGTGCCGAAAGCTTCAGCACTAGACTCGTGTGCCTCGAACAAACAGAATCATGAGCTTAAGAGTTCACGGTCGATTTAAAGAAGATGCATGTCGGATTCTTCTCCAGATTTTAGGGTTCTGAGTTTGAAGTCATCTATGTTTTGAGGAAAGCTACTTTTGATGAAAGCTACTTCTGACTAAAGGCTTGCTGAGTTGTTGAACGCAATTTCAGAGCATCAGTTTGAAAGGGTTATTGATGGTAGGATCGAGGGTTGCTGAAGGATTTCATCTAGGGTTTGAGGAAATTCGAAAATTGCAGTTCGATTTAAGGTTGCATATCAGATTTAAGGGTTGGTTTTTGGCTCGTTTGGAGGATGAACACCGGTATTGAAAAGTCTGGGTTGAGGAATTGAAAAGACAGATATTGGTCAGGGTTTGAGGATAGTTTGATCGGAATGGAAGGTCTTGATAGGTGAATTGTGGCTACTTGGATAAGAACTGAAGATTGCAAAGATGGTTTTGTGGGTGGTTCAGAAAGAAAATGGGTGAGTTCGTGTTTCTGGAGATGTGTTAAATAAAATTTTAGATAAAAAAGATATAAGTAATTTTATTTTAAATTTGTTTTCAAACTTTTAAAATAAAAATGAAAACAAATGTATAATTTTTTTTTTCACGGATTTATTGGACGATTACTATAAACAGATATATAGAGTATTGCTACAATCTCCAACATGATGAAAGCGAGCAAATAGATTTATCTGTCCAAGAGCTAGTGAATGAATTCAGTAAGGATACCCATCGAAAGAATTGGGCAATTACAAATATACCCAAAATCTATAAATGGATAAGCTTGCATGGGTTAGTGAAAGAGAATCATCGTTGGGTCAGAAAATGGAAAACAATTACCATGTAAACAATTTAATTCATTTTTAATATATTTCTTTTATAATAATAAGTTATTTATTTTTTCTTTGTTGGTTAATTAACAGGATTCTAACACGGTCTTAATTCAAAATTACAAACAAATTGGAAAACGAGTAGAGATTGATGCAGTAATCGGAAAGAAAGTGTATGAACCTCTCAAAGAAGTCGTTGTCATTAAATTCGTACTTAAACATCCGGTGGTTGCCGTTATCGATACCGATGAAGAATTCTCTAACTGTGAAAAGGTAAATATTATAAAAAAAAGTAAGTTGATTTCAAAATAATGTTCAATATCATTGCAAAAGGTAAGGTCCAGTTGAAGGTAATTCAATATTTGGCCATCTGGACCTTTAAAAATTCCCTACAATAATAATTTATATATAATACCTTTTGCAATGATATTGAACATTAGTTTTAAAACAGCTTACTTTTTTTTATAATACTAATCTTTTCATAGTTAGAGAATTCTTCATCGGTATTGATAACGGCAACCACCGGATGTTTAAGTACGATTTTAATGACATCGAATTCTTTAACAGGTTCATACACTTTTTTTCCAGTTACTGCATCAATCTCCACTCGTTTTCCAATTCGTTTGTAATTTTGAATTAGGACAGTGTTAGAATCCTGCAAATTAACCAACAAAGAAAAAATAAATAACTTATTATTATAAAAGAAATATATTATTAAATTGTTTGCATTTTTATGTGGTAATTATTTTCCACTTTTCTGACCCAACCGTAGACGACAATATTCTCCTTCACTAACCCATGCAAGCGCTTATCCGTTTATAGCTTTTGGGTATATTTGTAATTGTCCAATCGTAATCCTTCCGATGGGTATCTTTACTGAATTCATTGAGTAGCTCTTGTACATATAGATCCATTTGCTAGCTTTTCATCATGTTCGAGATTGTAGCAATACTCTATAGATCTCCTTATAGTAATCGCCCAACAAATCCCTAAAAAATAAATAAATTTATACATTTGTTTTCCTTTTTATTTTAAAAGTTTGAAAACAAATTTAAAATAAAATAACCTATATCTTTTTTTATCTGAAATTTTTATTTATGCTACCGTGATTTTTCCATGTCCAAAAATCAAAACAAACATATTTGTAATTTTCATCTTTGTCTGTAGGTAGATCCTATCAAATTGAGTTATAAAAAAATTAACTTTTATTTTTATTTATTATAAATATATTAAATATCAACCTTTCGTTCTAATACAAAATTATTAAACATACTTACCGAGCTCTCTGAATTTTCTTCTTTTGTCCATCTTTTTTGGAACCATCTATAAAAGATATAATTAAAAACATCATTAAAATTTATTGCCTAGTAAAAATATCATTAAAATTCATTGCGAAACTTAACGGGATTAATATTTATTTAATTTTTCATTTATTTCTAGCCGTGTTAGGCTAACAAATCAACATATATTTTATTTTTTTATATACTAAAATATAAAAATAAATCTAAACATATGAAAACAAAAACCTACCTAAACCAAACATAAATCATATTAAAATCCTTATTCGTTTTTTGAACTACTTCAAAAACAAAAGTAGGAGATCAGTAAATGTGTTCACAAAATTATATATATGTATGGACAAAAAATTTGCTAAAATATTAGAGCCTATATTTCCAAATCTGGACTATTCTTAATCTAGGGTAAGAGCTCAATAAACATTCATGTTCTCCAAAATTGTATATAAACGAAAATTCGCACATGTTATTTAAAAAAAAATTGAAATATGTTTTTGAAAAAATACATCATTTTTTTTAGCTAAAAAACTATTTTGAAACTTAAATGAAATAAATTTTAATGGGAAACATGAAGTTTAAGAGTTTTAAGACATAGGAGAAACAAAAATATACAAAACCAATAACAAAAAATCATGTATCTCATATTTTAGTAGAAAAAACTATTCTATCTATCTATCTATATTCGTTCTATAGCCTAAGAGAAAAAAAAACAAAAAACCAAATACATTAATACATACAATCTTTGTCAAAAAAGTTTATTTGTTTGCTCACCTGAACTATTGAGAACAAAACCTTTAACGAATTCGTAGAGTGATTTATTAAATTTTGAAGTTGTATATATATATAGTCTTATATATTGATTACAAGCATGATCAATTTTAAAATATTTCTTAATTAGTTATATATTTTCTAATTTAGGTAAATACTGATTCTCAATATCTATTAAACATATATTTAATAAATTTTGTTTTCATAGTTAGCACTTTTTTATAAATAAAATTGTTTTTTAATTTTTAGGTAATTTTTAGGTTTGAAATTAGGTTCGGCCTAGAGGGGCGTAGGCCCCCTTATCTAAAATATATGTTTTATAAAACATTTTAAGGTATTAATTATTTAAATAATATTAAAATAAAAATTATACGCCCCTTTAACTAAAATATATATTTTGTAATTTTTTTTTAAGATAAAATATTTTTTCTCATCTGATTTATGATTTAGGAAAGTGAAAATACATTTACTTAGTTTAAAGTTTATTTAAAATAATATTATATATTTATATTATAAATTAGGTTTGATACAAATTTGATTTTAATTTTATATAATTTTTACATAAAATTTATCTATATGTATTTAAAAAAACATTTATATAGAAAATTGAATTTATTCCCATTCATTTCTCAAAAATATATTTTATACATTTATCCTTTGAAATATCTTTTATATATTAAATGATTTTGTTATATATTTTTAAAATATCTTTTAAAAATAATATATTAATATTTTCATCTATTTTTAAAAAATATTTTTTTATAACAAATTTTATTTACTTTTATGTAAATTTTAAAATATCTTTTTAAGATATTAAAATTGGATTTGTTATATTCTATTTTATTTTATATATCTTTTAAAAATAATATATTAATATACATTAAGATTTATTGTTATATATATATTCATTTGTATATATAGAATAGCGTTTGTTCTTCAAGTAACTCGAGTAATAATAATATGATTTATTCTAATCTAATTTACTGTATATCAAGACCTAATGATGATAGAATTGACTGTATATCAAGACCTAATGATGATAGAATTGAATTTCATTTTAATGAATTTCTAGTAGTAATGTTAGAGATAAATTCGATGAGAAATTTTGCCCACCTTACTTAAATTTCTAGATACGCTTTTTAGAAACAAGAAAATTTATTTATAAAAAAAATATGAATTTGAATAGAATTGGTTTAATATGAATTTTTAGGTTTGAATAAAGTTGGTTTATTTAATATGAATTTGAATTTAGGTTTAATCAAATTTATTAGTGTACCTAATCAAACGAATTTACTAGTGTATCCATATAGACAATAAAAATAAAACAATGAGTTGTCGTATGTTATTACCTTGGCTCGAGTGCTGAAAGCTTCAGCACTAGACTCGTGTGCCTCGAACAAACAGAATCATGAGCTTAAGAGTTCAATTTTCGAACAAACAGAATCATGAGCTTAAGAGTTCAATTTAAAGAAGATGCGTGTCGGATTCTTCTACAGATTTTAGGGTTCTTGCTGAGTTTGAAGTCATCTATGTTTTGAGGAAAGCTACTTTTGATGAAAGCTACTTCTGACTAAAGGCTTGCTAAGTTGTTGAACGCAATTTCAGAGCATCAGTTTGAAAGGGTTATTGATGGTAGGATCGAGGGTTGCTGAAGGATTTCATCTAGGGTTGCTGAAGGATTTCATCTAGGGTTTGATTGTGAGGAGCGTGAGTGGATAGCAGTAGCCATGGCTTTGGCAATGGCGAATGGCTTACAAAGTTTCTACTCTTTCTCTGCAAGCAACCCAAGCCCCAAGCTAAGAAGTAGAGCTAGTATGCTCCCTAACCAATTCATCGGCCCTACTCTATCTTTCTCAAAATCCAAACTACCTATTCGATTTAACTCAAGGAGTCCAATTTTCAAATGTTCCGTTTCTGAAGCCATTACCCCGCCTCTATTGTTGCATTTAATCTCAAAATTTAATTGTGTTTTTTGAATTTGTCCGTTTCTTTTTCACATTGTCGTTTCACTTTCTGCTGTCTTTTTGTCTACTCAACTTTGGACTATTTAATAGTCTCTCTATTACCTAATAAATCAAATCTGAGATTTAGCATTATCTCTGTTGTCTCAAAACGGTGTATATTAATCTGTTTTTAGACCTAGATTTGGTATCAGAGCCTGAAGGTCTTAGCAGACGTATTTGTTTCACTAACGATGGAGGTGAACAAAGGAAAAGGAGGTTCGTACGGCCTAAGCTACCCAATGCTGGATAGAAGTAATTATACGGCTTGGGCTATCAAAATGAAAGTTTATATGCAAGCGCAGGAGGTCTGGAATGCAGTAGAGCCAAAAGATCCCAATGTAGCTGTCGAAGAGAAGACAGATAAGATAGCGCTAGCAATGGTGTATCAGGCAATTCCCGAAGATGTATTGCTCTCAATTGCGAACAAGGGAACAGCGAAGGACGAGTGGGATATGATAAGAACCTTATGCCAAGGTGCAGACAAAGCAAAGAAGGCACGGACTCAAACCCTAAAATCTGAATTCGAGATGCTGAATATGGGTGACAATGAAAAATTTGAAGATTTTCACATGAGAATGAATAGTCTCGTAACAAATATTCGAGCTTTGGGGGAAACGATGGAAGAATCATACGTCGTAAAGAAACTTCTGCGTGCTGTCCCTGCCAGATTCCTACAGATAACTTCAACACTGGAGCAATTTGGAGACATCGAGAGCATGACTGTCAAAGAAGCTGTGGGTTCACTCAAGGCACATGAAGAACGAGTAAAAGGAAGGACAGAAACCAAGGAGATTCAACTCATGTTGACAGAAGAGGAATGGGCTAAACGAGAAGGAGCAAACAAAAAGCTTCTATTGACGCGTGAAGAATGGCTGAAGCGAAACAATGGTGACAGATCCACAAGGGAGAGAGGCCGTGGAAAGTTTGACAAGAGTGTTATCAAATGCTTCAGCTGTAATATCTATGGTCACTTCGCCTCAGAATGCAGGAAACCAAGGAAACACAAGGAAACACAAGAAGCGGAGGCGAATTTGGCTGCGATGGAAGATGATGAAATGGCCCTGCTCTTGGCCAAACATGATAAAGACTCGTCAAAGCTTCTCCTGAATGAGGACAAACTGCTATCTACTCAATTTCCAAGGCGTGGAGAATGTGCAGGCGAATCAAATGTCTGGTACCTGGACAATGGTGCAAGCAGTCATATGACATGTTTTAAAGAAAAGTTTGCAGAACTGGATGAGAGTATATCTGGTGTAGTGCGTTTTGGAGATGGTTCAAAAGTCGAGATAAAAGGAAAGGGCACTGTGATATTACTGTGCAAAAATGGAGAAGAAAAGATGCTGCGAGAGGTGTATTATATACCTAGTCTACGTAATAACGTCATATCATTGGGACAGATTTCTGAAGAAGGCAATAATGTGGAACTCAAGGGAGAATTGTGAGGATCTAAGACAACAAAGACAGATTATTGATGAAGGTAAAACGATCTGCCAATCGACTTTACAAAATTATTATTCAGACTAACAAACAGGAATGCCTGATGACTAAAGCGGATGACATCACGAGATTGTGGCATGCCCGTCTTGGGCACGTCCATTATCAAGCCATGGCTCTCATGTCTAAGCACCAGATGGTAGAAGGAATTGACGTAGAAGACGATGTTCTTCTGTATTCAGCTGGGTTCAGCTCTGATGTTTGGTTAGTTTGTTGTATTATGTATAGACTTCTTCTTGGTAAAGAGTTTGTTGGTGAACTTGTTGATACCATAAATCGTATTGTTGCAAAAGGAAGTGAAGATGATTGTTTAAGTTCTGTTTGTTCAAGTAAGGGTATGATGGATAGAGTCGGTTTACTCTCGGAAACAAAAGTTGCTGAAGTTTTTGATTCAGTTGTTAATATTCTTCATGCGTGTTTAAATGTTGATCCAGCCAACAGCCCGAATCTAACTGATGTATGGAAATGCATTAGGGAGCTTGTTATCAGGCCTCAATTTGATTCTATGGCGAGACTAACTGGTACAACAAATGTCGAGAAAGTAAATCTGTCTTTGGGTCTCGAAGTATTATGCCTGTTGCGACAAGATGAGTTGCAGCAAGAAGAAGATGGTGGTGAAATAGTTTTGGATTCTGCTGGTGACGGGACAACAACTGCATCAGTTCTTGCTCGGGAAATCATCAAACTAGGAATTTTAAGTGTTACATCTGGTGCGAATCCGGTTTCACTGAAGAGGGGAATCGACAAAACTGTGCAAGGATTGATTGCAGAGCTTGAAGACAAGGCTAGGCCTGTCAAGGGTCGTGATGATATTTGCGCTGTTGCTACCATTTCTGCTGGAAACGATGAGCTCATAGGGACAATGATTGCGGATGCAATTGACAAGGTGGGCCCTGATGGTGTTTTGTCTATCGAATCTTCATCCTCGTTTGAGACAACTGTTGAAGTCGAGGAAGGCATGGAGATTGACAGAGGTTACATCTCACCTCAATTCGTCACCAACCTTGAGAAATTGATTTGTGAATTCGAAAATGCTAGATTTTTTATCCCCGACCAAAAGATCACTGCAATTAAGGATATAATTCCGATATTAGAGATAACTACTCAGTTAAGAGCTCGTTTGATTATTATTGCTCAGGATGTTACTGGGGAGGCCCTAGCTACTCTTGTTGTAAACAAACTGCGGGGTATCATTAATGTGGCTGCACGAGGATTGGACATCAACGACGTGCAGTTGATTATTCAGTGTGAACCTCCACGTGATGTTGAAGATTATATTCATCGATCTGGACGAACAGGGAGAGCTGGAAATACTGGAATTGATGTTATGCTTTATGATCCTAGGAAGTCCAATGTATCGATGATCGAAAGAAAATCTGGGGTGAAATTTGAGCACATATCTGCTCCGCAGCCAAGTGACATTGCCAAGAGTCTTGGTGCAGAAGCAGTAGAAGCAATAAACAAAGTTTCCGATAGTGTGATTCCTGTTTTTTTGCCTGCTGCAAAGGAGTTGATGGAAACTACTTCTCTGTCTGTGGAAGAACTGCTTGCTAAAGCACTTGCCAAGGCTGCTGGTTACACCGAGATAAAGAAAAGATCACTTCTCACTTCAATGGAGAACCATGTCACACTTATTCTTGAAGTTGGAAATCCCATTTATACACCATCATTTGCTTTTGGTGTTCTGCGTAGGTTCTTGCCTGAGGATAAAGTTGAGTCAATTAAGGGTCTAACTTTGACAGCTGATGGGATGGGTGTTGTCTTTGATGTTGCCCAAGATGATGTAGACTTGTTTCTTGAAGGTCAGAAAAATGCAGCTAGTGTGAGCTTGGAAGTGGTGAAAGAGTTGCCAAAACTGCAGCAGAGAGAACAGTCAAGAGGAAGATTTGGCAGTAGTGGTCGCGGCGGTGGCGGTGGCCGTGGCAGCTTTGGTGGCCGTGGTGGCAGAGGTGGAAATCAAAGAAATCACAGATTTGGCGGTGGTGGTACAACTCTGGTTCATCTCTCGACATGTGTCCCATCAATTAAGGAAAGTATTGTGGATTCGGATGAACGGCTAGGAGCTGATATCGTGCAGAAGGCACTTGTAGCTCCAGCAGCATTGATAGCTCAAAATGCAGGAATCGAAGGAGAGGTCGTTGTAGAGAAGATTATGTGTCGTGAATGGGAGATTGGTTACAACGCCATGACCGATACGTACGAGAATATTTTGGAAGCTGGTGTTATCGACCCAGCAAAGGTGACTAGATGCGCACTGCAGAATGCATCATCTGTCACAGGGATGGTCTTGAGAGGACTGCGGCGTGACCATGGTAAGGCAGTGCACTGGTTCCCAAAGGCGGCGGAGAAAGAGGAGGCCAGGTCAATGGAACTTCTTGGGGAGATATATGCAAGAGGAGTTGGTGTTGAGAGGAATTACACTAAAGCACTTGAATGGCTTACACTTGCGTCCAAGCTAGACCTCTATTCAGCATTCAATGGGATGGGATACTTGTATGTTAAAGGCTATGGAGTGGAAAAGAAGAACTTCACTAAAGCGAAAGAATATTTTGACAAAGGGGCTAGCTACTGTCAAGTTTGAAAACATGAAGAAACTATTGGGAGTCAAAAACTTGAGTAAACGAGGTTGAGATTAGGAGGGAGAGTGTTGCATTTAATCTCAAAATTTAATTGTGTTTTTTGAATTTGTCCGTTTCTTTTTCACATTGTCGTTTCACTTTCTGCTGTCTTTTTGTCTACTCAACTTTGGACTATTTAATAGTCTCTCTATTACCTAATAAATCAGATATGAGATTTAGCATTATCTCTGTTGTCTCAAAACGGTGTATATTAATCTGTTTTTAGACCTAGATCTATCAGATCTGTTTTGTGTAGCATTTGATATATATATTTACGGTTTTGTTACAACTGTAGACAAGAAGCCAAAGCTCGTAAGAAGAACAGACATTAGGAATATAGCTATTGTCGCGCATGCAGATCATGGGAAGACAAATTTGGTTGATTCGATGCTGAAACAAGCCAAGGTATACTTGTTTTTCAGTTCTGTATGTAAATAGGATATCAGTCTTACTCTCATTCTTATTCTTCTCCTTATGCACCGACCAGGTGTTCCAGCGGTTACCAATTCGTACAAGAACGGATAATGGACTCGAACGACCTGGAACGTGAAAGAGGAATTACAATTCTTAGCAAAAAATACTTCTATCGCTTACAAAGACACTAAAATTAATATAATAGATACTCCAGGGCACTCCGATTTCGGAGGCCAAGTCGAACGCATTCTCAATATGGTCGAAGGGGTGCTTCTAGTGGTACTATTTCAACCTGATCCTCTTTGTCCCAATTTCAAAACACACTCATTTACATGCCACTAAGGCCCCTCCTTTCTTACTTGTAGGTAGATTCTGTTGAGGGTCCTATGCCGCAGGATAGGTTTGTTTTAAAGAAGGCTCTTGAGTTTGGTTTAGCGGTTGTTGTTGTTGTCAACAAGATCGATAGACATTCAGCTTGTCCAGACTTTGTTATCAATGCCACTTTCGAACTATTTATTGAGCTAAATGCAACAGACGAACAGGTATGATATAAATTAACTAAATAAAATATAGCCAAATTATAGATATGGAAATAACCTAAACTATAGAAATAACTAGAAATAAATAAAAAAACTACAAAGACAGAGAAAATTCTTTTTTCATACAATATTTTCAACCTTAAATATCACTACAAATATATATTGAAATTGGAAAAAGAAAATCAATAGCTAAACACAATACATACCTTAACAACGCCGTGGAATTGGATTTTAAAAATCTTAATATTTTGAAGTAAATATTTTGAGGGATTTAGGATGTGCCTAAAAAATTTAGGCTGGATTTTGACAAAATATGAGTTTTATATCAATGGAAATTTTGTAAATCCTCGAGTCCTGATATAACAAAACATGATCCTGATCCAGTCAGGTCTTGTTCCAACAAAAAGGTCTCGTTTTATCCTAGCTCAAATATCTAAAAATTATTTAAAATATACAAAAATATTATGACACATAAAACAAATATATTAAACCCTCACATGTTAATTGTTTTAAAAATTAACAAAATATCATATAAACTAAAAAATATTTAATATAATAAGAATTTTAAAATTTTAAAATTTTAAAAAATGGATAAAAATATTCTTTAAACTTGGTGTGTTAAAATCCGGTTAAAAACAAATAATCAAAAATAAAGTAAAAATGTATCAATAGGCCACATTATATTTCGTTAAAACTTTATTGAATTTTTTCCGTTGGATCTCACCAATAATTTGTTAGATCTTTCCCTCATTTTTTTTCTCTTTCTACCGTTTAACGAGAACATAGCTATAAAATCCAATTTTCAACAATTGCATTTCATAAAATCATTAAAATATGCATTCCAAACATTATACCGTAACTAGATATTGATTTGGTTTTTTTTAAATCATGAGATATTTAGGTCGTAGTTTTTTAATACTCGCTGTAATTTTTATATAATTTAAGTTGTTTAGTTGATATTTAGTTAGTTGAGATGATAATCCAGTAAAACATGGTGAGATCTGAGATGTCTTCGGTGTTTGAGTTTTTGATGATTGGCTTTCCTCAATAAGTGGAGAAGGTGAAAAAACAGGAGTTTTGGAAGGATCGAAGTTACCGTAGTGTATTATCTTTGTAGACAGACCAAGAGGAGTGTTGCTTATTAATCCACATGCTCTGTATTCATCTGCCTTTCACTAATAGAGAGGTAATCGTAAGCTCCGAAGACGTTGTTATATGATTTTGAAGATTTGGGTTTTTTGGGAATTATGGATTTAAATCTCCTAGGTTTTATGGTGTTTTCTCATAAACTGGTTGAAGATTACTCGGAAAATTTGAATTTTTTGGCGAAGATAGCCAATTGATTGAAGAAGCCGTTGAAGGTAGCAACAGAATTTTGAATTTTTACAGTTTCACTCTCAAGTAACTCTTTTTGTGAAACAAATAATGGGTTGCAGTGTTAATTACCGAATAACATAGGGGTCACCATTTTCGATCTAGTAAATATAAAAATATGAAATGATGATAAAATTTGAAATGGTTGGGCAGAAAGAGCTATGAGTTCCTATTGATCATGGTTCTCATCAAACTTTTCATTCTGGTTTTGTGGCTGGTTCAGAAAGATTGCACTAGTCTATCACGAGTTTGAAACTTTAACACTACTACTTAACTATAACTGTAGCTATAATATCAAATTATGACCGATTCTTATTTTAGATTATCCAAACGCATATACACAACACCAACCACATTATAAAATAAACCAACCACATTATATATTTTATAAACTATAAAATAAATATATATACTAAATAATCTCAAATTAAATGACCAATATCCTAATAAGACGCTACAGTATACATTTGATCCGAAACGTATAAAACACTTTTCAGTAAAACAAAACGTTAGTAACACGTTTTGTTACAAATATTTATGTTGAAATAATATTAAAATATAAAATAAATTACGTTATATGAGTGTTGATTATTGAAGTAGTATACATTATTCTAACACGAACTATTATCAAAGTAAAAAGTTGGACATATTTTACTTAGAGTTTGGCAATTGATCATCATTTGGTTTACATAAGAATATTAACTTCGATATATGTATAAAACTAAAATTTAGTAGCACACAAATGTTGTTATTAGGCACAATAAATTCAAAAAAATAAAATATGAAAAAGATATATGAAGAGAAAATGGTTGTATTAATATTTAATTTAATACAAATATAACAACCGACACTACGTAAAGCCGAATAATATATACACTAAAACCACTAATTTGTTTTATAACTTCTTTTGTCCAAACATTCTATTATTCTATATTATATCATCCAACATCAATAAAAATAAAAGAAAATACAATGAATACATGAAATATATTTTAAAGCAAGTAGAACTAGTTTATAAAAAAAGTTGCATGTTGTAATTAGGATGAAAAAAATATTTAAACAAACGACAAGTTTTACCAGCATTTTTGTTTCGTGGTAAAACTAATTAGTCTGGTATAAAATCTTTAGTATAAAATATCAAATATGCAACAATTTTAGAGTGGTAATTAATTTTATGATTTGATAAACATTTGTTCTTATTAAACATGTACAATACAAAGGGCACACAATATTATTCTCCGCAAAACAGGATGTAACAAGTCATTGCAATGTTGTAAAAATAGTATGTTTAAACAAAATATGGATGATATTTAGAGTTGTTAGTGAATTTCTGATTTTGGTAATCCATTCAAAACTGTTCTGTTACAATTCGTTCGTGGACTAAACCCTGCACGAATCATGTTTTAGGATCAGTTTGATAGTTGGAAATGATGGGTCTAATAAAAATAGATCATTTTATATTATTTATTTTTCATTAATCAAAATAATAATTGATTGGGAAAATGTTGATTAGATATCTAAATTATATAAGAGTTTAAATTTAGAATGTTGACTATATATATATAATACATATAAAAAAATTAAGTGAAGCTATTTCCTCCCTCAAATATGTTACTTCTTCTATATTTGAAAAAATACTCCATATTGCTATTTCCTCCATAAAGAAAATGATATATTTACCTTTTTTTGTTTTTAATCACAAAATCCTGATTTCTGCTGGTTTTAGCGACAAACAACTGATTCAGAGATGACATTTAAGAATCAGTTGTTTTGCACAAAACAACTGATTCTGAGGTTGTATCTCGGAATCGGTTATTTTTGCACAGAACAACTAATTCCAAGACACCATCTTGGAATCAGTTGTTTTTGGAATAAGGTGATTTTGTACAAAACAACTAATTCTAAGGTGGTATCTCGAAATTAGTTGATCTGTGGAAAAACAACTAATTCCGAGATACCGCCTCGGAATCAAGTGTTTGTCGCTAAAATTTGTAGAATTCGGGATTTGTGATTAAAATTGTTTTTTATAACCCAAATTTTCAAGTTACATGAATATACAATTTAAAAACAAGATTAAATTACATTGTTGGTTGATTGCGTGATGTTTTTTGGTGTTAAATCTTTGGTTTAGGTGTCCTCGTCCTCTATGGATAATCTTTATCAAATTTAGGGTATTTGTTTTGTTTTAAGGTTTAATTTTATAAGATAAAACATACATGTTGGATTCAATAGGGTTAAATCTTTTGTTTGTTAATAGAAGTGTTTGAGAATGGTTAATGAAACAAAATTATAAATATTAATCCTTTTAAGTTTCATAAACTTTTCCTACAATAGGAAATAAATTTTAATGATGTTTTTATAGATGGTTCCGCCCAAATAAGTTTGACAAAAGAAGAAAATTCAGAAAGCTCCGGTAAGTATGTTTAATAATTTTGTATAAGAACGAAAGGTTGATATGTAATATATTTCTAATAATTAATTTTTTTATAACTCAATTTGTTAGGATCTGGAAATTACAAATATGTTTGTCCTAACTTTTGGACATGGGAAAATCACGGTATCATAAATAAAATTTCAGATAAAAAAGATATAAGTAATTTTATTTTAAATTTGTTTTCAAACTTTTAAAATAAAAATGAAAACAAATGTATAATTTTTTTTTCACGGATTTATTGGACGATTACTATAAACAGATCTATAGAGTATTGCTACAATGTCCAATATGATGCAAATAGATCTATCTGTCCAAGAGCTAGTGAATGAATTCAGTAAGGATACCCATCGAAAGGTATTGATAACGGCAACCATCGGTATTGATAACCGCATCAATCTCCACTTGTACTCCAATTTGTTTGTAATTTTGAATTAGGACAGTGTTAGAATCCTGCAAATTAACCAACAAAGAAAAAATAAATAACTTATTATTATAAAAGAAATATATTAAAAATTAATTAAATTGTTTGCATTTTTATGTGGTAATTATTTTCCACTTTTCTGACCCAACTGTAGACGACAATATTCTCCTCCACTAACCCATACAAGCTTATCCGTTTATAGCTTTTGGGTATATTTGGTATTGCCGAATCGTAATCCTTCCTATGGGTATCTTTACTGAATTCATTCAGTAGCTCTTGTACAGATAGATCCATTTGCTCGCTTTCATCATGTTGGAGATTGTAGCAATACTCTATAGATCTCCTTATAGTAATCGCCCAACAAATCCCTAAAAAATAAATAAATTTATACATTTGTTTTCTTTTCTATTTTAAAAGTTTGAAAACAAATTAAAAATAAAATTACCTATATCTTTTTTATCTAAAATTTTTATTTATGCTACCGTGATTTTTCCATGTCCAAAAATCAAGACAAACATATTTGTAATTTTCATCTTTGTCGGTAGGTAGATCCTATCAAATTGAGTTATAAAAAAATTAATTTTTATTTTTATTTATTATAAATATATTAAATATCAACCTTTCGTTCTAATACAAAATTATTAAACATACTTACCGAGCTCTCTGAATTTTCTTCTTTTGTCCAACTTTTTTGGGCGGAACCATCTATAAAAGATATAATTAAAAACATCATTAAAATTCATTGCCTAGTAAAAATATCATTAAAATTCATTTCGAAACTTAACGGGATTAATATTTATTTAATTTTTCAAATATATATATAATATTTATTTATTTCTAGCCGTGTTAGGCTAACAAATCAAAATATATTTTATTTTTTTATATACTAAAATATAAAAATAAATCTAAACATATGAAAACAAAAACCTACCTAAACCAAACTTAAATCATATTAAAATCCTTATTCGATTTTTGAAGGAGATCAGTAAATGTGTTCACAAAATTGTTCACAAAATTATATATATGTATGGACAAAAAATTTGCTAAAATATTAGAGCCGATATTTCCAAATCTGGACTATTCTTAATCTAAGGTAAGAGCTCAATAAACATTCATGTTCTCCAAAATTGTATATAAACGAATTGGTGAAAAATTCGCACATGTTATGTAAAAAAAATTGAAATATGTTTTTGAAAAAATACATCATTTTTTTGAGCTAAAAAACTATTTTGAAACTTAAATGAAATAAATTTTAATGGGAAACATGAAGTTTAAGAGTTTTAAGACATAGGAGAAACAAAAATATACAAAACCAATAACAAAAAATCATGTATCTCATATTTTAGTAGAAAAAACTATTCTATCTATATCTATATATATATATATATATATTCGTTCTATAGCCTAAGAGAAAAAAAACAAAAAACCAAATACATTAATACATACAATCTTTGTCAAAAGAGTTTATTTGTTTGCTCACCTGAACTATTGAGAACAAAACAAAACCTTTATCGAATTCGTAGAGTGATTTATTAAATTTTGAAGTTGTGCCCTATAAGGTGTATATATATATAGTCTTATATATTGACTACAAGCATGATCAATTTTAAAATATTTCTTAATTAGTTAAATATTTTCTAATTTAGGTAAATACTGATTCTCAATATCTATTAAACATATATTTAATAAATTTTGTTTTCATAGTTAGCACTTTTTTATAAATAAAATTGTTTTTTAATTTTTAGGTAATTTTTAGGTTTGAAATTAGGTTCGGCCTAGAGGGGCGTAGGCCCCCTTATCTAAAATATATGTTTTATAAAACATTTTAAGGTATTAATTATTTAAATAATATTAAAATAAAAATTATACGCCCCTTTGATTATTGAAGTAGTATACATTATTCTAACCCGAACTATTATCAAAGTAAAAAGTTGGACATATTTTACTTAGAGTTTGGCAATTGATCATCATTTGGTTTACATAAGAATATTAACTTCGATATATGTATAAAACTAAAATTTAGTAGCACACAAATGTTGTTATTAGGCACAATAAATTCAAAAAAATAAAATGAAAAAGATATATGAAGAGAAAATGGTTGTATTAATATTTAATTTAATACAAGTATAACAACCGACACTATGTAAAGCCGAATAATATATACACTAAAACGACTAATTTATTTTATAACTTCTTTTGTCCAAACATTCTATTATTCTATATTATATCATCCAACATCAATAAAAATAAAAGAAAATACAATGAATACATAAAATATATTTTAAAGCAAGTAGAACTAGTTTATAAAAAAAGTTGCATGTTGTAATTATGATGAAAAAAATATTTAAACAAACGACAAGTTTTACCAGCATTTTTGTTTCGAGGTAAAACTAATTAGTCTGGTATAAAATCTTTAGTATAAAATATCAAATATGCAACAATTTTAGAGTGGTAATTAATTTTATGATTTGATAAACATTTGTTCTTATTATACAATACAAAGGGCACACAATATTATTCTCCGCAAAACAGGATGTAACAAGTCATTACAATGTTGTAAAAATAGTATGTTTAAACAAAATATGGATGATATTTAGAGTTGTTAGTGAATTTCTAATTTTGGTAATCCATTCAAAACTGTTCTGTTACAATTCGTTCTTGGACTAAACCCTGCACGAATAATGTTTTAGGATCGGTTTGATAGTTGGAAATGATGGGTCTAATAAAAATAGATCATTATATATTATTTATCTTTCATTAATCAAAATAATAATTGATGGGAAAATGTTGATTGGATATCTAAATTATATAATAGTTTAAATTTAGAATGTTGACTATATATATATAATACATATAAAAAAATTAAGTGAAGCTATTTCCTCCCTCAAATATGTTACTTCTTCTATATTTGAAAAAATACTCCATATTGCTATTTCCTCCATAAAGAAAATGATATATTTACCTTTTTTTGTTTTTAATAACAAAATCCTGATTTCTGCAGGTTGTTTTAGCGACAAACAACTGATTCAGAGATGAAATTTAAGAATCAGTTGTTTTGCACAAAACAACTGATTCTGAGGTTGTATCTCGGAATCGGTTATTTTTGCACAGAACAACTAATTCCAAGACACCATCTTGGAATCAGTTGTTTTTGGAATAAGGTGATTTTGTACAAAACAACTAATTCTAAGGTGGTATCTCGAAATTAGTTGATCTGTGGAAAAACAACTAATTCCGAGATACCGCCTCGGAATCAAGTGTTTGTCGCTAAAATTTGTAGAATTCGGGATTTGTGATTAAAATTGTTTTTTATAACCCAAATTTTCAAGTTACATGAATATACAATTTAAAAACAAGATTAAATTACATTGTTGGTTGATTGCGTGATGTTTTTTGGTGTTAAATCTTTGGTTTAGGTGTCCTCGTCCTCTATGGATAATCTTTATCAAATTTAGGGTATTTGTTTTGTTTTAAGGTTTAATTTTATAAGATAAAACATACATGTTGGATTCAATAGGGTTAAATCTTTTGTTTGTTAATAGAAGTGTTTGAGAATGGTTAATGAAACAAAATTATAAATATTAATCCTGTTAAGTTTCATAAACTTTTCCTACAATAGGAAATAAATTTTAATGATGTTTTTATAGATGGTTCCGCCCAAATAAGTTTGACAAAAGAAGAAAATTCAGAAAGCTCCGGTAAGTATGTTTAATAATTTTGTATAAGAACGAAAGGTTGATATGTAATATATTTCTAATAATTAATTTTTTTATAACTCAATTTGTTAGGATCTGGAAATTACAAATATGTTTGTCCTAACTTTTGGACATGGGAAAATCACGGTATCATAAATAAAATTTCAGATAAAAAAGATATAAGTAATTTTATTTTAAATTTGTTTTCAAACTTTTAAAATAAAAATGAAAACAAATGTATAATTTTTTTTTCACGGATTTATTGGACGATTACTATAAACAGATCTATAGAGTATTGCTACAATGTCCAATATGATGCAAATAGATCTATCTGTCCAAGAGCTAGTGAATGAATTCAGTAAGGATACCCATCGAAAGGTATTGATAACGGCAACCATCGGTATTGATAACCGCATCAATCTCCACTTGTACTCCAATTTGTTTGTAATTTTGAATTAGGACAGTGTTAGAATCCTGCAAATTAACCAGCAAAGAAAAAATAAATAACTTATTATTATAAAAGAAATATATTAAAAATTAATTAAATTGTTTGCATTTTTATGTGGTAATTATTTTCCACTTTTCTGACCCAACTGTAGACGACAATATTCTCCTCCACTAACCCATACAAGCTTATCCGTTTATAGCATTTGGGTATATTTGGTATTGCCGAATCGTAATCCTTCCTATGGGTATCTTTACTGAATTCATTCAGTAGCTCTTGTACAGATAGATCCATTTGCTCGCTTTCATCATGTTGGAGATTGTAGCAATACTCTATAGATCTCCTTATAGTAATCGCCCAACAAATCCCTAAAAAATAAATAAATTTATACATTTGTTTTCTTTTCTATTTTAAAAGTTTGAAAACAAATTAAAAATAAAATTACCTATATCTTTTTTATCTAAAATTTTTATTTATGCTACCGTGATTTTTCCATGTCCAAAAATCAAGACAAACATATTTGTAATTTTCATCTTTGTCGGTAGGTAGATCCTATCAAATTGAGTTATAAAAAAATTAATTTTTATTTTTATTTATTATAAATATATTAAATATCAACCTTTCGTTCTAATACAAAATTATTAAACATACTTACCGAGCTCTCTGAATTTTCTTCTTTTGTCCAACTTTTTTGGGCGGAACCATCTATAAAAGATATAATTAAAAACATCATTAAAATTCATTGCCTAGTAAAAATATCATTAAAATTTATTTCGAAACTTAACGGGATTAATATTTATTTAATTTTTCAAATATATATATAATATTTATTTATTTCTAGCCGTGTTAGGCTAACAAATCAAAATATATTTTATTTTTTTATATACTAAAATATAAAAATAAATCTAAACATATGAAAACAAAAACCTACCTAAACCAAACTTAAATCATATTAAAATCCTTATTCGATTTTTGAAGGAGATCAGTAAATGTGTTCACAAAATTATATATATGTATGGACAAAAAATTTGCTAAAATATTAGAGCCGATATTTCCAAATCTGGACTATTCTTAATCTAAGGTAAGAGCTCAATAAACATTCATATTCTCCAAAATTGTATATAAACGAATTGGTGAAAAATTCGCACATGTTATGTAAAAAAAATTGAAATATGTTTTTGAAAAAATACATCATTTTTTTGAGCTAAAAAACTATTTTGAAACTTAAATGAAATAAATTTTAATGGGAAACATGAAGTTTAAGAGTTTTAAGACATAGGAGAAACAAAAATATACAAAACCAATAACAAAAAATCATGTATCTCATATTTTAGTAGAAAAAACTATTCTATCTATATCTATATATATATATATATATTCGTTCTATAGCCTAAGAGAAAAAAAACAAAAAACCAAATACATTAATACATACAATCTTTGTCAAAAGAGTTTATTTGTTTGCTCACCTGAACTATTGAGAACAAAACAAAACCTTTATCGAATTCGTAGAGTGATTTATTAAATTTTGAAGTTGTGCCCTATAAGGTGTATATATATATAGTCTTATATATTGACTACAAGCATGATCAATTTTAAAATATTTCTTAATTAGTTAAATATTTTCTAATTTAGGTAAATACTGATTCTCAATATCTATTAAACATATATTTAATAAATTTTGTTTTCATAGTTAGCACTTTTTTATAAATAAAATTGTTTTTTAATTTTTAGGTAATTTTTAGGTTTGAAATTAGGTTCGGCCTAGAGGGGCGTAGGCCCCCTTATCTAAAATATATGTTTTATAAAACATTTTAAGGTATTAATTATTTAAATAATATTAAAATAAAAATTATACGCCCCTTTGATTATTGAAGTAGTATACATTATTCTAACCCGAACTATTATCAAAGTAAAAAGTTGGACATATTTTACTTAGAGTTTGGCAATTGATCATCATTTGGTTTACATAAGAATATTAACTTCGATATATGTATAAAACTAAAATTTAGTAGCACACAAATGTTGTTATTAGGCACAATAAATTCAAAAAAATAAAATGAAAAAGATATATGAAGAGAAAATGGTTGTATTAATATTTAATTTAATACAAGTATAACAACCGACACTATGTAAAGCCGAATAATATATACACTAAAACGACTAATTTATTTTATAACTTCTTTTGTCCAAACATTCTATTATTCTATATTATATCATCCAACATCAATAAAAATAAAAGAAAATACAATGAATACATAAAATATATTTTAAAGCAAGTAGAACTAGTTTATAAAAAAAGTTGCATGTTGTAATTAGGATGAAAAAAATATTTAAACAAACGACAAGTTTTACCAGCATTTTTGTTTCGAGGTAAAACTAATTAGTCTGGTATAAAATCTTTAGTATAAAATATCAAATATGCAACAATTTTAGAGTGGTAATTAATTTTATGATTTGATAAACATTTGTTCTTATTATACAATACAAAGGGCACACAATATTATTATCCGCAAAACAGGATGTAACAAGTCATTACAATGTTGTAAAAATAGTATGTTTAAACAAAATATGGATGATATTTAGAGTTGTTAGTGAATTTCTAATTTTGGTAATCCATTCAAAACTGTTCTGTTACAATTCGTTCGTGGACTAAACCCTGCACGAATAATGTTTTAGGATCGGTTTGATAGTTGGAAATGATGGGTCTAATAAAAATAGATCATTATATATTATTTATCTTTCATTAATCAAAATAATAATTGATTGGGAAAATGTTGATTGGATATCTAAATTATATAATAGTTTAAATTTAGAATGTTGACTATATATATATATAATACATATAAAAAAATTAAGTGAAGCTATTTCCTCCCTCAAATATGTTACTTCTTCTATATTTGAAAAAATACTCCATATTGCTATTTCCTCCATAAAGAAAATGATATATTTACCTTTTTTTGTTTTTAATAACAAAATCCTGATTTCTGCAGGCAAACAACTGATTCAGAGATGAAATTTAAGAATCAGTTGTTTTGCACAAAACAACTGATTCTGAGGTTGTATCTCGGAATCGGTTATTTTTGCACAGAACAACTAATTCCAAGACACCATCTTGGAATCAGTTGTTTTTGGAATAAGGTGATTTTGTACAAAACAACTAATTCTAAGGTGGTATCTCGAAATTAGTTGATCTGTGGAAAAACAACTAATTCCGAGATACCGCCTCGGAATCAAGTGTTTGTCGCTAAAATTTGTAGAATTCGGGATTTGTGATTAAAATTGTTTTTTATAACCCAAATTTTCAAGTTACATGAATATACAATTTAAAAACAAGATTAAATTACATTGTTGGTTGATTGCGTGATGTTTTTTGGTGTTAAATCTTTGGTTTAGGTGTCCTCGTCCTCTATGGATAATCTTTATCAAATTTAGGGTATTTGTTTTGTTTTAAGGTTTGATTTTATAAGATAAAACATACATGTTGGATTCAATAGGGTTAAATCTTTTGTTTGTTGATAGAAGTGTTTGAGAATGGTTAATGAAACAAAATTATAAATATTAATCCTGTTAAGTTTCATAGACTTTTCCTACAATAGGCAATAAATTTTAATGATGTTTTTATAGATGGTTCCGCCCAAACCAGTTTGACAAAAGAAGAAAATTCAGAAAGCTTCGGTAAGTATGTTTAATAATTTTGTATAATAACGAAAGGTTGATATGTAATATATTTCTAATAATTAATTTTTTTATAACTCAATTTGTTAGGATCAAGAAATTACAAATATGTTTGTCCTGACTTTTGGACATGGGAAAATCACGGTATCATAAATAAAATTTCAGATAAAAAAGATATAAATAATTTTATTTTAAATTTGTTTTCAAACATTTAAAATAAAAATGAAAACAAATGTATAATTTTTTTTTCACGGATTTATTGGACGATTACTATAAACAGATCTATAGAGTATTGCTACAGTCTCGAACATGATGAAAGCGAGCAATCCAAGAGCTAGTGAATGAATTCAGTAAGTGATTGGGCAATTACTAATATACCCAAAATCTATAAATGGATAAGCTCGCATGGGTTAGTGAAAGAGAATCATTGTTGGACCAGAAAATGGAAAAAAATTACTACGTAAACAATTTAATTCATTTTTAATATATTTCTTTTATAATAATAAGTTATTTATTTTTTCTTTGCTGGTTAATTTGCAGGATTCTAACACGGTCTTAATTCAAAATTACAAACAAATTGGAAAACGAGTAGAGATTGATGCAGTAATCAGAAAGAAAGTGTATGAACCTCTCGAAGAAGTCGTTGTCATTAAATTCGTACTTAAACATCCGGTGGTTGCCGTTATCGATAACGATGAAGAATTCTCTAACTATGAAAAAGTAAATATTATAAAAAAAAGTAAGTTGTTTTCAAAATAATGTTCAATATCATTGCAAAAGCTAAGGTCCAGTTAAAGGTAATCCAATATTTGGCCATCTGGACCTTTAAAAATTCCCTACAATAATAATTTTTATATAATACCTTTTGCAATGATATTGAACATTAGTTTTAAAACAGCTTACTTTTTTTTTTATAATACTAACTTTTTCATAGTTAGAGAATTCTTCATCGGTATTGATAACGGCAACCACCAGATGTTTAAGTACAATTTTAATGACAGCGACTTCTTTAACAGGTTCATACACTTTTTTTCCAGTTACTGCATTAATCACCACTCGTTTTCCAATTTGTTTGTAATTTTGAATTAGGACAGTGTTAGAATCCTGCAAATTAACCAACAAAGAAAAAATAAATAACTTATTATTATAAAAGAAATATATTAAAAATTAATTAAATTGTTTGCATTTTTATGTGGTAATTATTTTCCACTTTTCTGACCCAACTGTAGACGAGAATATTTTACTTCACTAACCCATGCAAGCTTATCTGTTTATAGCTTTTGGGTATATTTGTAATCGCCCAATCGTAATCCTTCCGATGGGTATCTTTACTGAATTCATTCAGTAGCTCTTGTACAGATAGATCCATTTGATGTCGCTTTCATCATGTTGGAGATTGTAGCAATGTTGGAGATTGTAGCAATACTCTATAGATCTCCTTATAGTAATCGCCCAACAAATCCCTAAAAAATAAATAAATTTATACATTTGTTTCTCTTTTTATTTTAAAAGTTTGAAAATAAATTTAAAATAAAATTACCTATATCTTTTTTATCTAAAATTTTTATTTATGCTACCGTGATTTTTCCATGTCCAAAAATCAAGACAAACATATTTGTAATAATCATCTTTGTCGGTAGGTAGATCCTATCAAATTGAGTTATAAAAAAATTAATTTTTGTTTTTATTTATTATAAATATATTAAATATCAACCTTTCGTTCTAATACAAAATTATTAAACATACTTACCGAATTTTCTTCTTTTGTCCAACTTTTTTGGGCGGAACCATCTATAAAAGATATAATTAAAAACATCATTAAAATTCATTGCCTAGTAAAAATATCATTAAAATTCATTGCGAAACTTAACGGGTGTTAGGCTAACAAATCAAAATATATTTTATTTTTTTATATACTAAAATATAAAAATAAATCTAAACATATGAAAACAAAAACCTACCTAAACCAAACTTAAATCATATTAAAATCCTTATTGAACTACTACAAAATCAAAAGTAGGAGATTATGTGAAAAATTTGCTAAAATATTAGAGCCTATATTTCCAAATCTGGACTATTCTTAATCTAGGGTAAGAGCTCAATAAACATTCATGTTCTCCAAAATTGTATATAAACGTATGGGTGAAAAATTCGCACATGTTATTTAAAAAAAAATTGAAATATGTTTTTGAAAAATTACATCATTTTTTGAGCTAAAAAACTATTTTGAAACTTAAATGAAATAAATTTTAATGGCAAACATGAAGTTTAAGAGTTTTAAGACATAGGAGAAACAAAAATATACAAAACCAATAACAAAAAATCATGTATCTCATATTTTAGTACATATTTTAGTAGAAAAAACTATTCTATCTATATATATATATATATATATATTCGTTCTATAGCCTAAGAGAAAAAAAAAAACCAAATACATTAATACATACATTGTTTGCTAACCTGAACTATTGAGAACAAAACCTTTAACGAATTCGTAGAGTGATTTATTAAATTTTGAAGTTGTTCCCTATAAGGTGTATATATATAGTCTTATATATTGATTAGAAGCATGATCAATTTTAAAATATTTCTTAATTAGTTAAATATTTTCTAATTCAGGTAAATACTGATTCTCAATATCTATTAAACATATATTTGATGAATTTTGTTTTCATAGTTAGCAGTTTTTTATAAATAAAATTGTTTTTTAATTTTTAGGTTATTTTTAGGTTTGAAATTAGGTTCTGCCTAGAGGGGCGTAGGCCCCCTTATCTAATATATGTTTTATAAAACATTTTAAGGTATTAATTATTTAAATAATATTAAAATAAAAATTATACGCCCCTTTAACTAAAATATATATTTTGTAATTTTTTTAAGATAAAATATTTTTTCTCATCTGATTTATGATTTAGGAAAGTGAAAATACATTTACTTAGTTTAAAGTTTATTTAAAATAATATTATATATTTATATTATAAATTAGGTTTGATACAAATTTGATTTTAATTTTATATAATTTTTAAAGAAAATTTATCTATATGTATTTAAAAAATATTTTTTATATAGAAAATTGAATTTATTTCCATTCATTTCTCATAAATATATTTTATACATTTATCCTTTGAAATATCTTTTATATATTAAATGATTTTGTTATATATTTTTAAAATATCTTTTAAAAATAATATATTAATATTTTCATCTATTTTTTAAAAAATATTTTTTATAAAAAGTTTTATTTACTTTTATGTAAATTTTAAAATATTTTTTTAAGATATTAAAATTGGATTTGTTATATTCTATTTTATTTTATATATCTTTTAAACATAATATATTAAGATACATTAAGATTTATTGTTATATATATATATATTCATTTATATATATAGAATAGTGTTTGTTCTTCAAGTAACTGAGTAATAATAATATGATTTATTCTAATCTAATTTAGAAACAATGAGTTGTAGTATGTTATTACCTTGGCTCGAGTGCTGAAAGCTTCAGCACTAGACTCGTGTGCCTCAAACAAACAGAATCATGAGCTTAAGAGTTCACGGTCGATTTAAAGAAGATGCATGTCGGATTCTTCTCCAGATTTTAGAGTTCTGAGTTTGAATTCATCTATGTTTTGAGGAAAGCTACTTTTGATGAAAGCTACTTCTGCCTAAAGGCTTGCTGAGTTGTTGAACGCAATTTCAGAGCATCAGTTTGAAAGGGTTATGGATGGTAGGATCGAGGGTTGCTGAAGGATTTCATCTATGGTTTGAGGAAATTCGAAAATTGCGGTTCGATTTAAGGGTTGCATGTCAGATTTAAGGGTTGGTTTTTGGCTCGTTTGGAGGATGAACACCGGTATTGAAAAGTCTGGGTTGAGGAATTGAAAAGACAGATATTGGTCAGGGTTTGAGGATAGTTTGATCGGAATGGAAGGTCTTGATAGGTGAATTGTGGCTACTTGGATAAGAACTGAAGATTGCAAAGATGGTTTTGTGGGTGGTTCAGAAAGAAAATGGGTGAGTTCGTGTTTCTGGAGATGTTTTTGGTGTTTGTGGCTGTATTCGTTCTAAGGATTCTCAGAGAAGAGGATAAAGAGGAGAGTAAAGAGGTAGACATCGGGCTAGGGTTTGCTAATGGTTTTGTTTTTATATTAATGGCCTTGGATTTGGGCCTCCATTGTATAATTTTGGATGTGACTAAACTTGAGGTTTTAATAAAAGAGTGATAGGTTTGGCCCATCAGATTAATAAAAAAAAATATACACAATAAAAATTAAAAATTTAAAAGTGAACTATTATTATCCGAATACTCTAAATTTAGGACAAAGAAATGGACCATTGAATTTCAGTCACGAATAAATATATATGCATGGGTTTTGCATCCCAAAAATCCTCTCCCTCTCGCTCTCTCTCCAAATTGTTGATTGTTAGGAGCGTGAGTGGATAGCAGTAGCCATGGCTTTGGCAATGGCGAATGGCTTACAAAGTTTCTACTCTTTCTCTGCAAGCAACCCTAGCCCCAAGCTAAGAAGTAGAGCTGGTATGCTCCCTAACCAATTCTTCGGCCCTACTCTATCTTCCTCAAAATCCAAACTACCTATTCGATTTAACTCAAGGAGTCCAATTTTCAAATGTTCCGTTTCTGAAGCCACTACCCCACCTCTATCAGGTCTGTTTTGTGTAGCATTTGATATATATATATATATATATATATATATATATATATATATATATATATATATATATATATTTACGGTTTTGTTACAACTGTAGACAAGAAGCCAAAGCTCTTAAGAAGAACAGACATTAGGAATATAGCTATTGTCGCGCATGCAGATCATGGGAAGACAAATTTGGTTGATTCGATGCTGAAACAAGCCAAGGTATACTTGTTTTTCAGTTCTGTATGTAAATAGGATATCAGTCTTACTCTCATTCTTATTCTTCTCCTTATGCACCGACCAGGTGTTCCAGCGGTTACCAATTCGTACAAGAACGGATAATGGACTCGAACGACCTGGAACGTGAAAGAGGAATTACAATTCTTAGCAAAAAATACTTCTATCGCTTACAAAGACACTAAAATTAATATAATAGATACTCCAGGGCACTCCGATTTCGGAGGCCAAGTCGAACGCATTCTCAATATGGTGGAAGGGGTGCTTCTAGTGGTACTATTTCAACCTGATCCTCTTTGTCCCAATTTCAAAACACACTCATTTACATGCCACTAAGGCCCCTCCTTTCTTACTTGTAGGTAGATTCTGTTGAGGGTCCTATGCCGCAGGCAAGGTTTGTTTTAAAGAAGGCTCTTGAGTTTGGTTTAGCGGTTGTTGTTGTCAACAAGATCGATAGACCTTCAGCTTGTCCAGACTTTGTTATCAATGCCACTTTCGAACTATTTATTGAGCTAAATGCAATGAACAGGTATGATATAAATTAACTAAATAAAATATAGCCAAATTATAGATATGGAAATAACCTAAACTATAGAAATAACTAGAAATAAATAAAAAAACTACAAAGACAGAGAAAATTGTTTTTTCATACAATATTTTCAACCTTAAATATCACTACAAATATACATTGAAATTGGAAAAAGAAAATCAATAGCTAAACACAATACATACCTTAACAACGCCGTGGAATTGGATTTTGAAAATCTTAATATTTTGAAGTAAATATTTTGAGGGATTTAGGATGTGCCTAAAAAATTTAGGCTGGATTTTGAGAAAATATGAGTTTTATATCAATGGAAATTTTGTAAATCCTCGAGTCCTGATATAACAAAACATGATCCTGATCCAGTCAGGTCTTGTTCCAACAAAAAGGTCTCGTTTTATCCTAGCTCAAATATCTAAAAATTATTTAAAATATACAAAAATATTATGACACATAAAACAAATATATTAAACCCTCACATGTTAATTGTTTTAAAAATTAACAAAATATCATATAAACTAAAAAATATTTAATATAATAAGAATTTTAAAATTTTAAAATTTTAAAAAATGGATAAAAATATTCTTTAAACTTGGTGTGTTAAAATCCGGTTAAAAACAAATAATCAAAAATAAAGTAAAAATGTATCAATAGGCCACATTATATTTCGTTAAAACTTTATTGAATTTTTTCCGTTGGATCTCACCAATAATTTGTTAGATCTTTCCCTCATTTTTTTTCTCTTTCTACCGTTTAACGAGAACATAGCTATAAAATCCAATTTTCAACAATTGCATTTCATAAAATCATTAAAATATGCATTCCAAACATTATACCGTAACTAGATATTGATTTGGTTTTTTTTAAATCATGAGATATTTAGGTCGTAGTTTTTTAATACTCGCTGTAATTTTTATATAATTTAAGTTGTTTAGTTGATATTTAGTTAGTTGAGATGATAATCCAGTAAAACATGGTGAGATCCGAGATGTCTTCGGTGTTTGAGTTTTTGATGATTGGCTTTCCTCAATAAGTGGAGAAGGTGAAAAAAAGGAGTTTTGGAAGGATCGAAGTTACCGTAGTGTATTATCTTTGTAGACAGACCAAGAGGAGTGTTGCTTATTAATCCACATGCTCTGTATTCATCTGCCTTTCACTAATAGAGAGGTAACCGTAAGCTCCGAAGACGTTGTTATATGATTTTGAAGATTTGGGTTTTTTGGGAATTATAGATTTAAATCTCCTAGGTTTTATGGTGTTTTCTCATAAACTGGTTGAAGATTACTCGGAAAATTTGAATTTTTTGTCAAAGATAGCCAATTGATTGAAGAAGCCGTTGAAGGTAGCAATAGAATTTTGAATTTTTACAGTTTCACTCTCAAGTAACTCTTTTTGTGAAACAAATAATGGGTTGCAGTGTTAATTACCGAATAACATAGGGGTCACCATTTTCGATCTAGTAAATATAAAAATATGAAATGATGATAAAATTTGAAATGGTTGGGCAGAAAGAGCTATGAGTTCCTATTGATCATGGTTCTCATCAAACTTTTCATTCTGGTTTTGTGGCTGGTTCAGAAAGATTGCACTAGTCTATCACGAGTTTGAAACTTTAACACTACTACTTAACTATAACTGTAGCTATAATATCAAATTATGACCAATTCTTATTTTAGATCATCCAAACGCATATACACAACACCAACCATATTATAAAATAAACCAACCACATTATATATTTTATAAACTATAAAATAAATATATATACTAAATAATCTCAAATTAAATGACCAATATCCTAATAAGACTCTACAGTATACATTTGATCCAAACGTATAAAACACTTTTCAGTAAACACAAAACGTTAGTAACACGTTTTCTTACAAATATTTATGTTGAAATAATATTAAAATATAAAATAAATTACGTTATATGAGTGTTGATTATTGAAGTAGTATACATTATTCTAACCCGAACTATTATCAAAGTAAAAAGTTGGACATATTTTACTTAGAGTTTGGCGATTGATCATCATTTGGTTTTTATAAGAATATTAACTTCCATATATGTATAAAACTAAAATTTAGTAGCACACAAATGTTGTTATTAGGCACAATAAATTCAAAAAAATAAAATATGAAAAAGATATATGAAGAGAAAATGGTTGTATTAATATTTAATTTAATACAAGTATAACAACCGACACTACGTAAAGCCGAATAATATATACACTAAAACGACTAATTTGTTTTATAACTTCTTCTGTCCAAACATTCTATTATTCTATATTATATCATCCAACATCAATAAAAATAAAAGAAAATACAATGAATACATGAAATATATTTTAAAGCAACTAAAACTAGTTTATAAAAAAAGTTGCATGTTGTAATTAGGATGAAAAAAATATTTAAACAAACGACAAGTTTTACCAGCATTTTTGTTTCGTGGTAAAACTAATTAGTCTGGTATAAAATCTTTAGTATAAAATATCAAATATGCAACAATTTTAGAGTGGTAATTAATTTTATGATTTGATAAACATTTGTTCTTATTATACAATACAAAGGGCACACAATATTATTCTCCGCAAAACAGGATGTAACAAGTCATTACAATGTTGTAAAATAGTATGTTTAAACAAAATATGGATGATATTTAGAGTTGTTAGTGAATTTCTGATTTTGGTAATCCATTCAAAACTGTTCTGTTACAATTCGTTCGTGGACTAAACCCTGCACGAATCATGTTTTAGGATCGGTTTGATAGTTGGAAATGATGGGTCTAATAAAATTAGATCATTTTATATTATTTATCTTTCATTAATCGAAATAATAATTGATTGGGAAAATGTTGATTGGATATCTAAATTATATAATAGTTTGAATTTAGAATGTTGACTATATATATAATACATATAAAAAAATTTAAGTGAAGCTATTTCCTCCCTCAAATATGTTACTTCTTCTATATTTGAAAAAATACTCCATATTGCTATTTCCTCCATAAAGAAAATGATATATTTACCTTTTTTTTTGTTTTTAATCACAAAATCCTGATTTCTGCAGGTTTTAGCGACAAACAACTGATTCAGAGATGACATTTTCAGAGATGACATTTAAGAATCAGTTGTTTTGCACAAAACAACTGATTCTAAGGTTGTATCTCGGAATCGGTTATTTTTGCACAGAACAACTAATTCCAAGATACCATCTTGGAATCAGTTGTTTTTGGAATAAGGTGATTTTGTACAAAACAACTAATTCTGAGGTGGTATCTCGAAATTAGTTGATCTGTGGAAAAACAACTAATTCCGAGATACCGCCTCGGAATCAAGTGTTTGTCGTTAAAATTTGTAGAATTTGGGATTTGTGATTAAAAGGATTTTTTATAACCCAAATTTTCAAGTTACATGAATATACAATTTAAAAACAAGATTAAATTACATTGTTGGTTGATTGCGTGATGTTTTCTGGTGTTAAATTTTTGGTTTAGGTGTCCTCGTCCTCTATGGATAATCTTTATCAAATTTAGGGTATTTGTTTTGTTTTAAGGTTTAATTTTATAAGATAAAACATACATGTTGTATCCAATAGGGTTAAATCTTTTGTTTGTTGATAGAAGTGTTTGAGAATGGTTAATGAAACAAAATTATAAATATTAATCCTGTTAAGTTTCATAAACTTTTCCTACAATAGGAAATAAATTTTAATGATGATTTTATAGATGGTTCCGCCCAAATAAGTTTGACAAAAGAAGAAAATTCAGAAAGCTCCGGTAAGTATGTTTAATAATTTTGTATAAAAACGAAAGGTTGATATGTAATATATTTCTAATAATTAATTTTTTTATACCTCAATTTGTTAGGATCTGGAAATTACAAATATGTTTGTCCTGACTTTTGGACATGGGAAAATCACGGTATCATAAATAAAATTTCAGATAAAAAAGATATAAGTAATTTTATTTTAAATTTGTTTTCAAACTTTTAAAATAAAAATGAAAACAAATGTATAATTTTTTTTTCACGGATTTATTGGACGATTACTATAAACAGATCTATAGAGTATTGCTACAATCTCCAACATGATGAAAGCGAGCAAATAGATCTATCTGTCCAAGAGCTAGTGAATGAATTCAGTAAGGATACCCATGAAAGGATTGGACAATTACAAATATACCCAAAATCTATAAATGGATAAGCTTGCATGGGTTAGTGAAAGAAAATCATTGTTGGATCAGAAAATGGAAAAAAATTACCATGTAAACAATTTAATTCATTTTTAATATATTTTTTTTATTATAATAAGTTATTTATTTTTTCTTTGTTGGTTAATTTGCAGGATTCTAGCACGGTCTTAATTCAAAATTACAAACAAATTGGAAAACAAATATAGATTGATGCAGTAATCGGAAAGAAAGTGTATGAACCTCCCGAAGAAGTCGTTGTCATTAAATTCGTACTTAAACATCTGGTGGTTGCCGTTATCGATACCAATGAAGAATTCTCTAACAATGAGAAGGTAAATATTATAAAAAAAAGTAAGTTGTTTTCAAAATAATGTTCAAGATCATTGCAAAAGGTAAGGTCCAGTTGAAGGTAATCCAATATCTGGCCATCTGGACCTTTAAAAATTCCCTACAATAGTAATTTATATATAATACCTTTTGATATTGAACATTAGTTTTAAAACAGCTTACTTTTTTTTATAATACTAACCTTTTCATAGTTAGAGAATTCGTCATCGGTATTGATAACGGCAACCACCGGATTTTTAAGTACGATTTTAATGACAACGACTTCTTTAACAGGTTCATACACTTTTTTTCCGGTTACTGCATCAATCTCCACTCGTTTTCCAATTGGTTTGTAATTTTGAATTAAGACAGTGTTAGAATCCTGCAAATTAAACAACAAAAAACAAATAAATTATTATTATAAAATAAATATATTAAAAATTAATTAAATTGTTTGCATTTTTATGTGGTAATTATTTTCCACTTTTCTGACCCAACTGTAGATGACAATATTCTGTAGACGACAATATTCTCCTCCACTAACCCATGCAAGCTTATCCGTTTATAGCTTTTGGGTATATTTGTAATTGCCCAATCGTAATCCTTCCGATGGGTATCTTTACTGAATTCATTCAGTAGCTCTTGTACAGATAGATCCATTTGCTCGCTTTTATCATGTTGGAGATTGTAGCAATACTCTATAGATCTCTTTATAGTAATCGCCCAAAAAATCCCTAATAAATAAATAAATTTATACATTTGTTTCCCTTTTTATTTTAAAAGTTTGAAAACAAATTTAAAATAAAATTACCTATATCTTTTTTATTTGAAATTTTTATTTATGCTACCGTGATTTTTCCATGTCCAAAAATCAAAACAAACATATTTGTAATTTTCATCTTTGTTGGTAGGTAGATCCTATCAAATTGAGTTATAAAAAAATTACTTTTTATTTTTATTTATTATAAATATATTAAATATCAACCTTTCGTTCTAATACAAAATTATTAAACATACTTACCGAGCTCTCTGAATTTTCTTATTTTGTCCAACTTTTTTGGGCGGAACCATCTATAAAAGATATAATTAAAAACATCATTAAAATTCATTTCCTAGTAAAAATATCATTAAAATTCATTGCATTAATATTCATTGTGAAACTTAACGGGATTAATATTTATTTAATTTTTCAAATATATATATAATATTTATTTATTTCTAGCCGTGTTAGGCTAAAAAATCAAAATATATTTTATTTTTTTATATACTAAAATATAAAAATAAATCTAAACATATGAAAACAAAAACCTACCTAAACCAAACTTAAATATTCGTTTTTTTTGAACTACTACAAAATCAAAAGTAGGAGATCATTAAATGTGTTCACAAAATTATATATGTATGGACCAAAAATTTGCTAAAATATTAGAGCCCATATTTCCAAATCTGGACTATTCTTAATCTAGGGTAAGAGCTCAATAAACATTCATGTTCTCCAAAATTGTATATAAACGAATTGGTGAAAAATTCGCACATGTTATTTAAAAAAAAATTGAAATATGTTTTTGAAAAAATACATCATTTTTTTGAGCTAAAAAACTATTTTGAAACTTAAATGAAATAAATTTTAATGGGAAACATGAAGTTTAAGAGTTTTAAGACATAGGAGAAACAAAAATATACAAAATTCATGTATCTCATATTTTAGTAGAAAAAACTATTCTATCTATATGTATATATTCTTTCTATAGCCTAAGAGAAAAAAAAAACAAAAAACCAAATACATTAATACATACAATCTTTGTCAAAAGAGTTTATTTGTTTGCTCACCTGAACTATTGAGAACAAAACCTTTAGCGAATTCGTAGAGTGATTTATTAAATTTTGAAGTTGTGCCCTATAAGGTGTATATATATATATATATATATAGACTTATATATTGATTACAAGCATGATCAATTTTAAAATATTTCTTAATTAGTTAAATATTTTCTAATTCAGGTAAATACTGATTCTCAATATCTATTAAACATATATTTAATGAATTTTGTTTTCATAGTTAGCAGTTTTTTATAAATAAAATTGTTTTTTAATTTTTAGGTAATTTTTAGGTTTGAAATTAGGTTCGGCGTTTTATAAAACGCCCCATTAACTAAAATATATATTTTGTAATTTTTTTAAGATAAAATATTTTTTCTTATCTGATTTATGATTTAGGAAAGTGAAAATACATTTACTTAGTTTAAAGTTTATTTAAAATAATATTATATATTTAGATTATAAATTAGGTTTGATACAAATTTTATTTTAATTTTATATAATTTTTACATAAAATTTATCTATATATATTTAAAAAATATTTTTTATATAGAAAATTGAATTTATTTCCATTCATTTCTCAAAAATATATTTTATACATTTATCCTTTGAAATATCTTTTATATATTAAATGATTTTGTTATATATTTTTCAAATATCTTTTAAAAATAATATATTAATATTTTATCTATTTTTAAAAAATATTTTTTTATAACAAATTTTATTTACTTTTATGTAAATTTTAAAATATCTTTTTAAGATATTAAAATTAGATTTGTTATATTGTATTTTATTTTATATATCTTTTAAAAATAATATATTAAGATACATTAAGATTTATTGTTATATATATATATATATTCATTTATATATATATAGAATAGTGTTTGTTCTTCAAGTAACTCTAGTAATAATAATATGATTTATTCTAATCTAATTTACTGTATATCAAGACCTAATGATGACTGTATATAAAGACCTAAAGACCTAATGATGACTGTATATAAAGACCTAAAGACCTAATGATGAGAAATTTTGCCCACCTTACTTAAATTTCTAGATACTCTTTTTAGAAACAAGAAAATTTATTTATAAAAAAATATGAATTTGAATAAAATTGGTTTAATATGAATTTTTAGGTTTGAATAAAGTTGGTTTATTTAATATGAATTTGAATTTAGGTTTAATCAAATTTATTAGTGTACCTAATCAAACAAATTTACTAGTGTATCAATATAGACAATAAAAATAAAACAATGAGTAAGTCTAGTGCTGAAAGCTTCAGCACTAGACTCGTGTGCCTCGAACAAACATAATCATGAGCTTAAGAGTTCACGGTCGATTTAAAGAAGATGCATGTCGGATTCTTCTCAAGATTTTAGGATTCTTGCTGAGTTTGAAGTCATCTATGTTTTGAGGAAAGCTACTTTTGACTAAAGGCTTGCTGAGTTGTTGAACGCAATTTCAGAGCATCAGTTCGAAAGGGTTATTGATGGTTGGATCGAGGGCTGCTGAAGGATTTCATCTAGGGTTTGAGGAAATTCGAAAATTGCAGTTTGATTTAAGGGTTGGTTTTTGGCTCGTTTGTAGGATGAACACCGGTATTGAAAAGTCTGGGTTGAGGAATTGAAAAGACAGATATTGGTCAGGGTTTGAGGATAGTTTGATCGGAATGGAAGGTCTTGACTTGATAGGTGAATTGTGGCTACTTGGATAAGAACTGAAGATTGCAAAGATGGTTTTGTGGGTGGTTCAGAAAGAAAATGGGTGAGTTCGTGTTTCTGGAGATGTGTTTTTGGTGTTTGTGGCTGTATTTGTTCTAAGGGTTCTCAGAGAAGGAGAGAATAGGATAAAGAGGAGAGTAAAGAGGTAGACATCGGGCTAGGGTTTGCTAATGGGTTTTGTTTTTATATTAATGGCCTTGGATTTGGGCCTCCATTGTATAATTTTGGATGTGACTAAGCTTGAGGTTTTAATAAAAGAGTGATGGGTTTGGCCCATTAGATTAATAAAAAAAAAATATACACAATAAAAATTAAAAATTAAAAATTTAAAAGTGAACTATTATTATCCGAATACTCTAAATTTAGGACAAAGAAATGGACCCTTGAATTTCAGTCACCAATAAATATATATGCATGGGTTTTGCATCCCAAAAATCCTCTCCCTCTCGCTCTCTCTCCCAATTGTTGATTGTGAGGAGCGTGAGTGGATAGCAGTAGCCATGGCTTTGGCAATGGCGAATGGCTTACAAAGTTTCTACTCTTTCTCTGCAAGCAACCCTAGCCCCAAGCTAAAAGTAGAGCTGGTATGCTCCCTAACCAATTCTTCGGCCCTACTCTATCTTCCTCAAAATCCAAACTACCTATTCGATTTAACTCAAGGAGTCCAATTTTCAAATGTTCCGTTTCTGAAGCCACTACCCCGCCTCTATCAGGTCTGTTTTGTGTAGCATTTGATATATATAGCTCGTAAGAAGAACAGACATTAGGAATATAGCTATTGTCGCGCATGCAGATCATGGGAAGACAAATTTGGTTGATTCGATGCTGAAACAAGCCAAGGTATACTTGTTTTTCAGTTCTGTACGTAAATAGGATATCAGTCTTACTCTCATTCTTATTCTTCTCCTTATGCACCGACCAGGTGTTCCAGCGGTTACCAATTCGTACAAGAACGGATAATGGACTCGAACGACCTGGAAGTGAAAGAGGAATTACAATTCTTAGCAAAAAATACTTCTATCGCTTACAAAGACACTAAAATTAATATAATAGATACTCCAGGGCACTCCGATTTCGGAGGCCAAGTCGAACGCATTCTCAATATGGTCGAAGGGGTGCTTCTAGTGGTACTATTTCAACCTGTTCCTCTTTGTCCCAATTTCAAAACACACTCATTTACATGCCACTAAGGCCCCTCCTTTCTTACTTGTAGGTAGATTCTGTTGAGGGTCCTATGCCGCAGGCAAGGTTTGTTTTGGCTCTTGAGTTTGGTTTAGCGGTTGTTGTTGTTGTCAACAAGATCGATAGACCTTCAGCTTGTCCAGACTTTGTTATCAATGCCACTTTCGAACTATTTATTGAGCTAAATGCAACAGACGAACAGGTATGATATAAATTAACTAAATAAAATATAGCCAAATTATAGATATGGAAATAACCTAAATTATAGAAATAACTAGAAGTAAAAAAATAACTACAAAGACAGAGAAAATTGTTTTTTCATACAATATTTTCAACCTTAAATATCACTACAAATATACATTGAAATTGGAAAAAGAAAATCAATAGCTAAACACAATACATACCTTAACAACGCCGTGGAATTGGATTTTGAAAATCTTAATATTTTGAAGTAAATATTTTGAGGGATTTAGGATGTGCCTAAAAAATTTAGGCTGGATTTTGAAAAAATATGAGTTTTATATCAATGAAAATTTTGTAAATCCTCGAGTCCTGATATAACAAAACATGATCCTGATCCAGTCAGGTCTTGTTCCAACAAAAAGGTCTCGTTTTATCCTAGCTCAAATATCTAAAAATTATTTAAAATATACAAAATTATTATGACACATAAAACAAATATATTAAACCCTCACATGTTAATTGTTTTAAAAATTAACAAAATATCATATAAACTAAAAAATATTTAATATAATAAGAATTTTAAAATTTTAAAATTTTAAAAAATGGATAAAAATATTCTTTAAACTTGGTGGGTTAAAATCCGGTTAAAAACAAATCATCAAAAATAAAGTAAAAATGTATCAATAGGCCACATTATATTTCGTTAAAATTTTATTGAATTTTTTCCGTCGGATCTCACCAATAATTTGTTAGATCTTTCACTCATTTTTTTTCTCTTTCTACCGTTTTAAGTGAACATAGCTATAAAATCCAATTTTCTACGATTACATTTCATAAAATCATTAAAATATGCATTCCAAACATTATACCGTAACTAGATATTGATTTGGTTTTTTTTTAAATCATTAGATATTTAGGTCGTAGTTTTTTAATACTCGCTGTAATTTTTATATAATTTAACTTGTTTAGTTGATATTTAGTTAGTTGAGATGATAATCCAGTAAAACATGGTGAGATCCGAGATGTCTTCGGTGTTTGAGTTTTTGATGATTGGCTTTCCTCAATAAGTGGAGAAGGTGAAAAAACAGGAGTTTTGGAAGGACCGAAGTTACCGTAGTGTATTATCTTTGTAGACAGACCAAGAGGAGTGTTGTTTATTAATCCACATGCTCCGTATTCATCTGCCTTTCACTAATAGAGAGGTAATCGTAAGCTCCGAAGACCTTGTTATATGATTTTGAAGATTTGGGTTTTTTGGGAATTATGGATTTAAATCTCCTAGGTTTTATGGTGTTTTCTCATAAACTGGTTGAAGATTACACGGAAAATTTGAATTTTTTGGTGAAGATAGCCAATTGATTGAAGAAGCCGTTGAAGGTAGCAACGGAATTTTGAATTTTTACAGTTTCACTCTCAAGTAACTCTTTTTGTGAAACAAATAATGGGTTGCAGTGTTAATTACCGAATAACATAGGGGTCACCATTTTTGATCTAGTAAATATAAAAATATGAAATGATGATAAAATTTGAAATGGTTGGGCAGAAAGAGCTATGAGTTCCTATTGATCATGGTTCTCATCAAACTTTTTATTCTGGTTTTGTGGCTGGTTCAGAAAGATTGCACTAGTCTATCACGAGTTTGAAACTTTAACACTACTACTTAACTAAAACTGTAGCTATAATATCAAATTATGACCAATTCTTATTTTAGATCATCCAAACGCATATACACAACACCAACCACATTATAAAATAAACCAACCACATTATATATTTTATAAACTATAAAATAAATATATATTTTAAATAATCTCAAATTAAATGACCAATATTCTAATAAGACTCTATAGTATACATTTGATCCGAAACGTATAAAACACTTTTCAGTAAAACAAAACATTAGTAACAAGTTTTGTTACAAATATTTATGTTGAAATAATATTAAAATATAAAATAAATTACGTTATATGAGTGTTGATTATTGAAGTAGTATACATTATTCTAACCCGAACTATTATCAAAGTAAAAAGTTGGACATATTTTACTTAGAGTTTGGCAATTGATCATCATTTGGTTTACATAAGAATATTAACTTCGATATATGTATAAAACTAAAATTTAGTAGCACACAAATGTTGTTATTAGGCACAATAAATTCAAAAAAATAAAATATGAAAAAGATATATGAAGAGAAAATGGTTGTATTAATATTTAATTTAATACAAGTATAACAACCGACACTACGTAAAGCCGAATAATATATACACTAAAACGACTAATTTGTTTTATAACTTCTTCTGTCCAAACATTCTATTATTCTATATTATATCATCCAACATCAATAAAAATAAAAGAAAATACAATGAATACATGAAATATATTTTAAAGCAACTAAAACTAGTTTATAAAAAAAGTTGCATGTTGTAATTAGGATGAAAAAAATATTTAAACAAACGACAAGTTTTACCAGCATTTTTGTTTCGTGGTAAAACTAATTAGTCTGGAATAAAATCTTTAGTATAAAATATCTAATATGCAACAATTTTAGAGTGGTAATTAATTTTATGATTTGATAAACATTTGTTCTTATTATACAATACAAAGGGCACACAATATTAGGATCGGTAATCCAATCCGCAAAACAGGATGTAACAAGTCATTACAATGTTGTAAAAATAGTATGTTTAAACAAAATATGGATGATATTTAGAGTTGTTAGTGAATTTCTGATTTTGGTAATCCAATCAAAACTGTTCTGTTACAATTCGTTCGTGGACTAAACCCTGCACGAATCATGTTTTAGGATCGGTTTGATAGTTGGAAATGATGGGTCTAATAAAAATATATCATTTTATATTATTTATCTTTCATTAATCAAAATAATAATTGATTGGGAAAATGTTGATTGGATATCTAAATTATATAATAGTTTAAATTTAGAATGTTGACTATATATATATATATAATACATATAAAAAAATTTAAGTGAAGCTATTTCCTCCCTCAAATATGTTACTTCTTCTACTTTTGAAAAAATACTCCATATTGCTATTTCCTATATAAAGAAAATGATATATTAACCTTTTTTTTGTTTTTAATCACAAAATCCTGATTTCTGCAGGTTTTAGTGACAAACAACTGATTCAGAGATGACATTTAAGAATCAGTTGTTTTGCACAAAACCACTTATTCTGAGGTTGTATCTCGGAATCGGTTATTTTTTCACAGAACAACTAATTCCAAGACACCATCTTGGAATCAGTTGTTTTTGGAATAAGGTGCTTTTGTACAGAACAACTAATTCTGAGGTGGTATCTCGAAATTAGTTTATCTGTGGAAAAACAACTAATTCCGAGATACCGCCTCGGAATCAAGTGTTTGTCGCTAAAATTTGTAGAATTCGGGATTTGTGATTAAAATGGTTTTTTATAACCCAAATTTTCAAGTTACATGAATATACAATTTAAAAACAAGATTAAATTACATTGTTGGTTGATTGCGTGATGTTTTCTGGCGTTAAATCTTTGGTTTAGGTGTCCTCGTCCTCTATGGATAATCTTTATCAAATTTGGGTATTTGTTTTGTTTTAAGGTTTAATTTTATAAGATAAAACATACATGTTGGATTCAATAGGGTTAAATCTTTTGTTTGTTGATAGAAGTGTTTGAGAATGGTTAATGAAACAAAATTATAAATATTAATCCTGTTAAGTTTCATAAACTTTTCCTACAATAGGCAATAACTTTTAATGATGTTTTTATAGATGGTTCTGCCCAATTAAGTTTGACAAAAGAAGAAAATTCAGAAAGCTCTCGTAAGTATGTTTAATAATTTTGTATAAGAACGAAAAGTTGATATGTAATATATTTCTAATAATTAATTTTTTTATAACTCAATTTGTTAGGATCTGGAAATTACAAATATGTTTGTCCTGACTTTTGGACATGGGAAAATCACGGTATCATAAATAAAATTTCAGATAAAAAAGATATAAGTATTTTTTTTCACGGATTTATTGGACGATTACTATAAACAGATCTATAGAGTATTGCTAAGCTTTCGGTTCGGTCCGGTCCGAACCGATAAGCTTAGCGGTCCGGTCCGGTTCCGGCAAAACGCGGACCGATAGCAGCCCTAATTACAAAATTTATTACAAAACGGCCATGAAAATAAAAAATAAATATAAATATGATGAATAGGGTTCAAGTACTATAAATTCAAACAAAAGATGGCTTGTGTCTTCTTTTCACTCCAAACCATCTCCTTATTTCTTTTGCATGCATGCAAGGATTCCGATAGATGCCTAGTAATGGTATGGAGGAGGCGGTGATGCATAGATGTAAGGATGACATGGGAAAATCACGGTATCATAAATAAAATTTCAGATAAAAAAGATATAAGTATTTTTTTTTCACGGATTTATTGGACGATTACTATAAACAGATCTATAGAGTATTGCTACAATCTCCAACATGATGAAAGCGAGCAAATAGATCTATCTGTCCAAGAGCTAGTGAATGAATTCAGTAAGGATACCCATCGAAAGGATTGGGCAATTACAAATATACCCAAAATCTATAAATGGATAAGCTCGCAGGATTAGTGAAAGAGAATCATTGTTGGGTCAGAAAATGGAAAAAAATTACCATGTAAACAATTTAATTCATTTTTAATATATTTCTTTTATAATAATAAGTTATTTATTTTTTCTTTGTTGGTTAATTTGCAGGATTCTAACACGGTCTTAATTCAAAATTACAAACAAATTGGAAAACGAGTAGAGATTGATGCAGTAATCGGAAAGAAAGTGTATGAACCTCTCGAAGAAGTCGTTGTCATTAAATTCGTACTTAAACATCCGGTGGTTGCCGTTATCGATACCGATGAAGAATTCTCTAACTATGAAAAGGTAAATATTAAAAAAAAAGTAAGTTGTTTTCAAAATAATGTTCAATATCATTGCAAAAGGTAAAGTCCAGTTGAAGGTAATCTAATATTTGGCCATCTGGACCTTTAAAAATTCCCTACAATAATAATTTATATATAATACCTTTTGCAATGATATTGAACATTAGTTTTAAAACAGCTTACTTTTTTTTATAATACTAACCTTTTCATAGTTAGAGAATTCTTCATCGGTATTGATAACAGCAACCACCGGATGTTTAAGTAGGATTTTAATGACAGCGACCTCTTTAACAGGTTCATACACTTTTTTTCCAGTTACTGCATCAATCTCCACTCGTTTTCCAATTTGTTTGTAATTTTGAATTAGGACAGTGTTAGAATCCTGCAAATTAACCAACAAAGAAAAAATAAATAACTTATTATTATAAAAGAAATATATTAAAAATTAATTAAATTGTTTGCATTTTTATGTGGTAATTATTTTCCACTTTTCTGACCCAACTGTAGACGAGAATATTCTACTTCACTAACCCATGCAAGCTTATCCGTTTATAGCTTTTGGGTATATTTGTAATTGCCCAATCGTAATCCTTCCGATGGGTATCTTTACTGAATTCATTCAGTAGCTCTTGTACAGATAGATCCATTTGTTCGCTTTGATCATGTTGGAGATTGTAGCAATACTCTATAGATCTCCTTATAGTAATCGTCCAACAAATCCCTAAAAAGTAAATAAATTTATACATTTGTTTCCCTTTTTATTTTAAAAGTTTGAAAACAAATTTAAAATAAAATTACCTATATCTTTTTATCTAAATTTTTTATTTATGCTACCGTGATTTTTCCATGTCCAAAAATCAAGACAAACATATTTGTCGGTAGGTAGATCCTATCAAATTGAGTTATAAAAAAATTAATTTTTATTTTTATTTATTATAAATATATTAAATATCAACCTTTCGTTCTAATACAAAATTATTAAACATACTTACCGAATTCTTTTGTCCAACTTTTTTGGGCGGAACCATCTATAAAAGATATAATTAAAAACATCATTAAAATTCATTGCCTAGTAAAAATATCATTAAAATTCATTGCGCATCTTAACGGGATTAATATTTATTTAATTTTTCAAATATATATATAATATTTATTTATTTCTAGCCGTGTTAGGCTGACAAATCAAAATATATTTTATTTTTTTATATACTAAAATATAAAAATAAATCTAAACATATGAAAACAAAAACCTACCTAAACAAAACTTATATCATATTAAAATCCTTATTCGTTTTTTGAACTACTACAAAATCAAAAGTAGGAGATCATGTGAAAAAGAGATCATGTGAAAAATTTTGCTAAAACATTAGAGCCTATATTTCCAAATCTGGACTATTCTTAATCTAGGGTAAGAGCTCAATAAACATTCATGTTCTCCAAAATTGTATATAAACGAATTGGTGAAAAATTCGCACATGTTATTTAAAAAAAATGAAATATGTTTTTGAAAAAAATACATCATTTTTTTGAGCTAAAAAACTATTTTGAAACTTAAATGAAATAAATTTTAATGGGAAACATGAAGTTTAAGAGTTTTAAGACATAGGAGAAACAAAAATATACAAAACCAATAACAAAAAATCATGTATCTCATATTTTAGTAGAAAACACTATTCTATCTATATATATATATATATATTCGTTCTATAGCCTAAGAGAAAAAAAAACAAAAAACCAAATACATTAATACATACAATCTTTGTCAAAAGAGTTTATTTGTTTGCTCACCTGAACGAACAAAACCTTTAACGAATTCGTAGAGTGATTTATTAAATTTTGAAGTTGTGCCGGTGTATATATATATAGTCTTATATATTGATTAGAAGCATGATCAATTTTAAAATATTTCTTAATTAGTTAAATATTTTCTAATTCAGGTAAATACTGATTCTCAATAGCAGTTTTTTATAAATAAAATTGTTTTTTAATTTTTAGGTAATTTTTAGGTTTGAAATTAGGTTCGGCCTAGAGGGGCGTAGGCCCCCTTATCTAATATATGTTTTATAAAATATTTTAAGGTATTAATTATTTAAATAATATTAAAATAAAAATTATACGCCCCTTTAACTAATATATAATATATATATATATATTGTAATTTTTTTAAGATAAAATATTTTTTCTCATCTGATTTATGATTTAGGAAAGTGAAAATACATTTACTTAGTTTAAAGTTTATTTAAAATAATATTATATATTTATATTATAAATTAGGTTTGATACAAATTTGATTTTAATTTTATATAATTTTTAAAGAAAATTTATCTATATGTATTTAAAAAATATTTTTTATATCGAAAATTGAATTTATTTCCATTCATTTCTCAAAAATATATTTTATACATTTATCCTTTGAAATATCTTTTATATATTAAATGATTTTGTTATATATTTTTTTAAATATCTTTTAAAAATAATATATTAATATTTTCATCTATTTTTTAAAAATATTTTTTATAACAAATTTTATTTACTTTTATGTAAATTTTAAAATATTTTTTTAAGATATTAAAATTTGATTTGTTATATTCTATTTTATTTTATATATCTTTTAAAAATAATATATTAAGATACATTAAGATTTATTGTTATATATATATATTCATTTATATATATAGAATAGTGTTTGTTCTTCAAGTAACTCGAGTAATAATAATATGATTTATTCTAATCTAATTTAGAAACAATGAGTTGTAGTATGTTATTACCTTGGCTCGAGAGACTCGTGTGCCTCGAACAAACAGAATCATGAGCTTAAGAGTTCACGGTCGATTTAAAGAAGATGCATGTCGGATTCTTCTCCAGATTTTAGGGTTCTGAGTTTGAAGTCATCTATGTTTTGAGGAAAGCTAGTTTTGATGAAAGCTACTTCTGACTAAAGGCTTGCTGAGTTGTTGAACGCAATTTCAGAGCATCAGTTTGAAAGGGTTATTGATGGTAGGATCGAGGGTTCCTGAAGGATTTCATCTAGGGTTTGAGGAAATTCGAAAATTGCAGTTCGATTTAAGGGTTGCATATCAGATTTAAGGGTTGGTTTTTGGCTCGTTTGGAGGATGAACACCGGTATTGAAAAGTCTGGGTTGAGGAATTGAAAAGACAGATATTGGTCAGGGTTTGAGGATAGTTTGATCGGAATGGAAGGTCTTGATAGGTGAATTGTGGCTACTTGGATAAGAACTGAAGATTGCAAAGATGGTTTTGTGGGTGGTTCAGAAAGAAAATGGGTGAGTTCGTGTTTCTGTAGATGTGTTTTTGTGGCTGTATTTGTTCTAATGGTTCTCAGAGAAGGAGAGAAGAGGATAAAGAGGAGAGTAAAGAGGTAGACATCGGGCTAGGGTTTGCTAATGGGTTTCGTTTTTATATTAATAACCTTGGATTTGGGCTTCCATTGTATAATTTTGGATGTGACTAAGCTTGAGGTTTTAATAAAAGAGTGATGGGTTTGGCCCATCAGATTAATAAAAAAAAATATACACAATAAAAATTAAAAATTAAAAATTTAAAAGTGAACTATTATTATCCGAATACTCTAAAATTAGGACAAAGAAATGGACCCTTGAATTTCAGTCACGAATAAATATATATGCATGGGTTTTGCATCCCGAAAATCCTCTCCCTCTCGCTCTCTCTCCCAATTGTTGATTGTGAGGAGCGTGAGTGGATAGCAGTAGCCATGGCTTTGGCAATGGCGAATGGCTTACAAAGTTGATATGTAATATATTTCTAATAATTAATTTTTTTATAACTCAATTTGTTAGGATCTGGAAATTACAAATATGTTTGTCCTGACTTTTGGACATGGGAAAATCACGGTATCATAAATAAAATTTCAGATAAAAAAAATATAAGTAATTTTATTTTAAATTTGTTTTCAAACTTTTAAAATAAAAATGAAAACAAATGTATAATTTTTTTTTTCACGGATTTATTGGACGATTACTATAAACAGATCTATAGAGTATTGCTACAATCTCCACCATGATGAAAGCGAGCAAATAGATCTATCTGTCCAAGAGCTAGTGAATGAATTCAGTAAGGATACCCATCGAAAGGATTGGGCAATTACAAATATACCCAAAATCTATAAATGGATAAGCTTGCATGGGTTAGTGAAAGAGAATCATTGTTGGGTCAGAAAATGGAAAACAATTACCATGTAAACAATTTAATTCATTTTTAATATATTTCTTTTATAATAATAAGTTATTTATTTTTTCTTTGTTGGTTAATTTACAGGATTCTAACACGGTCTTAATTCAAAATTACAAACAAATTGGAAAACGAGTAGAGATTGATGCAGTAATCGGAAAGAAAGTGTATGAACCTCTCAAAGAAGTCGTTGTCATTAAATTCGTACTTAAACATCCGGTGGTTGCCGTTATCGATACCGATGAAGAATTCTCTAACTGTGAAAAGGTAAATATTATAAAAAAAAAGTAAGTTGATTTCAAAATAATGTTCAATATCATTGCAAAAGGTAAGGTCCAGTTGAAGGTAATTCAATATTTGGCCATCTGGACCTTTAAAAATTCCATACAATAATAATTTATATATAATACCTTTTGCAATGATATTGAACATTAGTTTTAAAACAACTTACTTTTTTTTATAATACTAACCTTTTCATAGTTAGAGAATTCTTCATCGGTATTGATAACGGCAACCACCGGATGTTTAAATACGATTTTAATGACACCGAATTCTTTAACAGGTTCATACACTTTTTTTCCAGTTACTGCATCAATCTCCACTCGTTTTCCAATTTGTTTGTAATTTTGAATTAGGACAAGTGTTAGAATCCTGCAAATTAACCAACAAATAAAAAATAAATAACTTATTATTATAAAAGAAATATATTATTAAATTGTTTGCATTTTTATGTGGTAATTATTTTCCACTTTTCTGACCCAACTCTAGACGACAATATTCTCCTTCACTAACCCATGCAAGCGCTTATCCGTTTATAGCTTTTGGGTATATTTGTAATTGCCCAATCGTAATCCTTCCGATGGGTATCTTTACTGAATTCATTGAGTAGCTCTTGTACATATAGATCCATTTGCTAGCTTTTCATCATGTTCGAGATTGTAGCAATACTCTATAGATCTCCTTATAGTAAGGCCCAACAAATCACTAAAAAATAAATAAATTTATACATTTGTTTTCCTTTTTATTTTAAAAGTTTGAAAACAAATTTAAAATAAAATTACCTATATCTTTTTTATCTGAAATTTTTATTTATGCTACCGTGATTTTTCCATGTCCAAAAATCAAAACAAACATATTTGTAATTTTCATCTTTATCAAATTGAGTTATAAAAAAATTAATTTTTATTTTTATTTATTATAAATATATTAAATATCAACCTTTCGTTCTAATATTAGAGCCTATATTTCCAAATCTGGACTATTCTTAATCTAGGGTAAGAGCTCAATAAACATTCATGTTCTCCAAAATTGTATATAAACGAAAATTCGCACATGTTATTTAAAAAAAATTGAAATATGTTTTTGAAAAAATACATCATTTTTTTTAGCTAAAAAACTATTTTGAAACTTAAATGAAATAAATTTTAATGGGAAACATGAAGTTTAAGAGTTTTAAGACATAGGAGAAACAAAAATATACAAAACCAATAACAAAAAATCATGTAACTCATATTTTAGTAGAAAAAACTATTCTATCTATCTATCTATATTTCTATAGCCTAAGAGAAAAAAAAACAAAAAACCAAATACATTAATACATACAATCTTTGTCAAAAGAGTTTATTTGTTTGCTCACCTGAACTATTGAGAACAAAACCTTTAACGAATTCGTAGAGTGATTTATTAAATTTTGAAGTTGTATATATATATAGTCTTATATATTGATTACAAGCATGATCAATTTTAAAATATTTCTTAATTAGTTAAATATTTTCTAATTTAGGTAAATACTGATTCTCAATATCTATTAAGCATATATTTAATAAATTTTGTTTTCATAGTTAGCACTTTTTTATAAATAAAATTGTTTTTTAATTTTTAGGTAATTTTTAGGTTTGAAATTAGGTTCGGCCTAGAGGGGCGTAGGCCCCCTTATCTAAAATATATGTTTTATAAAACATTTTAAGGTATTAATTATTTAAATAATATTAAAATAAAAATTATACGCCCCTTTAACTAAAATATATATTTTGTAATTTTTTTTTAAGATAAAATATTTTTTCTCATCTGATTTATGATTTAGGAAAGTGAAAATACATTTACTTAGTTTAAAGTTTATTTAAAATAATATTATATATTTATATTATAAATTAGGTTTGATACAAATTTGATTTTAATTTTATATAATTTTTACATAAAATTTATCTATATGTATTTAAAAAAACATTTATATAGAAAATTGAATTTATTTCCATTCATTTCTCAAAAATATATTTTATACATTTATCCTTTGAAATATCTTTTATATATTAAATGATTTTGTTATATATATTTAAAATATCTTTTAAAAATAATATATTAATATTTTCATCTATTTTTAAAAAATATTTTTTTATAACAAATTTTATTTACTTTTATGTAAATTTTAAAATATCTTTTTAAGATATTAAAATTGGATTTGTTATATTCTATTTTATTTTATATATCTTTTAAAAATAATATATTAATATACATTAAGATTTATTGTTATATATATATTCATTTGTATATATAGAATAGTGTTTGTTCTTCAAGTAACTCGAGTAATAATAATATGATTTATTCTAATCTAATTTACTGTATATCAAGACCTAATGATGATAGAATTGACTGTATATCAAGACTTAATGGTAGTAATGTTAGAGATAAATTCGATGAGAAATTTTGCCCACCTTACTTAAATTTCTAGATACGCTTTTTAGAAACAAGAAAATTTATTTATAAAAAAAATATGAATTTGAATAGAATTGGTTTAATATGAATTTTTAGGTTTGAATAAAGTTGGTTTATTTAATATGAATTTGAATTTAGGTTTAATCAAATTTATTAGTGTACCTAATCAAACGAATTTACTAGTGTATCCATATAGACAATAAAAATAAAACAATGAGTTGTCGTATGTTATTACCTTGGCTCGAGTGCTGAAAGCTTCAGCACTAGACTCGTGTGCCTCGAACAAACAGAATCATGAGCTTAAGAGTTCAATTTTCGAAATGAAAAGACATGGCTCAAAGAAAAACCCTAAAAGAAAATTGGAGTGAACTAGATTGCAAAGCAATGAGATGCCTCGATTGATTCACTTCCTGTGTTTATATAATAACTTACACCAATCTAATTAAGGTAACGTCTCCTAAATAAACGAAACGACTCCTAAACAATAGCCACTAATTACGGAGTTACATTAAACACTCCTAAACAATAGCCACTAATTACGTAATCTCTCAACACCCTCCCTCAAGGTGGAGCATGAGGTTCAAAAATGCCCAGCTTGCCAAGAAGATAATCAAATTGTTTCTTTCCAAGGGCCTTTGTAAAAATATCCGCCAATTGTGCACCAGTAGGAACATATGACGGAGCAATCAAACCATCGACTACTGCATCCCGAACAAAGTGACAATCAACCTCAATGTGTTTGGTGCGTTCATGAAATACCGGATTTTTTGCCATATGGAGGGCTGACTGACTATCACAAAAAAGCTGGATTGCCTGAGGGTGGTGCACGCCCAAGCTCAGAAGCAACCCCTTCAACCATTTGAGCTCACAAGTAATGGCTGCCATAGCTCGGTACTCCGCTTCTGCAGACGAGCGAGAAACTGTGTATTGCTTCTTGGTCTTCCAAGAAATAGGAGATTGTCCAAGAAACACAAGCCATCCGGACAAAGAGCGTCTAGTTATTGGACATGCTGCCCAATCAGAGTCACACCAACCCTGCAGAGATAGATTACTATCTGCACGTAACAAAATACCCTTACCCGGAGTACCTTTCAAATAACGAACGACTCTCAAAGCTGCCTCCCAATGCTCAATTTTGGGCTCCTGCATAAACTGAGATAATATATGAATCGAGTAGGCCAAATCTGGACGGGTCACTGCCAGATAAATGAGCCGACCCACTAATCTACGATAGGATTCAGGGTTCGACAAAAGCACCCCGTTTGCGAGACCCAATTTGTGATTTTTCTCAATCGGGAAGCCGCACGGCTTGGCTCCCAATAATCCAGCCTCCGAAATAATGTCAAACGTGTACTTGCGTTGACACAAGAACAAACCAGCTGAACTCCTTGCCACCTCGATTCCGAGAAAATATTTCAAATTGCCAAGATCTTTCATCTTAAAACAGTTACTGAGATAGGCTTTAAATGCCTTAAGTGCAGCGGAATCAGTCCCAGAAATAATAAGATCGTCGACGTACACTAGCACATTTATTTGAACATTGCCCTTAGTGTAAGTAAAAAGGGAATAATCAGAGTAGGATTGCAAGAAACCGTATCCTTTAAGAGCCGTGACCAACTTTGCAAACCAACATCTCGGAGACTGTCTCAACCCATAAAGAGATTTTCGTAACCTGCAGACCAAGTTTGGATAAGAACTCTCAAATCCAGGGGGAAGTTTCATATAAACCTCTTCCTCAAGATCTCCATGCAAAAAGGCATTGTGAACATCCATTTGATGAAGTTCCCAATTTTTCGAAGCTGCAATAGCCAAGAAAGCACGTACCGTAGTCATTTTGGCAACCGGAGCAAAAGTCTCATTATAATCAATACCTGCTTTTTGATGATTCCCCAAAACTACTAATCTGGATTTGAGCCTTTCAATATCACCGCTTGAGGAATACTTGGTTTTGTAAACCCACTGACTTCCCAAAGCACGCTTACCCTTTGGAAGAGGTTCAAGCGTCCACGTACCATTTTCCTCTAAAGCCCGAATCTCCTCCTGCATTGACTTTTGCCAACCTACATCTTTCATAGCTTCTTTGAACGACTTGGGATCATTGCTCGAAATAATAGATGCAAGAAACTTCTGATAATTCACAGAATAATGGTCACAATTTATATAATGTGCTATGGGATAAGGGGTACTTGAGGGATGCTGTGGAGACGGAGTGGCGGAAGATGGACTTTCAGCTATAACAGTATGAGTAACGAAGTCTCGTAATAGAACTGAAGGAATTTTATTCCTCATCCCCCTTCCCATAGGAACGGACTGCCCATTGCGTGTATTATCAAGTCCTGGTGACTCGGGCCTATCAGGCAAAACAACTTGTGACTGAGAAGGGGCCTCTGTTTGTGCTGCTGATGAAGTCTCGGTATGGACCTGCCCACCCTCCCTGAAACCTGGGTCCCGATCTGCATCAAAATGGGATGCTTGATCTTGGTGGGGTTGTGTTTGAACTTGTGGGTTAGGCAAATCAGCATTAACAAAATCAGCAAAATCATGATCAACTTCAACATGCACCGTAGGCACAATATTTTCTGGAATAATATTTGCAGCACCTGGGTTATTAAACGGAAAAATATCCTCAAAGAACTTGACATCTCGAGAAACAAACGATTCCTTTCTGTCCAAATCAAACAATTTCCACCCCTTCTTTCCAAACGGGTAACCCAAAAAAACACATTTTCTACTTCTACTTGCAAATTTGTCATCACTGGATTTTTGATTATGAGCAAAGCTAAGGCAACCAAAGGTGCGTATTTCCTCATATGAAGGAGGGGTACCAAATAGAATTTCAAAAGGTGTTTTATTGTTTAAAAGAGGAGAAGGAGTGCAGTTTATTAAATGAGCAGAAAAGTAGTCAAGAAAGCATTTAAATTCTGTACCGTTATCACTTTGAACGACTTTCACTGTTTGAGAAAATTGTCGATCTACCATTGCAATAAAAGACATGAACATACGAAAAACCTCTGTTTTATCAACCAACAAATAAATCCATACAGCTCTTGAGAAATCATCAACAATAGTTAAAAAATACCGAGCTCCACAAGAAGAGACATGTTTATAAGGTCCCCACAAATCACAATGTATTTTCTCAAAAATTCTAGTTGCCCTATTGTCACTTAATGTAAATTTGTCTCTTGGATGCTTAGCACGGAAACATATTTCACAAGCTTTATTTGAACTACCCTTAAGACTACCAACCGGAGGAAATAACTTTACTATTTTTGCTAAAGGGTGTCCCATCCTTTTGTGCCACAACTCCAAAGTCGATTATGCTTTGTTGACAGACACATGTTGTACTGAATCACCTTCATCTCTAAAGAAGTAGTAAAGTCCATCTCGCCTAACTCCCGTCCCAATCAGCTCCCTGGTGTGGTCCTGTATAGCACACATATAAGAATTGAATTGGACAATACAATGTAAGTCATCATTCAATTGTGAAACCGAAAGTAAATTGCAATTGAGTTTCGGCACATATAGAACATTATTAAGAGTTAATTTATCTGATAATCGAACTGAACCAGATTTTGTTGCAACGACAGATTCACCATTAGGAAGTCCAACTGGACAGTCAAATAATGCCACAGTGTCAAATAACCAAGACAAATCACCGGTAACATGATGAGTTGCCCCAGTGTCAATGATCCATGACTTCGTGTCAAACTTACCACTCAACCTGTCATCCTGAACAGGAGCATTACCAATTAAGCCTGCAAGAGCTTTCCATTGTTCTGGTGTGAAGAGTTGATCGGTGGCGCTTTTAGTAGAGGATACTCCAATTGTACTGCTTGTTGCATTAGCACGAGCGGGTGTGATGAAGTCGCCTGGTCGGTCTCCCGTGCCGAGAAAAAATGGTGAATTCATCTCCCTTCTTGGTGACGATGGTGATTTTTCATCGTCGCCGGCCATTGTTTTATTGTGTGTATGTCAGGCTCTGATACCATGAAAAGACATGGCTCAAAGAAAAACCCTAAAAGAAAATTGGACTGAACTAGATTGCAAAGCAATGAGATGCCTCGATTGATTCACTTCCTGTGTTTATATAATAACTTACACCAATCTAATTAAGGTAACGTCTCCTAAATAAACGAAACGACTCCTAAACAATAGCCACTAATTACGGAGTTACATTAAACACTCCTAAACAATAGCCACTAATTACGTAATCTCTCAACACGAACAAACAGAATCATGAGCTTAAGAGTTCAATTTAAAGAAGATGCATGTCGGATTCTTCTACAGATTTTAGGGTTCTTGCTGAGTTTGAAGTCATCTATGTTTTGAGGAAAGCTACTTTTGATGAAAGCTACTTCTGACTAAAGGCTTGCTAAGTTGTTGAACGCAATTTCAGAGCATCAGTTTGAAAGGGTTATTGATGGTAGGATCGAGGGTTGCTGAAGGATTTCATCTAGGGTTTGAGGAAATTCGAAAATTGCAGTTCGATTTAAGGGTTGCATGTCAGATTTAAGGGTTGGTTTTTGGCTCGTTTGGAGGATGAACACCGGTATTGAAAAGTCCGGGTTGAGGAATTGAAAAGACAGATATTGGTCAGGGTTTGAGGATAGTTTGATCGGAATGGAAGGTCTTGTTAGGTGAATTGTGGCTACTTGATAAGAACTGAAGATTGCAAAGATGGTTTTGTGGGTGGTTCAGAAAGAAAATGGGTGAGTTCGTGTTTCTGGAGATGTTTTTGGTTTTTGTGGTTGTATTTGTTCTAAGGGTTCTCAGAGAAAGAGAGAAGAGGATAAAGAGGAGAGTAAAGAGGTAGACATCGGGCTAGGGTTTGCTAATGGGTTTTGTTTTTATATTAATGGCCTTGGATTTGGGCCTCCATTGTATAATTTTGGATGTGACTAAGCTTGAGGTTTTAATAAAAGAGTGATGGGTTTGGCCATCAGATTAATAAAAAAAAATATACACAATAAAAATTAAAAATTAAAAATTTAAAACTGAACTATTATTATCCGAATACTCTAAATTTAGGACAAAGAAATGGACCCTTGAATTTCAATCACGAATAAATATATATGCATGGGTTTTGCATCCCAAAAATCCTCTCCCTCTTGCTCTCTCTCCCAATTGTTGATTGTGAGGAGCGTGAGTGGATAGCAGTAGCCATGGCTTTGGCAATGGCGAATGGCTTACAAAGTTTCTACTCTTTCTCTGCAAGCAACCCAAGCCCCAAGCTAAGAAGTAGAGCTGGTATGCTCCCTAACCAATTCATCGGCCCTACTCTATCTTTCTCAAAATCCAAACTACCTATTCGATTTAACTCAAGGAGTCCAATTTTCAAATGTTCCGTTTCTGAAGCCACTACCCCGCCTCTATTGTTGCATTTAATCTCAAAATTTAATTGTGTTTTTTGAATTTGTCCGTTTCTTTTTCACATTGTCGTTTCACTTTCTGCTGTCTTTTTGTCTACTCAACTTTGGACTATTTAATAGTCTCTCTATTACCTAATAAATCAGATCTGAGATTTAGCATTATCTCTGTTGTCTCAAAACGGTGTATATTAATCTGTTTTTAGACCTAGATTTGGTATCAGAGCCTGAAGGTCTTAGCGAATTTCATATTGCGAAAATTCAACAAAATTGCGAATTACAAATTCGAAAATTCAGCAAAATTGCGAATTTCGAACTCGAAAATTCAGCCTAATTGCGAACAGCCCGTTCGTGGGTTTGGCTTTTTCGCGAACGGGTCGTTCGTCCATCAGGCTTTTTTGCGAACGGCCCGTTCGTCCATCTGGGGACTGCGCGAACGGGCAGACGTATTTGTTTCACTAATGATGGAGGTGAACAAAGGAAAAGGAGGTTCGTACGGCCTAAGCTACCCAATGCTGGATAGAAGTAATTATACGGCTTGGGCTATCAAAATGAAAGTTTATATGCAAGCGCAAGGGGTCTGGAATGCAGTAGAGCCAAAAGATCCCAATGTAGCTGTCGAAGAGAAGACAGATAAGATAGCGCTAGCAATGGTGTATCAGGCAATTCCCGAAGATGTATTGCTCTCAATTGCGAACAAGGGAACAGCGAAGGACGAGTGGGATATGATAAGAACCTTATGCCAAGGTGCAGACAAAGCAAAGAAGGCACGGACTCAAACCCTAAAATCTGAATTCGAGATGCTGAATATGGGTGACAATGAAAAATTTGAAGATTTTCACATGAGAATGAATAGTCTCGTAACAAATATTCGAGCTTTGGGGGAAACGATGGAAGAATCATACGTCGTAAAGAAACTTCTGCGTGCTGTCCCTGCCAGATTCCTACAGATAACTTCAACACTGGAGCAATTTGGAGACATCGAGAGCATGACTGTCGAAGAAGCTGTGGGTTCACTCAAGGCACATGAAGAACGAGTAAAAGGAAGGACAGAAACCAAGGAGATTCAACTCATGTTGACAGAAGAGGAATGGGCTAAACGAGAAGGAGCAAACAAAAAGCTTCTATTGACGCGTGAAGAATGGCTGAAGCGAAACAATGGTGACAGATCCACAAGGGAGAGAGGCCGTGGAAAGTTTGACAAGAGTGTTATCAAATGCTTCAGCTGTAATATCTATGGTCACTTCGCCTCAGAATGCAGGAAACCAAGGAAACACAAGGAAACACAAGAAGCGGAGGCGAATTTGGCTGCGATGGAAGATGATGAAATGGCCCTGCTCTTGGGCAAACATGATAAAGACTCGTCAAAGCTTCTCCTGAATGAGGACAAACTGCTATCTACTCAATTTCCAAGGCGTGGAGAATGTGCAGGCGAATCAAATGTCTGGTACCTGGACAATGGTGCAAGCAGTCATATGACATGTTTTAAAGAAAAGTTTGCAGAACTGGATGAGAGTATATCTGGTGTAGTGCGTTTTGGAGATGGTTCAAAAGTCGAGATAAAAGGAAAGGGCACTGTGATATTACTGTGCAAAAATGGAGAAGAAAAGATGCTGCGAGAGGTGTATTATATACCTAGTCTACGTAATAACATCATATCATTGGGACAGATTTCTGAAGAAGGCAATAATGTGGAACTCAAGGGAGAATTGTGAGGATCTACGACAACAAAGACAGATTATTGATGAAGGTAAAACGATCTGCCAATCGAATTTACAAAATTATTATTCAGACTAACAAACAGGAATGCCTGATGACTAAAGCGGATGACATCACGAGATTGTGGCATGCCCGTCTTGGGCACGTCCATTATCAAGCCATGGCTCTCATGTCTAAGCACCAGATGGTAGAAGGAATTGACGTAGAAGACGATGTTCTTCTGTATTCAGCTGGGTTCAGCTCTGATGTTTGGTTAGTTTGTTGTATTATGTATAGACTTCTTCTTGGTAAAGAGTTTGTTGGTGAACTTGTTGATACCATAAATCGTATTGTTGCAAAAGGAAGTGAAGATGATTGTTTAAGTTCTGTTTGTTCAAGTAAGGGTATGATGGATAGAGTCGGTTTACTCTCGGAAACAAAAGTTGCTGAAGTTTTTGATTCAGTTGTTAATATTCTTCATGCGTGTTTAAATGTTGATCCAGCCAACAGCCCGAATCTAACTGATGTATGGAAATGCATTAGGGAGCTTGTTATCAGGCCTCAATTTGATTCTATGGCGAGACTAACTTGTACAACAAATGTCGAGAAAGTAAATCTGTCTTTGGGTCTCCAAGTATTATGCCTGTTGCGACAAGATGAGTTGCAGCAAGAAGAAGATGGTGGTGAAATAGTTTTGGATTCTGCTGGTGACGGGACAACAACTGCATCAGTTCTTGCTCGGGAAATCATCAAACTAGGACTTTTAAATGTTACATCTGGTGCGAATCCGGTTTCACTGAAGAGGGGAATCGACAAAACTGTGCAAGGATTGATTGCAGAGCTTGAAGACAAGGCTAGGCCTGTCAAGGGTCGTGATGATATTTGCGCTGTTGCTACCATTTCTGCTGGAAACGATGAGCTCATAGGGACAATGATTGCGGATGCAATTGACAAGGTGGGCCCTGATGGTGTTTTGTCTATCGAATCTTCATCCTCGTTTGAGACAACTGTTGAAGTCGAGGAAGGCATGGAGATTGACAGAGGTTACATCTCACCTCAATTCGTCACCAACCTTGAGAAATTGATTTGTGAATTCGAAAATGCTAGATTTTTTATCACCGACCAAAAGATCACTGCAATTAAGGATATAATTCCGATATTAGAGAAAACTACTCAGTTAAGAGCTCCTTTGATTATTATTGCTGAGGATGTTACTGGGGAGGCCCTAGCTACTCTTGTTGTAAACAAACTGCGGGGTATCATTAATGTGGCTGCACGAGGATTGGACATCAACGACGTGCAGTTGATTATTCAGTGAGAACCTCCACGTGATGTTGAAGATTATATTCATCGATCTGGACGAACAGGGAGAGCTGGAAATACTGGAATTGCTGTTATGCTTTATGATCCTAGGAAGTCCAATGTATCGATGATCGAAAGAAAATCTGGGGTGAAATTTGAGCACATATCTGCTCCGCAGCCAAGTGACATTGCCAAGAGTCTTGGTGCAGAAGCAGTAGAAGCAATAAACAAAGTTTCCGATAGTGTGATTCCTGCTTTTTTGCCTGCTGCAAAGGAGTTGATGGAAACTACTTCTCTGTCTGTGGAAGAACTGCTTGCTAAAGCACTTGCCAAGGCTGCTGGTTACACCGAGATAAAGAAAAGATCACTTCTCACTTCAATGGAGAACCATGTCACACTTATTCTTGAAGTTGGACATCCCATTTATACACCATCATTTGCTTTTGGTGTTCTGCGTAGGTTCTTGCCTGAGGATAAAGTTGAGTCAATTAAGGGTCTAACTTTGACAGCTGATGGGATGGGTGTTGTCTTTGATGTTGCCCAAGATGATGTAGACTTGTTTCTTGAAGGTCAGAAAAATACAGCTAGTGTGAGCTTGGAAGTGGTGAAAGAGTTGCCAAAACTGCAGCAGAGAGAACAGTCAAGAGGAAGATTTGGCAGTAGTGGTCGCGGCGGTGGCGGTGGCCGTGGCAGCTTTGGTGGCCGTGGTGGCAGAGGTGGAAATCAAAGAAATCACAGATTTGGCGGTGGTGGTACAACTCTGGTTCATCTCTCGACATGTGTCCCATCAATTAAGGAATGTATTGTGGATTCGGATGAACGGCTAGGAGCTGATATCGTGCAGAAGGCACTTGTAGCTCCAGCAGCATTGATAGCTCAAAATGCAGGAATCGAAGGAGAGGTCGTTGTAGAGAAGATTATGTGTCGTGAATGGGAGATTGGTTACAACGCCATGACCGATACATTATTCTAACCCGAACTATTATCAAAGTAAAAAGTTGGACATATTTTACTTAGAGTTTGGCGATTGATCATCATTTGGTTTTTATAAGAATATTAACTTCCATATATGTATAAAACTAAAATTTAGTAGCACACAAATGTTGTTATTAGGCACAATAAATTCAAAAAAATAAAATATGAAAAAGATATATGAAGAGAAAATGGTTGTATTAATATTTAATTTAATACAAGTATAACAACCGACACTACGTAAAGCCGAATAATATATACACTAAAACGACTAATTTGTTTTATAACTTCTTCTGTCCAAACATTCTATTATTCTATATTATATCATCCAACATCAATAAAAATAAAAGAAAATACAATGAATACATGAAATATATTTTAAAGCAACTAAAACTAGTTTATAAAAAAAGTTGCATGTTGTAATTAGGATGAAAAAAATATTTAAACAAACGACAAGTTTTACCAGCATTTTTGTTTCGTGGTAAAACTAATTAGTCTGGTATAAAATCTTTAGTATAAAATATCAAATATGCAACAATTTTAGAGTGGTAATTAATTTTATGATTTGATAAACATTTGTTCTTATTATACAATACAAAGGGCACACAATATTATTCTCCGCAAAACAGGATGTAACAAGTCATTACAATGTTGTAAAATAGTATGTTTAAACAAAATATGGATGATATTTAGAGTTGTTAGTGAATTTCTGATTTTGGTAATCCATTCAAAACTGTTCTGTTACAATTCGTTCGTGGACTAAACCCTGCACGAATCATGTTTTAGGATCGGTTTGATAGTTGGAAATGATGGGTCTAATAAAATTAGATCATTTTATATTATTTATCTTTCATTAATCGAAATAATAATTGATTGGGAAAATGTTGATTGGATATCTAAATTATATAATAGTTTGAATTTAGAATGTTGACTATATATATAATACATATAAAAAAATTTAAGTGAAGCTATTTCCTCCCTCAAATATGTTACTTCTTCTATATTTGAAAAAATACTCCATATTGCTATTTCCTCCATAAAGAAAATGATATATTTACCTTTTTTTTTGTTTTTAATCACAAAATCCTGATTTCTGCAGGTTTTAGCGACAAACAACTGATTCAGAGATGACATTTTCAGAGATGACATTTAAGAATCAGTTGTTTTGCACAAAACAACTGATTCTAAGGTTGTATCTCGGAATCGGTTATTTTTGCACAGAACAACTAATTCCAAGATACCATCTTGGAATCAGTTGTTTTTGGAATAAGGTGATTTTGTACAAAACAACTAATTCTGAGGTGGTATCTCGAAATTAGTTGATCTGTGGAAAAACAACTAATTCCGAGATACCGCCTCGGAATCAAGTGTTTGTCGTTAAAATTTGTAGAATTTGGGATTTGTGATTAAAAGGATTTTTTATAACCCAAATTTTCAAGTTACATGAATATACAATTTAAAAACAAGATTAAATTACATTGTTGGTTGATTGCGTGATGTTTTCTGGTGTTAAATTTTTGGTTTAGGTGTCCTCGTCCTCTATGGATAATCTTTATCAAATTTAGGGTATTTGTTTTGTTTTAAGGTTTAATTTTATAAGATAAAACATACATGTTGTATCCAATAGGGTTAAATCTTTTGTTTGTTGATAGAAGTGTTTGAGAATGGTTAATGAAACAAAATTATAAATATTAATCCTGTTAAGTTTCATAAACTTTTCCTACAATAGGAAATAAATTTTAATGATGATTTTATAGATGGTTCCGCCCAAATAAGTTTGACAAAAGAAGAAAATTCAGAAAGCTCCGGTAAGTATGTTTAATAATTTTGTATAAAAACGAAAGGTTGATATGTAATATATTTCTAATAATTAATTTTTTTATACCTCAATTTGTTAGGATCTGGAAATTACAAATATGTTTGTCCTGACTTTTGGACATGGGAAAATCACGGTATCATAAATAAAATTTCAGATAAAAAAGATATAAGTAATTTTATTTTAAATTTGTTTTCAAACTTTTAAAATAAAAATGAAAACAAATGTATAATTTTTTTTTCACGGATTTATTGGACGATTACTATAAACAGATCTATAGAGTATTGCTACAATCTCCAACATGATGAAAGCGAGCAAATAGATCTATCTGTCCAAGAGCTAGTGAATGAATTCAGTAAGGATACCCATGAAAGGATTGGACAATTACAAATATACCCAAAATCTATAAATGGATAAGCTTGCATGGGTTAGTGAAAGAAAATCATTGTTGGATCAGAAAATGGAAAAAAATTACCATGTAAACAATTTAATTCATTTTTAATATATTTTTTTTATTATAATAAGTTATTTATTTTTTCTTTGTTGGTTAATTTGCAGGATTCTAGCACGGTCTTAATTCAAAATTACAAACAAATTGGAAAACAAATATAGATTGATGCAGTAATCGGAAAGAAAGTGTATGAACCTCCCGAAGAAGTCGTTGTCATTAAATTCGTACTTAAACATCTGGTGGTTGCCGTTATCGATACCAATGAAGAATTCTCTAACAATGAGAAGGTAAATATTATAAAAAAAAGTAAGTTGTTTTCAAAATAATGTTCAAGATCATTGCAAAAGGTAAGGTCCAGTTGAAGGTAATCCAATATCTGGCCATCTGGACCTTTAAAAATTCCCTACAATAGTAATTTATATATAATACCTTTTGATATTGAACATTAGTTTTAAAACAGCTTACTTTTTTTTATAATACTAACCTTTTCATAGTTAGAGAATTCGTCATCGGTATTGATAACGGCAACCACCGGATTTTTAAGTACGATTTTAATGACAACGACTTCTTTAACAGGTTCATACACTTTTTTTCCGGTTACTGCATCAATCTCCACTCGTTTTCCAATTGGTTTGTAATTTTGAATTAAGACAGTGTTAGAATCCTGCAAATTAAACAACAAAAAACAAATAAATTATTATTATAAAATAAATATATTAAAAATTAATTAAATTGTTTGCATTTTTATGTGGTAATTATTTTCCACTTTTCTGACCCAACTGTAGATGACAATATTCTGTAGACGACAATATTCTCCTCCACTAACCCATGCAAGCTTATCCGTTTATAGCTTTTGGGTATATTTGTAATTGCCCAATCGTAATCCTTCCGATGGGTATCTTTACTGAATTCATTCAGTAGCTCTTGTACAGATAGATCCATTTGCTCGCTTTTATCATGTTGGAGATTGTAGCAATACTCTATAGATCTCTTTATAGTAATCGCCCAAAAAATCCCTAATAAATAAATAAATTTATACATTTGTTTCCCTTTTTATTTTAAAAGTTTGAAAACAAATTTAAAATAAAATTACATATATCTTTTTTATTTGAAATTTTTATTTATGCTACCGTGATTTTTCCATGTCCAAAAATCAAAACAAACATATTTGTAATTTTCATCTTTGTTGGTAGGTAGATCCTATCAAATTGAGTTATAAAAAAATTACTTTTTATTTTTATTTATTATAAATATATTAAATATCAACCTTTCGTTCTAATACAAAATTATTAAACATACTTACCGAGCTCTCTGAATTTTCTTATTTTGTCCAACTTTTTTGGGCGGAACCATCTATAAAAGATATAATTAAAAACATCATTAAAATTCATTTCCTAGTAAAAATATCATTAAAATTCATTGCATTAATATTCATTGTGAAACTTAACGGGATTAATATTTATTTAATTTTTCAAATATATATATAATATTTATTTATTTCTAGCCGTGTTAGGCTAAAAAATCAAAATATATTTTATTTTTTTATATACTAAAATATAAAAATAAATCTAAACATATGAAAACAAAAACCTACCTAAACCAAACTTAAATATTCGTTTTTTTTGAACTACTACAAAATCAAAAGTAGGAGATCATTAAATGTGTTCACAAAATTATATATGTATGGACCAAAAATTTGCTAAAATATTAGAGCCCATATTTCCAAATCTGGACTATTCTTAATCTAGGGTAAGAGCTCAATAAACATTCATGTTCTCCAAAATTGTATATAAACGAATTGGTGAAAAATTCGCACATGTTATTTAAAAAAAAATTGAAATATGTTTTTGAAAAAATACATCATTTTTTTGAGCTAAAAAACTATTTTGAAACTTAAATGAAATAAATTTTAATGGGAAACATGAAGTTTAAGAGTTTTAAGACATAGGAGAAACAAAAATATACAAAATTCATGTATCTCATATTTTAGTAGAAAAAACTATTCTATCTATATGTATATATTCTTTCTATAGCCTAAGAGAAAAAAAAAACAAAAAACCAAATACATTAATACATACAATCTTTGTCAAAAGAGTTTATTTGTTTGCTCACCTGAACTATTGAGAACAAAACCTTTAGCGAATTCGTAGAGTGATTTATTAAATTTTGAAGTTGTGCCCTATAAGGTGTATATATATATATATAGACTTATATATTGATTACAAGCATGATCAATTTTAAAATATTTCTTAATTAGTTAAATATTTTCTAATTCAGGTAAATACTGATTCTCAATATCTATTAAACATATATTTAATGAATTTTGTTTTCATAGTTAGCAGTTTTTTATAAATAAAATTGTTTTTTAATTTTTAGGTAATTTTTAGGTTTGAAATTAGGTTCGGCGTTTTATAAAACGCCCCATTAACTAAAATATATATTTTGTAATTTTTTTAAGATAAAATATTTTTTCTTATCTGATTTATGATTTAGGAAAGTGAAAATACATTTACTTAGTTTAAAGTTTATTTAAAATAATATTATATATTTAGATTATAAATTAGGTTTGATACAAATTTTATTTTAATTTTATATAATTTTTACATAAAATTTATCTATATATATTTAAAAAATATTTTTTATATAGAAAATTGAATTTATTTCCATTCATTTCTCAAAAATATATTTTATACATTTATCCTTTGAAATATCTTTTATATATTAAATGATTTTGTTATATATTTTTCAAATATCTTTTAAAAATAATATATTAATATTTTATCTATTTTTAAAAAATATTTTTTTATAATAAATTTTATTTACTTTTATGTAAATTTTAAAATATCTTTTTAAGATATTAAAATTAGATTTGTTATATTGTATTTTATTTTATATATCTTTTAAAAATAATATATTAAGATACATTAAGATTTATTGTTATATATATATATATATATTCATTTATATATATATAGAATAGTGTTTGTTCTTCAAGTAACTCTAGTAATAATAATATGATTTATTCTAATCTAATTTACTGTATATCAAGACCTAATGATGACTGTATATAAAGACCTAAAGACCTAATGATGACTGTATATAAAGACCTAAAGACCTAATGATGAGAAATTTTGCCCACCTTACTTAAATTTCTAGATACTCTTTTTAGAAACAAGAAAATTTATTTATAAAAAAATATGAATTTGAATAAAATTGGTTTAATATGAATTTTTAGGTTTGAATAAAGTTGGTTTATTTAATATGAATTTGAATTTAGGTTTAATCAAATTTATTAGTGTACCTAATCAAACAAATTTACTAGTGTATCAATATAGACAATAAAAATAAAACAATGAGTAAGTCTAGTGCTGAAAGCTTCAGCACTAGACTCGTGTGCCTCGAACAAACATAATCATGAGCTTAAGAGTTCACGGTCGATTTAAAGAAGATGCATGTCGGATTCTTCTCAAGATTTTAGGATTCTTGCTGAGTTTGAAGTCATCTATGTTTTGAGGAAAGCTACTTTTGACTAAAGGCTTGCTGAGTTGTTGAACGCAATTTCAGAGCATCAGTTCGAAAGGGTTATTGATGGTTGGATCGAGGGCTGCTGAAGGATTTCATCTAGGGTTTGAGGAAATTCGAAAATTGCAGTTTGATTTAAGGGTTGGTTTTTGGCTCGTTTGTAGGATGAACACCGGTATTGAAAAGTCTGGGTTGAGGAATTGAAAAGACAGATATTGGTCAGGGTTTGAGGATAGTTTGATCGGAATGGAAGGTCTTGACTTGATAGGTGAATTGTGGCTACTTGGATAAGAACTGAAGATTGCAAAGATGGTTTTGTGGGTGGTTCAGAAAGAAAATGGGTGAGTTCGTGTTTCTGGAGATGTGTTTTTGGTGTTTGTGGCTGTATTTGTTCTAAGGGTTCTCAGAGAAGGAGAGAATAGGATAAAGAGGAGAGTAAAGAGGTAGACATCGGGCTAGGGTTTGCTAATGGGTTTTGTTTTTATATTAATGGCCTTGGATTTGGGCCTCCATTGTATAATTTTGGATGTGACTAAGCTTGAGGTTTTAATAAAAGAGTGATGGGTTTGGCCCATTAGATTAATAAAAAAAAAATATACACAATAAAAATTAAAAATTAAAAATTTAAAAGTGAACTATTATTATCCGAATACTCTAAATTTAGGACAAAGAAATGGACCCTTGAATTTCAGTCACGAATAAATATATATGCATGGGTTTTGCATCCCAAAAATCCTCTCCCTCTCGCTCTCTCTCCCAATTGTTGATTGTGAGGAGCGTGAGTGGATAGCAGTAGCCATGGCTTTGGCAATGGCGAATGGCTTACAAAGTTTCTACTCTTTCTCTGCAAGCAACCCTAGCCCCAAGCTAAAAGTAGAGCTGGTATGCTCCCTAACCAATTCTTCGGCCCTACTCTATCTTCCTCAAAATCCAAACTACCTATTCGATTTAACTCAAGGAGTCCAATTTTCAAATGTTCCGTTTCTGAAGCCACTACCCCGCCTCTATCAGGTCTGTTTTGTGTAGCATTTGATATATATAGCTCGTAAGAAGAACAGACATTAGGAATATAGCTATTGTCGCGCATGCAGATCATGGGAAGACAAATTTGGTTGATTCGATGCTGAAACAAGCCAAGGTATACTTGTTTTTCAGTTCTGTACGTAAATAGGATATCAGTCTTACTCTCATTCTTATTCTTCTCCTTATGCACCGACCAGGTGTTCCAGCGGTTACCAATTCGTACAAGAACGGATAATGGACTCGAACGACCTGGAAGTGAAAGAGGAATTACAATTCTTAGCAAAAAATACTTCTATCGCTTACAAAGACACTAAAATTAATATAATAGATACTCCAGGGCACTCCGATTTCGGAGGCCAAGTCGAACGCATTCTCAATATGGTCGAAGGGGTGCTTCTAGTGGTACTATTTCAACCTGTTCCTCTTTGTCCCAATTTCAAAACACACTCATTTACATGCCACTAAGGCCCCTCCTTTCTTACTTGTAGGTAGATTCTGTTGAGGGTCCTATGCCGCAGGCAAGGTTTGTTTTGGCTCTTGAGTTTGGTTTAGCGGTTGTTGTTGTTGTCAACAAGATCGATAGACCTTCAGCTTGTCCAGACTTTGTTATCAATGCCACTTTCGAACTATTTATTGAGCTAAATGCAACAGACGAACAGGTATGATATAAATTAACTAAATAAAATATAGCCAAATTATAGATATGGAAATAACCTAAATTATAGAAATAACTAGAAGTAAAAAAATAACTACAAAGACAGAGAAAATTGTTTTTTCATACAATATTTTCAACCTTAAATATCACTACAAATATACATTGAAATTGGAAAAAGAAAATCAATAGCTAAACACAATACATACCTTAACAACGCCGTGGAATTGGATTTTGAAAATCTTAATATTTTGAAGTAAATATTTTGAGGGATTTAGGATGTGCCTAAAAAATTTAGGCTGGATTTTGAAAAAATATGAGTTTTATATCAATGAAAATTTTGTAAATCCTCGAGTCCTGATATAACAAAACATGATCCTGATCCAGTCAGGTCTTGTTCCAACAAAAAGGTCTCGTTTTATCCTAGCTCAAATATCTAAAAATTATTTAAAATATACAAAATTATTATGACACATAAAACAAATATATTAAACCCTCACATGTTAATTGTTTTAAAAATTAACAAAATATCATATAAACTAAAAAATATTTAATATAATAAGAATTTTAAAATTTTAAAATTTTAAAAAATGGATAAAAATATTCTTTAAACTTGGTGGGTTAAAATCCGGTTAAAAACAAATCATCAAAAATAAAGTAAAAATGTATCAATAGGCCACATTATATTTCGTTAAAATTTTATTGAATTTTTTCCGTCGGATCTCACCAATAATTTGTTAGATCTTTCACTCATTTTTTTTCTCTTTCTACCGTTTTAAGTGAACATAGCTATAAAATCCAATTTTCTACGATTACATTTCATAAAATCATTAAAATATGCATTCCAAACATTATACCGTAACTAGATATTGATTTGGTTTTTTTTTAAATCATTAGATATTTAGGTCGTAGTTTTTTAATACTCGCTGTAATTTTTATATAATTTAACTTGTTTAGTTGATATTTAGTTAGTTGAGATGATAATCCAGTAAAACATGGTGAGATCCGAGATGTCTTCGGTGTTTGAGTTTTTGATGATTGGCTTTCCTCAATAAGTGGAGAAGGTGAAAAAACAGGAGTTTTGGAAGGACCGAAGTTACCGTAGTGTATTATCTTTGTAGACAGACCAAGAGGAGTGTTGTTTATTAATCCACATGCTCCGTATTCATCTGCCTTTCACTAATAGAGAGGTAATCGTAAGCTCCGAAGACCTTGTTATATGATTTTGAAGATTTGGGTTTTTTGGGAATTATGGATTTAAATCTCCTAGGTTTTATGGTGTTTTCTCATAAACTGGTTGAAGATTACACGGAAAATTTGAATTTTTTGGTGAAGATAGCCAATTGATTGAAGAAGCCGTTGAAGGTAGCAACGGAATTTTGAATTTTTACAGTTTCACTCTCAAGTAACTCTTTTTGTGAAACAAATAATGGGTTGCAGTGTTAATTACCGAATAACATAGGGGTCACCATTTTTGATCTAGTAAATATAAAAATATGAAATGATGATAAAATTTGAAATGGTTGGGCAGAAAGAGCTATGAGTTCCTATTGATCATGGTTCTCATCAAACTTTTTATTCTGGTTTTGTGGCTGGTTCAGAAAGATTGCACTAGTCTATCACGAGTTTGAAACTTTAACACTACTACTTAACTAAAACTGTAGCTATAATATCAAATTATGACCAATTCTTATTTTAGATCATCCAAACGCATATACACAACACCAACCACATTATAAAATAAACCAACCACATTATATATTTTATAAACTATAAAATAAATATATATTTTAAATAATCTCAAATTAAATGACCAATATTCTAATAAGACTCTATAGTATACATTTGATCCGAAACGTATAAAACACTTTTCAGTAAAACAAAACATTAGTAACAAGTTTTGTTACAAATATTTATGTTGAAATAATATTAAAATATAAAATAAATTACGTTATATGAGTGTTGATTATTGAAGTAGTATACATTATTCTAACCCGAACTATTATCAAAGTAAAAAGTTGGACATATTTTACTTAGAGTTTGGCAATTGATCATCATTTGGTTTACATAAGAATATTAACTTCGATATATGTATAAAACTAAAATTTAGTAGCACACAAATGTTGTTATTAGGCACAATAAATTCAAAAAAATAAAATATGAAAAAGATATATGAAGAGAAAATGGTTGTATTAATATTTAATTTAATACAAGTATAACAACCGACACTACGTAAAGCCGAATAATATATACACTAAAACGACTAATTTGTTTTATAACTTCTTCTGTCCAAACATTCTATTATTCTATATTATATCATCCAACATCAATAAAAATAAAAGAAAATACAATGAATACATGAAATATATTTTAAAGCAACTAAAACTAGTTTATAAAAAAAGTTGCATGTTGTAATTAGGATGAAAAAAATATTTAAACAAACGACAAGTTTTACCAGCATTTTTGTTTCGTGGTAAAACTAATTAGTCTGGAATAAAATCTTTAGTATAAAATATCTAATATGCAACAATTTTAGAGTGGTAATTAATTTTATGATTTGATAAACATTTGTTCTTATTATACAATACAAAGGGCACACAATATTAGGATCGGTAATCCAATCCGCAAAACAGGATGTAACAAGTCATTACAATGTTGTAAAAATAGTATGTTTAAACAAAATATGGATGATATTTAGAGTTGTTAGTGAATTTCTGATTTTGGTAATCCAATCAAAACTGTTCTGTTACAATTCGTTCGTGGACTAAACCCTGCACGAATCATGTTTTAGGATCGGTTTGATAGTTGGAAATGATGGGTCTAATAAAAATATATCATTTTATATTATTTATCTTTCATTAATCAAAATAATAATTGATTGGGAAAATGTTGATTGGATATCTAAATTATATAATAGTTTAAATTTAGAATGTTGACTATATATATATATATAATACATATAAAAAAATTTAAGTGAAGCTATTTCCTCCCTCAAATATGTTACTTCTTCTACTTTTGAAAAAATACTCCATATTGCTATTTCCTATATAAAGAAAATGATATATTAACCTTTTTTTTGTTTTTAATCACAAAATCCTGATTTCTGCAGGTTTTAGTGACAAACAACTGATTCAGAGATGACATTTAAGAATCAGTTGTTTTGCACAAAACCACTTATTCTGAGGTTGTATCTCGGAATCGGTTATTTTTTCACAGAACAACTAATTCCAAGACACCATCTTGGAATCAGTTGTTTTTGGAATAAGGTGCTTTTGTACAGAACAACTAATTCTGAGGTGGTATCTCGAAATTAGTTTATCTGTGGAAAAACAACTAATTCCGAGATACCGCCTCGGAATCAAGTGTTTGTCGCTAAAATTTGTAGAATTCGGGATTTGTGATTAAAATGGTTTTTTATAACCCAAATTTTCAAGTTACATGAATATACAATTTAAAAACAAGATTAAATTACATTGTTGGTTGATTGCGTGATGTTTTCTGGCGTTAAATCTTTGGTTTAGGTGTCCTCGTCCTCTATGGATAATCTTTATCAAATTTGGGTATTTGTTTTGTTTTAAGGTTTAATTTTATAAGATAAAACATACATGTTGGATTCAATAGGGTTAAATCTTTTGTTTGTTGATAGAAGTGTTTGAGAATGGTTAATGAAACAAAATTATAAATATTAATCCTGTTAAGTTTCATAAACTTTTCCTACAATAGGCAATAACTTTTAATGATGTTTTTATAGATGGTTCCGCCCAATTAAGTTTGACAAAAGAAGAAAATTCAGAAAGCTCTCGTAAGTATGTTTAATAATTTTGTATAAGAACGAAAAGTTGATATGTAATATATTTCTAATAATTAATTTTTTTATAACTCAATTTGTTAGGATCTGGAAATTACAAATATGTTTGTCCTGACTTTTGGACATGGGAAAATCACGGTATCATAAATAAAATTTCAGATAAAAAAGATATAAGTATTTTTTTTCACGGATTTATTGGACGATTACTATAAACAGATCTATAGAGTATTGCTAAGCTTTCGGTTCGGTCCGGTCCGAACCGATAAGCTTAGCGGTCCGGTCCGGTTCCGGCAAAACGCGGACCGATAGCAGCCCTAATTACAAAATTTATTACAAAACGGCCATGAAAATAAAAAATAAATATAAATATGATGAATAGGGTTCAAGTACTATAAATTCAAACAAAAGATGGCTTGTGTCTTCTTTTCACTCCAAACCATCTCCTTATTTCTTTTGCATGCATGCAAGGATTCCGATAGATGCCTAGTAATGGTATGGAGGAGGCGGTGATGCATAGATGTAAGGATGACATGGGAAAATCACGGTATCATAAATAAAATTTCAGATAAAAAAGATATAAGTATTTTTTTTTCACGGATTTATTGGACGATTACTATAAACAGATCTATAGAGTATTGCTACAATCTCCAACATGATGAAAGCGAGCAAATAGATCTATCTGTCCAAGAGCTAGTGAATGAATTCAGTAAGGATACCCATCGAAAGGATTGGGCAATTACAAATATACCCAAAATCTATAAATGGATAAGCTCGCAGGATTAGTGAAAGAGAATCATTGTTGGGTCAGAAAATGGAAAAAAATTACCATGTAAACAATTTAATTCATTTTTAATATATTTCTTTTATAATAATAAGTTATTTATTTTTTCTTTGTTGGTTAATTTGCAGGATTCTAACACGGTCTTAATTCAAAATTACAAACAAATTGGAAAACGAGTAGAGATTGATGCAGTAATCGGAAAGAAAGTGTATGAACCTCTCGAAGAAGTCGTTGTCATTAAATTCGTACTTAAACATCCGGTGGTTGCCGTTATCGATACCGATGAAGAATTCTCTAACTATGAAAAGGTAAATATTAAAAAAAAAAGTAAGTTGTTTTCAAAATAATGTTCAATATCATTGCAAAAGGTAAAGTCCAGTTGAAGGTAATCTAATATTTGGCCATCTGGACCTTTAAAAATTCCCTACAATAATAATTTATATATAATACCTTTTGCAATGATATTGAACATTAGTTTTAAAACAGCTTACTTTTTTTTATAATACTAACCTTTTCATAGTTAGAGAATTCTTCATCGGTATTGATAACAGCAACCACCGGATGTTTAAGTAGGATTTTAATGACAGCGACCTCTTTAACAGGTTCATACACTTTTTTTCCAGTTACTGCATCAATCTCCACTCGTTTTCCAATTTGTTTGTAATTTTGAATTAGGACAGTGTTAGAATCCTGCAAATTAACCAACAAAGAAAAAATAAATAACTTATTATTATAAAAGAAATATATTAAAAATTAATTAAATTGTTTGCATTTTTATGTGGTAATTATTTTCCACTTTTCTGACCCAACTGTAGACGAGAATATTCTACTTCACTAACCCATGCAAGCTTATCCGTTTATAGCTTTTGGGTATATTTGTAATTGCCCAATCGTAATCCTTCCGATGGGTATCTTTACTGAATTCATTCAGTAGCTCTTGTACAGATAGATCCATTTGTTCGCTTTGATCATGTTGGAGATTGTAGCAATACTCTATAGATCTCCTTATAGTAATCGTCCAACAAATCCCTAAAAAGTAAATAAATTTATACATTTGTTTCCCTTTTTATTTTAAAAGTTTGAAAACAAATTTAAAATAAAATTACCTATATCTTTTTATCTAAATTTTTTATTTATGCTACCGTGATTTTTCCATGTCCAAAAATCAAGACAAACATATTTGTCGGTAGGTAGATCCTATCAAATTGAGTTATAAAAAAATTAATTTTTATTTTTATTTATTATAAATATATTAAATATCAACCTTTCGTTCTAATACAAAATTATTAAACATACTTACCGAATTCTTTTGTCCAACTTTTTTGGGCGGAACCATCTATAAAAGATATAATTAAAAACATCATTAAAATTCATTGCCTAGTAAAAATATCATTAAAATTCATTGCGCATCTTAACGGGATTAATATTTATTTAATTTTTCAAATATATATATAATATTTATTTATTTCTAGCCGTGTTAGGCTGACAAATCAAAATATATTTTATTTTTTTATATACTAAAATATAAAAATAAATCTAAACATATGAAAACAAAAACCTACCTAAACAAAACTTATATCATATTAAAATCCTTATTCGTTTTTTGAACTACTACAAAATCAAAAGTAGGAGATCATGTGAAAAAGAGATCATGTGAAAAATTTTGCTAAAACATTAGAGCCTATATTTCCAAATCTGGACTATTCTTAATCTAGGGTAAGAGCTCAATAAACATTCATGTTTCTCCAAAATTGTATATAAACGAATTGGTGAAAAATTCGCACATGTTATTTAAAAAAAATGAAATATGTTTTTGAAAAAAATACATCATTTTTTTGAGCTAAAAAACTATTTTGAAACTTAAATGAAATAAATTTTAATGGGAAACATGAAGTTTAAGAGTTTTAAGACATAGGAGAAACAAAAATATACAAAACCAATAACAAAAAATCATGTATCTCATATTTTAGTAGAAAACACTATTCTATCTATATATATATATATATTCGTTCTATAGCCTAAGAGAAAAAAAAACAAAAAACCAAATACATTAATACATACAATCTTTGTCAAAAGAGTTTATTTGTTTGCTCACCTGAACGAACAAAACCTTTAACGAATTCGTAGAGTGATTTATTAAATTTTGAAGTTGTGCCGGTGTATATATATATAGTCTTATATATTGATTAGAAGCATGATCAATTTTAAAATATTTCTTAATTAGTTAAATATTTTCTAATTCAGGTAAATACTGATTCTCAATAGCAGTTTTTTATAAATAAAATTGTTTTTTAATTTTTAGGTAATTTTTAGGTTTGAAATTAGGTTCGGCCTAGAGGGGCGTAGGCCCCCTTATCTAATATATGTTTTATAAAATATTTTAAGGTATTAATTATTTAAATAATATTAAAAAAAAAATTATACGCCCCTTTAACTAATATATAATATATATATATATATTGTAATTTTTTTAAGATAAAATATTTTTTCTCATCTGATTTATGATTTAGGAAAGTGAAAATACATTTACTTAGTTTAAAGTTTATTTAAAATAATATTATATATTTATATTATAAATTAGGTTTGATACAAATTTGATTTTAATTTTATATAATTTTTAAAGAAAATTTATCTATATGTATTTAAAAAATATTTTTTATATCGAAAATTGAATTTATTTCCATTCATTTCTCAAAAATATATTTTATACATTTATCCTTTGAAATATCTTTTATATATTAAATGATTTTGTTATATATTTTTTTAAATATCTTTTAAAAATAATATATTAATATTTTCATCTATTTTTTAAAAATATTTTTTATAACAAATTTTATTTACTTTTATGTAAATTTTAAAATATTTTTTTAAGATATTAAAATTTGATTTGTTATATTCTATTTTATTTTATATATCTTTTAAAAATAATATATTAAGATACATTAAGATTTATTGTTATATATATATATTCATTTATATATATAGAATAGTGTTTGTTCTTCAAGTAACTCGAGTAATAATAATATGATTTATTCTAATCTAATTTAGAAACAATGAGTTGTAGTATGTTATTACCTTGGCTCGAGAGACTCGTGTGCCTCGAACAAACAGAATCATGAGCTTAAGAGTTCACGGTCGATTTAAAGAAGATGCATGTCGGATTCTTCTCCAGATTTTAGGGTTCTGAGTTTGAAGTCATCTATGTTTTGAGGAAAGCTAGTTTTGATGAAAGCTACTTCTGACTAAAGGCTTGCTGAGTTGTTGAACGCAATTTCAGAGCATCAGTTTGAAAGGGTTATTGATGGTAGGATCGAGGGTTCCTGAAGGATTTCATCTAGGGTTTGAGGAAATTCGAAAATTGCAGTTCGATTTAAGGGTTGCATATCAGATTTAAGGGTTGGTTTTTGGCTCGTTTGGAGGATGAACACCGGTATTGAAAAGTCTGGGTTGAGGAATTGAAAAGACAGATATTGGTCAGGGTTTGAGGATAGTTTGATCGGAATGGAAGGTCTTGATAGGTGAATTGTGGCTACTTGGATAAGAACTGAAGATTGCAAAGATGGTTTTGTGGGTGGTTCAGAAAGAAAATGGGTGAGTTCGTGTTTCTGTAGATGTGTTTTTGTGGCTGTATTTGTTCTAATGGTTCTCAGAGAAGGAGAGAAGAGGATAAAGAGGAGAGTAAAGAGGTAGACATCGGGCTAGGGTTTGCTAATGGGTTTCGTTTTTATATTAATAACCTTGGATTTGGGCTTCCATTGTATAATTTTGGATGTGACTAAGCTTGAGGTTTTAATAAAAGAGTGATGGGTTTGGCCCATCAGATTAATAAAAAAAAATATACACAATAAAAATTAAAAATTAAAAATTTAAAAGTGAACTATTATTATCCGAATACTCTAAAATTAGGACAAAGAAATGGACCCTTGAATTTCAGTCACGAATAAATATATATGCATGGGTTTTGCATCCCGAAAATCCTCTCCCTCTCGCTCTCTCTCCCAATTGTTGATTGTGAGGAGCGTGAGTGGATAGCAGTAGCCATGGCTTTGGCAATGGCGAATGGCTTACAAAGTTGATATGTAATATATTTCTAATAATTAATTTTTTTATAACTCAATTTGTTAGGATCTGGAAATTACAAATATGTTTGTCCTGACTTTTGGACATGGGAAAATCACGGTATCATAAATAAAATTTCAGATAAAAAAAATATAAGTAATTTTATTTTAAATTTGTTTTCAAACTTTTAAAATAAAAATGAAAACAAATGTATAATTTTTTTTTTCACGGATTTATTGGACGATTACTATAAACAGATCTATAGAGTATTGCTACAATCTCCACCATGATGAAAGCGAGCAAATAGATCTATCTGTCCAAGAGCTAGTGAATGAATTCAGTAAGGATACCCATCGAAAGGATTGGGCAATTACAAATATACCCAAAATCTATAAATGGATAAGCTTGCATGGGTTAGTGAAAGAGAATCATTGTTGGGTCAGAAAATGGAAAACAATTACCATGTAAACAATTTAATTCATTTTTAATATATTTCTTTTATAATAATAAGTTATTTATTTTTTCTTTGTTGGTTAATTTACAGGATTCTAACACGGTCTTAATTCAAAATTACAAACAAATTGGAAAACGAGTAGAGATTGATGCAGTAATCGGAAAGAAAGTGTATGAACCTCTCAAAGAAGTCGTTGTCATTAAATTCGTACTTAAACATCCGGTGGTTGCCGTTATCGATACCGATGAAGAATTCTCTAACTGTGAAAAGGTAAATATTATAAAAAAAAAGTAAGTTGATTTCAAAATAATGTTCAATATCATTGCAAAAGGTAAGGTCCAGTTGAAGGTAATTCAATATTTGGCCATCTGGACCTTTAAAAATTCCATACAATAATAATTTATATATAATACCTTTTGCAATGATATTGAACATTAGTTTTAAAACAACTTACTTTTTTTTATAATACTAACCTTTTCATAGTTAGAGAATTCTTCATCGGTATTGATAACGGCAACCACCGGATGTTTAAATACGATTTTAATGACACCGAATTCTTTAACAGGTTCATACACTTTTTTTCCAGTTACTGCATCAATCTCCACTCGTTTTCCAATTTGTTTGTAATTTTGAATTAGGACAAGTGTTAGAATCCTGCAAATTAACCAACAAATAAAAAATAAATAACTTATTATTATAAAAGAAATATATTATTAAATTGTTTGCATTTTTATGTGGTAATTATTTTCCACTTTTCTGACCCAACTGTAGACGACAATATTCTCCTTCACTAACCCATGCAAGCGCTTATCCGTTTATAGCTTTTGGGTATATTTGTAATTGCCCAATCGTAATCCTTCCGATGGGTATCTTTACTGAATTCATTGAGTAGCTCTTGTACATATAGATCCATTTGCTAGCTTTTCATCATGTTCGAGATTGTAGCAATACTCTATAGATCTCCTTATAGTAACGCCCAACAAATCACTAAAAAATAAATAAATTTATACATTTGTTTTCCTTTTTATTTTAAAAGTTTGAAAACAAATTTAAAATAAAATTACCTATATCTTTTTTATCTGAAATTTTTATTTATGCTACCGTGATTTTTCCATGTCCAAAAATCAAAACAAACATATTTGTAATTTTCATCTTTATCAAATTGAGTTATAAAAAAATTAATTTTTATTTTTATTTATTATAAATATATTAAATATCAACCTTTCGTTCTAATATTAGAGCCTATATTTCCAAATCTGGACTATTCTTAATCTAGGGTAAGAGCTCAATAAACATTCATGTTCTCCAAAATTGTATATAAACGAAAATTCGCACATGTTATTTAAAAAAAATTGAAATATGTTTTTGAAAAAATACATCATTTTTTTTAGCTAAAAAACTATTTTGAAACTTAAATGAAATAAATTTTAATGGGAAACATGAAGTTTAAGAGTTTTAAGACATAGGAGAAACAAAAATATACAAAACCAATAACAAAAAATCATGTAACTCATATTTTAGTAGAAAAAACTATTCTATCTATCTATCTATATTTCTATAGCCTAAGAGAAAAAAAAACAAAAAACCAAATACATTAATACATACAATCTTTGTCAAAAGAGTTTATTTGTTTGCTCACCTGAACTATTGAGAACAAAACCTTTAACGAATTCGTAGAGTGATTTATTAAATTTTGAAGTTGTATATATATATAGTCTTATATATTGATTACAAGCATGATCAATTTTAAAATATTTCTTAATTAGTTAAATATTTTCTAATTTAGGTAAATACTGATTCTCAATATCTATTAAGCATATATTTAATAAATTTTGTTTTCATAGTTAGCACTTTTTTATAAATAAAATTGTTTTTTAATTTTTAGGTAATTTTTAGGTTTGAAATTAGGTTCGGCCTAGAGGGGCGTAGGCCCCCTTATCTAAAATATATGTTTTATAAAACATTTTAAGGTATTAATTATTTAAATAATATTAAAATAAAAATTATACGCCCCTTTAACTAAAATATATATTTTGTAATTTTTTTTTAAGATAAAATATTTTTTCTCATCTGATTTATGATTTAGGAAAGTGAAAATACATTTACTTAGTTTAAAGTTTATTTAAAATAATATTATATATTTATATTATAAATTAGGTTTGATACAAATTTGATTTTAATTTTATATAATTTTTACATAAAATTTATCTATATGTATTTAAAAAAACATTTATATAGAAAATTGAATTTATTTCCATTCATTTCTCAAAAATATATTTTATACATTTATCCTTTGAAATATCTTTTATATATTAAATGATTTTGTTATATATATTTAAAATATCTTTTAAAAATAATATATTAATATTTTCATCTATTTTTAAAAAATATTTTTTTATAACAAATTTTATTTACTTTTATGTAAATTTTAAAATATCTTTTTAAGATATTAAAATTGGATTTGTTATATTCTATTTTATTTTATATATCTTTTAAAAATAATATATTAATATACATTAAGATTTATTGTTATATATATATTCATTTGTATATATAGAATAGTGTTTGTTCTTCAAGTAACTCGAGTAATAATAATATGATTTATTCTAATCTAATTTACTGTATATCAAGACCTAATGATGATAGAATTGACTGTATATCAAGACTTAATGGTAGTAATGTTAGAGATAAATTCGATGAGAAATTTTGCCCACCTTACTTAAATTTCTAGATACGCTTTTTAGAAACAAGAAAATTTATTTATAAAAAAAATATGAATTTGAATAGAATTGGTTTAATATGAATTTTTAGGTTTGAATAAAGTTGGTTTATTTAATATGAATTTGAATTTAGGTTTAATCAAATTTATTAGTGTACCTAATCAAACGAATTTACTAGTGTATCCATATAGACAATAAAAATAAAACAATGAGTTGTCGTATGTTATTACCTTGGCTCGAGTGCTGAAAGCTTCAGCACTAGACTCGTGTGCCTCGAACAAACAGAATCATGAGCTTAAGAGTTCAATTTTCGAAATGAAAAGACATGGCTCAAAGAAAAACCCTAAAAGAAAATTGGAGTGAACTAGATTGCAAAGCAATGAGATGCCTCGATTGATTCACTTCCTGTGTTTATATAATAACTTACACCAATCTAATTAAGGTAACGTCTCCTAAATAAACGAAACGACTCCTAAACAATAGCCACTAATTACGGAGTTACATTAAACACTCCTAAACAATAGCCACTAATTACGTAATCTCTCAACACCCTCCCTCAAGGTGGAGCATGAGGTTCAAAAATGCCCAGCTTGCCAAGAAGATAATCAAATTGTTTCTTTCCAAGGGCCTTTGTAAAAATATCCGCCAATTGTGCACCAGTAGGAACATATGACGGAGCAATCAAACCATCGACTACTGCATCCCGAACAAAGTGACAATCAACCTCAATGTGTTTGGTGCGTTCATGAAATACCGGATTTTTTGCCATATGGAGGGCTGACTGACTATCACAAAAAAGCTGGATTGCCTGAGGGTGGTGCACGCCCAAGCTCAGAAGCAACCCCTTCAACCATTTGAGCTCACAAGTAATGGCTGCCATAGCTCGGTACTCCGCTTCTGCAGACGAGCGAGAAACTGTGTATTGCTTCTTGGTCTTCCAAGAAATAGGAGATTGTCCAAGAAACACAAGCCATCCGGACAAAGAGCGTCTAGTTATTGGACATGCTGCCCAATCAGAGTCACACCAACCCTGCAGAGATAGATTACTATCTGCACGTAACAAAATACCCTTACCCGGAGTACCTTTCAAATAACGAACGACTCTCAAAGCTGCCTCCCAATGCTCAATTTTGGGCTCCTGCATAAACTGAGATAATATATGAATCGAGTAGGCCAAATCTGGACGGGTCACTGCCAGATAAATGAGCCGACCCACTAATCTACGATAGGATTCAGGGTTCGACAAAAGCACCCCGTTTGCGAGACCCAATTTGTGATTTTTCTCAATCGGGAAGCCGCACGGCTTGGCTCCCAATAATCCAGCCTCCGAAATAATGTCAAACGTGTACTTGCGTTGACACAAGAACAAACCAGCTGAACTCCTTGCCACCTCGATTCCGAGAAAATATTTCAAATTGCCAAGATCTTTCATCTTAAAACAGTTACTGAGATAGGCTTTAAATGCCTTAAGTGCAGCGGAATCAGTCCCAGAAATAATAAGATCGTCGACGTACACTAGCACATTTATTTGAACATTGCCCTTAGTGTAAGTAAAAAGGGAATAATCAGAGTAGGATTGCAAGAAACCGTATCCTTTAAGAGCCGTGACCAACTTTGCAAACCAACATCTCGGAGACTGTCTCAACCCATAAAGAGATTTTCGTAACCTGCAGACCAAGTTTGGATAAGAACTCTCAAATCCAGGGGGAAGTTTCATATAAACCTCTTCCTCAAGATCTCCATGCAAAAAGGCATTGTGAACATCCATTTGATGAAGTTCCCAATTTTTCGAAGCTGCAATAGCCAAGAAAGCACGTACCGTAGTCATTTTGGCAACCGGAGCAAAAGTCTCATTATAATCAATACCTGCTTTTTGATGATTCCCCAAAACTACTAATCTGGATTTGAGCCTTTCAATATCACCGCTTGAGGAATACTTGGTTTTGTAAACCCACTGACTTCCCAAAGCACGCTTACCCTTTGGAAGAGGTTCAAGCGTCCACGTACCATTTTCCTCTAAAGCCCGAATCTCCTCCTGCATTGACTTTTGCCAACCTACATCTTTCATAGCTTCTTTGAACGACTTGGGATCATTGCTCGAAATAATAGATGCAAGAAACTTCTGATAATTCACAGAATAATGGTCACAATTTATATAATGTGCTATGGGATAAGGGGTACTTGAGGGATGCTGTGGAGACGGAGTGGCGGAAGATGGACTTTCAGCTATAACAGTATGAGTAACGAAGTCTCGTAATAGAACTGAAGGAATTTTATTCCTCATCCCCCTTCCCATAGGAACGGACTGCCCATTGCGTGTATTATCAAGTCCTGGTGACTCGGGCCTATCAGGCAAAACAACTTGTGACTGAGAAGGGGCCTCTGTTTGTGCTGCTGATGAAGTCTCGGTATGGACCTGCCCACCCTCCCTGAAACCTGGGTCCCGATCTGCATCAAAATGGGATGCTTGATCTTGGTGGGGTTGTGTTTGAACTTGTGGGTTAGGCAAATCAGCATTAACAAAATCAGCAAAATCATGATCAACTTCAACATGCACCGTAGGCACAATATTTTCTGGAATAATATTTGCAGCACCTGGGTTATTAAACGGAAAAATATCCTCAAAGAACTTGACATCTCGAGAAACAAACGATTCCTTTCTGTCCAAATCAAACAATTTCCACCCCTTCTTTCCAAACGGGTAACCCAAAAAAACACATTTTCTACTTCTACTTGCAAATTTGTCATCACTGGATTTTTGATTATGAGCAAAGCTAAGGCAACCAAAGGTGCGTATTTCCTCATATGAAGGAGGGGTACCAAATAGAATTTCAAAAGGTGTTTTATTGTTTAAAAGAGGAGAAGGAGTGCAGTTTATTAAATGAGCAGAAAAGTAGTCAAGAAAGCATTTAAATTCTGTACCGTTATCACTTTGAACGACTTTCACTGTTTGAGAAAATTGTCGATCTACCATTGCAATAAAAGACATGAACATACGAAAAACCTCTGTTTTATCAACCAACAAATAAATCCATACAGCTCTTGAGAAATCATCAACAATAGTTAAAAAATACCGAGCTCCACAAGAAGAGACATGTTTATAAGGTCCCCACAAATCACAATGTATTTTCTCAAAAATTCTAGTTGCCCTATTGTCACTTAATGTAAATTTGTCTCTTGGATGCTTAGCACGGAAACATATTTCACAAGCTTTATTTGAACTACCCTTAAGACTACCAACCGGAGGAAATAACTTTACTATTTTTGCTAAAGGGTGTCCCATCCTTTTGTGCCACAACTCCAAAGTCGATTATGCTTTGTTGACAGACACATGTTGTACTGAATCACCTTCATCTCTAAAGAAGTAGTAAAGTCCATCTCGCCTAACTCCCGTCCCAATCAGCTCCCTGGTGTGGTCCTGTATAGCACACATATAAGAATTGAATTGGACAATACAATGTAAGTCATCATTCAATTGTGAAACCGAAAGTAAATTGCAATTGAGTTTCGGCACATATAGAACATTATTAAGAGTTAATTTATCTGATAATCGAACTGAACCAGATTTTGTTGCAACGACAGATTCACCATTAGGAAGTCCAACTGGACAGTCAAATAATGCCACAGTGTCAAATAACCAAGACAAATCACCGGTAACATGATGAGTTGCCCCAGTGTCAATGATCCATGACTTCGTGTCAAACTTACCACTCAACCTGTCATCCTGAACAGGAGCATTACCAATTAAGCCTGCAAGAGCTTTCCATTGTTCTGGTGTGAAGAGTTGATCGGTGGCGCTTTTAGTAGAGGATACTCCAATTGTACTGCTTGTTGCATTAGCACGAGCGGGTGTGATGAAGTCGCCTGGTCGGTCTCCCGTACCGAGAAAAAATGGTGAATTCATCTCCCTTCTTGGTGACGATGGTGATTTTTCATCGTCGCCGGCCATTGTTTTATTGTGTGTATGTCAGGCTCTGATACCATGAAAAGACATGGCTCAAAGAAAAACCCTAAAAGAAAATTGGACTGAACTAGATTGCAAAGCAATGAGATGCCTCGATTGATTCACTTCCTGTGTTTATATAATAACTTACACCAATCTAATTAAGGTAACGTCTCCTAAATAAACGAAACGACTCCTAAACAATAGCCACTAATTACGGAGTTACATTAAACACTCCTAAACAATAGCCACTAATTACGTAATCTCTCAACACGAACAAACAGAATCATGAGCTTAAGAGTTCAATTTAAAGAAGATGCATGTCGGATTCTTCTACAGATTTTAGGGTTCTTGCTGAGTTTGAAGTCATCTATGTTTTGAGGAAAGCTACTTTTGATGAAAGCTACTTCTGACTAAAGGCTTGCTAAGTTGTTGAACGCAATTTCAGAGCATCAGTTTGAAAGGGTTATTGATGGTAGGATCGAGGGTTGCTGAAGGATTTCATCTAGGGTTTGAGGAAATTCGAAAATTGCAGTTCGATTTAAGGGTTGCATGTCAGATTTAAGGGTTGGTTTTTGGCTCGTTTGGAGGATGAACACCGGTATTGAAAAGTCCGGGTTGAGGAATTGAAAAGACAGATATTGGTCAGGGTTTGAGGATAGTTTGATCGGAATGGAAGGTCTTGTTAGGTGAATTGTGGCTACTTGATAAGAACTGAAGATTGCAAAGATGGTTTTGTGGGTGGTTCAGAAAGAAAATGGGTGAGTTCGTGTTTCTGGAGATGTTTTTGGTTTTTGTGGTTGTATTTGTTCTAAGGGTTCTCAGAGAAAGAGAGAAGAGGATAAAGAGGAGAGTAAAGAGGTAGACATCGGGCTAGGGTTTGCTAATGGGTTTTGTTTTTATATTAATGGCCTTGGATTTGGGCCTCCATTGTATAATTTTGGATGTGACTAAGCTTGAGGTTTTAATAAAAGAGTGATGGGTTTGGCCATCAGATTAATAAAAAAAAATATACACAATAAAAATTAAAAATTAAAAATTTAAAACTGAACTATTATTATCCGAATACTCTAAATTTAGGACAAAGAAATGGACCCTTGAATTTCAATCACGAATAAATATATATGCATGGGTTTTGCATCCCAAAAATCCTCTCCCTCTTGCTCTCTCTCCCAATTGTTGATTGTGAGGAGCGTGAGTGGATAGCAGTAGCCATGGCTTTGGCAATGGCGAATGGCTTACAAAGTTTCTACTCTTTCTCTGCAAGCAACCCAAGCCCCAAGCTAAGAAGTAGAGCTGGTATGCTCCCTAACCAATTCATCGGCCCTACTCTATCTTTCTCAAAATCCAAACTACCTATTCGATTTAACTCAAGGAGTCCAATTTTCAAATGTTCCGTTTCTGAAGCCACTACCCCGCCTCTATTGTTGCATTTAATCTCAAAATTTAATTGTGTTTTTTGAATTTGTCCGTTTCTTTTTCACATTGTCGTTTCACTTTCTGCTGTCTTTTTGTCTACTCAACTTTGGACTATTTAATAGTCTCTCTATTACCTAATAAATCAGATCTGAGATTTAGCATTATCTCTGTTGTCTCAAAACGGTGTATATTAATCTGTTTTTAGACCTAGATTTGGTATCAGAGCCTGAAGGTCTTAGCGAATTTCATATTGCGAAAATTCAACAAAATTGCGAATTACAAATTCGAAAATTCAGCAAAATTGCGAATTTCGAACTCGAAAATTCAGCCTAATTGCGAACAGCCCGTTCGTGGGTTTGGCTTTTTCGCGAACGGGTCGTTCGTCCATCAGGCTTTTTTGCGAACGGCCCGTTCGTCCATCTGGGGACTGCGCGAACGGGCAGACGTATTTGTTTCACTAATGATGGAGGTGAACAAAGGAAAAGGAGGTTCGTACGGCCTAAGCTACCCAATGCTGGATAGAAGTAATTATACGGCTTGGGCTATCAAAATGAAAGTTTATATGCAAGCGCAAGGGGTCTGGAATGCAGTAGAGCCAAAAGATCCCAATGTAGCTGTCGAAGAGAAGACAGATAAGATAGCGCTAGCAATGGTGTATCAGGCAATTCCCGAAGATGTATTGCTCTCAATTGCGAACAAGGGAACAGCGAAGGACGAGTGGGATATGATAAGAACCTTATGCCAAGGTGCAGACAAAGCAAAGAAGGCACGGACTCAAACCCTAAAATCTGAATTCGAGATGCTGAATATGGGTGACAATGAAAAATTTGAAGATTTTCACATGAGAATGAATAGTCTCGTAACAAATATTCGAGCTTTGGGGGAAACGATGGAAGAATCATACGTCGTAAAGAAACTTCTGCGTGCTGTCCCTGCCAGATTCCTACAGATAACTTCAACACTGGAGCAATTTGGAGACATCGAGAGCATGACTGTCGAAGAAGCTGTGGGTTCACTCAAGGCACATGAAGAACGAGTAAAAGGAAGGACAGAAACCAAGGAGATTCAACTCATGTTGACAGAAGAGGAATGGGCTAAACGAGAAGGAGCAAACAAAAAGCTTCTATTGACGCGTGAAGAATGGCTGAAGCGAAACAATGGTGACAGATCCACAAGGGAGAGAGGCCGTGGAAAGTTTGACAAGAGTGTTATCAAATGCTTCAGCTGTAATATCTATGGTCACTTCGCCTCAGAATGCAGGAAACCAAGGAAACACAAGGAAACACAAGAAGCGGAGGCGAATTTGGCTGCGATGGAAGATGATGAAATGGCCCTGCTCTTGGGCAAACATGATAAAGACTCGTCAAAGCTTCTCCTGAATGAGGACAAACTGCTATCTACTCAATTTCCAAGGCGTGGAGAATGTGCAGGCGAATCAAATGTCTGGTACCTGGACAATGGTGCAAGCAGTCATATGACATGTTTTAAAGAAAAGTTTGCAGAACTGGATGAGAGTATATCTGGTGTAGTGCGTTTTGGAGATGGTTCAAAAGTCGAGATAAAAGGAAAGGGCACTGTGATATTACTGTGCAAAAATGGAGAAGAAAAGATGCTGCGAGAGGTGTATTATATACCTAGTCTACGTAATAACATCATATCATTGGGACAGATTTCTGAAGAAGGCAATAATGTGGAACTCAAGGGAGAATTGTGAGGATCTACGACAACAAAGACAGATTATTGATGAAGGTAAAACGATCTGCCAATCGAATTTACAAAATTATTATTCAGACTAACAAACAGGAATGCCTGATGACTAAAGCGGATGACATCACGAGATTGTGGCATGCCCGTCTTGGGCACGTCCATTATCAAGCCATGGCTCTCATGTCTAAGCACCAGATGGTAGAAGGAATTGACGTAGAAGACGATGTTCTTCTGTATTCAGCTGGGTTCAGCTCTGATGTTTGGTTAGTTTGTTGTATTATGTATAGACTTCTTCTTGGTAAAGAGTTTGTTGGTGAACTTGTTGATACCATAAATCGTATTGTTGCAAAAGGAAGTGAAGATGATTGTTTAAGTTCTGTTTGTTCAAGTAAGGGTATGATGGATAGAGTCGGTTTACTCTCGGAAACAAAAGTTGCTGAAGTTTTTGATTCAGTTGTTAATATTCTTCATGCGTGTTTAAATGTTGATCCAGCCAACAGCCCGAATCTAACTGATGTATGGAAATGCATTAGGGAGCTTGTTATCAGGCCTCAATTTGATTCTATGGCGAGACTAACTTGTACAACAAATGTCGAGAAAGTAAATCTGTCTTTGGGTCTCCAAGTATTATGCCTGTTGCGACAAGATGAGTTGCAGCAAGAAGAAGATGGTGGTGAAATAGTTTTGGATTCTGCTGGTGACGGGACAACAACTGCATCAGTTCTTGCTCGGGAAATCATCAAACTAGGACTTTTAAATGTTACATCTGGTGCGAATCCGGTTTCACTGAAGAGGGGAATCGACAAAACTGTGCAAGGATTGATTGCAGAGCTTGAAGACAAGGCTAGGCCTGTCAAGGGTCGTGATGATATTTGCGCTGTTGCTACCATTTCTGCTGGAAACGATGAGCTCATAGGGACAATGATTGCGGATGCAATTGACAAGGTGGGCCCTGATGGTGTTTTGTCTATCGAATCTTCATCCTCGTTTGAGACAACTGTTGAAGTCGAGGAAGGCATGGAGATTGACAGAGGTTACATCTCACCTCAATTCGTCACCAACCTTGAGAAATTGATTTGTGAATTCGAAAATGCTAGATTTTTTATCACCGACCAAAAGATCACTGCAATTAAGGATATAATTCCGATATTAGAGAAAACTACTCAGTTAAGAGCTCCTTTGATTATTATTGCTGAGGATGTTACTGGGGAGGCCCTAGCTACTCTTGTTGTAAACAAACTGCGGGGTATCATTAATGTGGCTGCACGAGGATTGGACATCAACGACGTGCAGTTGATTATTCAGTGAGAACCTCCACGTGATGTTGAAGATTATATTCATCGATCTGGACGAACAGGGAGAGCTGGAAATACTGGAATTGCTGTTATGCTTTATGATCCTAGGAAGTCCAATGTATCGATGATCGAAAGAAAATCTGGGGTGAAATTTGAGCACATATCTGCTCCGCAGCCAAGTGACATTGCCAAGAGTCTTGGTGCAGAAGCAGTAGAAGCAATAAACAAAGTTTCCGATAGTGTGATTCCTGCTTTTTTGCCTGCTGCAAAGGAGTTGATGGAAACTACTTCTCTGTCTGTGGAAGAACTGCTTGCTAAAGCACTTGCCAAGGCTGCTGGTTACACCGAGATAAAGAAAAGATCACTTCTCACTTCAATGGAGAACCATGTCACACTTATTCTTGAAGTTGGACATCCCATTTATACACCATCATTTGCTTTTGGTGTTCTGCGTAGGTTCTTGCCTGAGGATAAAGTTGAGTCAATTAAGGGTCTAACTTTGACAGCTGATGGGATGGGTGTTGTCTTTGATGTTGCCCAAGATGATGTAGACTTGTTTCTTGAAGGTCAGAAAAATACAGCTAGTGTGAGCTTGGAAGTGGTGAAAGAGTTGCCAAAACTGCAGCAGAGAGAACAGTCAAGAGGAAGATTTGGCAGTAGTGGTCGCGGCGGTGGCGGTGGCCGTGGCAGCTTTGGTGGCCGTGGTGGCAGAGGTGGAAATCAAAGAAATCACAGATTTGGCGGTGGTGGTACAACTCTGGTTCATCTCTCGACATGTGTCCCATCAATTAAGGAATGTATTGTGGATTCGGATGAACGGCTAGGAGCTGATATCGTGCAGAAGGCACTTGTAGCTCCAGCAGCATTGATAGCTCAAAATGCAGGAATCGAAGGAGAGGTCGTTGTAGAGAAGATTATGTGTCGTGAATGGGAGATTGGTTACAACGCCATGACCGATACATACGAGAATATTTTGGAAGCTGGTGTTATCGACCCAGCAAAGGTGACTAGATGCGCACTGCAGAATGCATCATCTGTCACAGGGATGGTCTTGAGAGGACTGTGGCGTGACCATGGTAAGGCAGTGCACTGGTTCTCAAAGGCGGCGGAGAAAGAGGAGGCCAGGTCAATGGAACTTCTTGGGGAGATATATGCAAGAGGAGTTGGTGTTGAGAGGAATTACACTAAAGCACTTGAATGGCTTACACTTGCGTCCAAGTTAGACCTCTATTCAGCATTCAATGGGATGGGATACTTGTATGTTAAAGGCTATGGAGTGGAAAAGAAGAACTTCACTAAAGCGAAAGAATATTTTGACAAAGGGGCTAGCTACTGTCAAGTTTGAAAACATGAAGAAACTATTGGGAGTCAAAAACTTGAGTAAACGAGGTTGAGTTTAGGAGGGAGAGTGTTGCATTTAATCTCAAAATTTAATTGTGTTTTTTGAATTTGTCCGTTTCTTTTTCAAATTGTCGTTTCACTTTCTGCTGTCTTTTTGTCTACTCAACTTTGGACTATTTAATAGTCTCTCTATTACCTAATAAATCAGATATGAGATTTAGCATTATCTCTGTTGTCTCAAAACGGTGTATATTAATCTGTTTTTAGACCTAGATCTATCAGGTCTGTTTTGTGTAGCATTTGATATATATATTTACGGTTTTGTTACAACTGTAGACAAAAAGCCAAAGCTCGTAAGAAGAACAGACATTAGGAATATAGCTATTGTCGCGCATGCAGATCATGGGAAGACAAATTTGGTTGATTCGATGCTGAAACAAGCCAAGGTATACTTGTTTTTCAGTTCTGTATGTAAATAGGATATCAGTCTTACTCTCATTCTTATTCTTCTCCTTATGCACCGACCAGGTGTTCCAGCGGTTACCAATTCGTACAAGAACGGATAATGGACTCGAACGACCTGGAACGTGAAAGAGGAATTACAATTCTTAGCAAAAAATACTTCTATCGCTTACAAAGACACTAAAATTAATATAATAGATACTCCAGGGCACTCCGATTTCGGAGGCCAAGTCGAACGCATTCTCAATATGGTCGAAGGGGTGCTTCTAGTGGTACTATTTCAACCTGATCCTCTTTGTCCCAATTTCAAAACACACTCATTTACATGCCACTAAGGCCCCTCCTTTCTTACTTGTAGGTAGATTATGTTGAGGGTCCTATGCCGCAGGCAAGGTTTGTTTTAAAGAAGGCTCTTGAGTTTGGTTTAGCGGTTGTTGTTGTTGTCAACAAGATCGATAGACCTTCAGCTTGTCCAGACTTTGTTATCAATGCCGCTTTCGAACTATTTATTGAGCTAAATGCAACAGACGAACAGGTATGATATAAATTAACTAAATAAAATATAGCCAAATTATAGATATGGAAATAACCTAAACTATAGAAATAACTAGAAATAAATAAAAAAACTACAAAGACAGAGAAAATTGTTTTTTCATACAATATTTTCAACCTTAAATATCACTACAAATATACATTGAAATTGGAAAAAGAAAATCAATAGCTAAACACAATACATACATTAACAACGCCGTGGAATTGGATTTTGAAAATTTTAATATTTTGAAGTAAATATTTTGAGGGATTTAGGATGTGCCTAAAAAATTTAGGCTGGATTTTGAGAAAATATGAGTTTTATATCAATGGAAATTTTGTAAATCCTCGAGTCCTGATATAACAAAACATGATCCTGATCCAGTCGGGTCTTGTTCCAACAAAAAGGTCTCGTTTTATCCTAGCTCAAATATCTAAAAATTATTTAAAATATACAAAAATATTATGACACATAAAACAAATATATTAAACCCTCACATGTTAATTGTTTTAAAAATTAACAAAATATCATATAAACTAAAAAATATTTAATATAATAAGAATTTTAAAATTTTAAAATTTTAAAAAATGGATAAAAATATTCTTTAAACTTGGTGTGTTAAAATCCGGTTAAAAACAAATAATCAAAAATAAAGTAAAAATGTATCAATAGGCCACATTATATTTCGTTAAAACTTTATTGAATTTTTTCCGTTGGATCTCACCAATAATTTGTTAGATCTTTCACTCATTTTTTTTCTCTTTCTACCGTTTAACGAGAACATAGCTAAAAAATCCAATTTTCAACAATTGCATTTCATAAAATCATTAAAATATGCATTCCAAACATTATACCATAACTAGATATTGATTTGGTTTTTTTTAAATCATTAGATATTTAGGTCGTAGTTTTTTAATACTCGCTGTAATTTTTATATAATTTAAGTTGTTTAGTTGATATTTAGTTAGTTGAGATGATAATCCAGTAAAACATGGTGAGATCCGAGATGTCTTCGGTGTTTGAGTTTTTGATGATTGGCTTTCCTCAATAAGTGGAGAAGGTGAAAAAACAGGAGTTTTGGAAGGATCGAAGTTACCGTAGTGTATTATCTTTGTAGACAGACCAAGAGGAGTGTTGCTTATTAATACGCATGCTCTGTATTCATCTGCCTTTCACTAATACAGAGGTAATCGTAAGCTCCGAAGACGTTGTTATATGATTTTGAAGATTTGGGTTTTTTGGGAATTATGGATTTAAATCTCCTAGGTTTTATGGTGTTTTCTCATAAACTGGTTGAAGATTACTCGGAAAATTTGAATTTTTTGGCGAAGATAGCCAATTGATTGAAGAAGCCGTTGAAGGTAGCAACAGAATTTTGAATTTTTACAGTTTCACTCTCAAGTAACTCTTTTTGTGAAACAAATAATGGGTTGCAGTGTTAATTACCGAATAACATAGGGGTCACCATTTTCGATCTAGTAAATATAAAAATATGAAATGATGATAAAATTTGAAATGGTTGGGCAGAAAGAGCTATGAGTTCCTATTGATCATGGTTCTCATCAAACTTTTCATTCTGGTTTTGTGGCTGGTTCAGAAAGATTGCACTAGTCTATCACGAGTTTGAAACTTTAACACTACTACTTAACTATAACTGTAGCTATAATATCAAATTATGACCAATTCTTATTTTAGATCATCCAAACGCATATACACAACACCAACCATATTATAAAATAAACCAACCACATTATATATTTTATAAACTATAAAATAAATATATATACTAAATAATCTCAAATTAAATGACCAATATCCTAATAAGACTCTACAATATACATTTGATCCAAACGTATAAAACACTTTTCAGTAAACACAAAACGTTAGTAACACGTTTTGTTACAAATATTTATGTTGAAATAATATTAAAATATAAAATAAATTACGTTATATGAGTGTTGATTATTGAAGTAGTATACATTATTCTAACCCGAACTATTATCAAAGTAAAAAATTGGACATATTTTACTTAGAGTTTGGCAATTGATCATCATTTGGTTTACATAAGAATATTAACTTCGATATATGTATAAAACTAAAATTTAGTAGCACACAAATGTTGTTATTAGGCACAATAAATTCAAAAAAATAAAATATGAAAAAGATATATGAAGAGAAAATGGTTGTATTAATATTTAATTTAATACAAGTATAACAACCGACACTACGTAAAGCATGAGTTGGTTGAGTACGGCATTCTTATGACCAAAAGGTCATGAGTTCGAGTCCCTCTACATACGCTTTCTCGGCTGAGCCTGTCACCTTGTGTGCAAAACAACTGATTCTAAGGTTGTATCTCGGAATCGGTTATTTTTGCACAGAACAACTAATTCCAAGATACCATCTTGGAATCAGTTGTTTTTGGAATAAGGTGATTTTGTACAAAACAACTAATTCTGAGGTGGTATCTCGAAATTAGTTGATCTGTGGAAAAACAACTAATTCCGCGATACCGCCTCGGAATCAAGTGTTTGTCGTTAAAATTTGTAGAATTTGGGATTTGTGATTAAAAGGATTTTTTATAACCCAAATTTTCAAGTTACATGAATATACAATTTAAAAACAATATTAAATTACATTGTTGGTTGATTGCGTGATGTTTTCTGGTGTTAAATCTTTGGTTTAGGTGTCCTCGTCCTCTATGGATAATATTTATCAAATTTAGGGTATTTGTTTTGTTTTAAGGTTTAATTTTATAAGATAAAACATACATGTTGTATTCAATAGGGTTAAATCTTTTGTTTGTTGATAGAAGTGTTTGAGAATGGTTAATGAAACAAAATTATAAATATTAATCCTGTTAAGTTTCATAAACTTTTCCTACAATAGGAAATAAATTTTAATGATGTTTTTATACATGGTTCTGCCCAAATAAGTTTGACAAAAGAAGAAAATTCAGAAAGCTCCGGTAAGTATGTTTAATAATTTTGTATAAAAACGAAAGGTTGATATGTAATATATTTCTAATAATTAATTTTTTTATAACTCAATTTGTTAGGATCTGGAAATTACAAATATGTTTGTCCTCACTTTTGGACATGGGAAAATCACGGTATCATAAATAAAATTTCAGATAAAAAAGATATAAGTAATTTTATTTTAAATTTGTTTTCAAACTTTTAAAATAAAAATGAAAACAAATGTATAATTTTTTTTCACGGATTTATTGGACGATTACTATAAACAGATCTATAGAGTATTGCTACAATCTCCAACATGATGAAAGCGAGCAAATAGATCTATCATTCCAAGAGCTAGTGAATGAATTCAGTAAGGATACCCATCGAAAGGATTGGGCAATTACAAATATACCCGAAATCTATAAATGGATAAGCTTGCATGGGTTAGTGAAAGAAAATCATTGTTGGATCAGAAAATGGAAAAAAATTACCATGTAAAACATTTAATTCATTTTTAATATATTTCTTTTATTATAATAAGTTATTTATTTTTTCTTTGTTCGTTAATTTGCAGGATTCTAACACGGTCTTAATTCAAAATTACAAACAAATTGGAAAACAAGTAGAGATTGATGCAGTAATCGGAAAGAAAGTGTATGAACCTCCCGAAGAAGTCGTTGTCATTAAATTCGTACTTAAACATCTGGTGGTTGCCGTTATCGATACCAATGAAGAATTCTCTAACTATGAAAATGTAAATATTATAAAAAAAGTAAGTTGTTTTCAAAATAATGTTCAAGATCATTGCAAAAGGTAAGGTCCAGTTGAAGGTAATCCAATATCTGGCCATCTGGACCTTTAAAAATTCCCTACAATAATAATTTATATATAATACCTTTTGATATTGAACATTAGTTTTAAAACAGCTTACTTTTTTTTATAATACTAACCTTTTCATAGTTAGAGAATTCGTCATCGGTATTGATAACGGCAACCACCGGATTTTTAAGTACGATTTTAATGACAACGACTTCTTTAACAGGTTCATACACTTTTTTTCCGGTTACTGCATCAATCTCCACTCGTTTTCCAATTTGTTTGTAATTTTGAATTAAGACAGTGTTAGAATCCTGCAAATTAAACAACAAAAAACAAATAAATTATTATTATAAAAGAAATATATTAAAAATTAATTAAATTGTTTGCATTTTTATGTGGTAATTATTTTCCACTTTTCTGACCCAACTGTAGACGACAATATAGACGACAATATTCTCCTCCACTAACCCATGCAAGCTTATCCGTTTATAGCTTTTGGGTATATTTGTAATTGCCCAATCGTAATCCTTCCGATGGGTATCTTTACTGAATTCATTCAGTAGCTCTTGTACAGATAGATCCATTTGCTCGCTTTCATCATGTTGGAGATTGTAGCAATACTCTATAGATCTCTTTATAGTAATCGCCCAACAAATCCCTAAAAAATAAATAAATTTATACATTTGTTTCCCTTTTTATTTTAAAAGTTTGAAAACAAATTTAAAATAAAATTACCTATATCTTTTTTATTTGAAATTTTTATTTATGCTACCGTGATTTTTCCATGTCCAAAAATCAAAACAAACATATTTGTAATTTTCATCTTTGTTGGTAGGTAGATCATATCAAATTGAGTTATAAAAAAATTAATTTTTATTTTTATTTATTATAAATATATTAAATATCAACCTTTCGTTCTAATACAAAATTATTAAACATACTTACCGAGCTCTCTGAATTTTCTTCTTTTGTCCAACTTTTTTGGGCGGAACCATCTATAAAAGATATAATTAAAAACATCATTAAAATTCATTTCCTAGTAAAAATATCATTAAAATTCATTGCATTAAAATTCATTGTGAAACTTAACGGGATTAATATTTATTTAATTTTTCAAATATATATATAATATTTATTTATTTCTAGCCGTGTTAGGCTAAAAAATCAAAATATATTTTATTTTTTTATATACTAAAATATAAAAATAAATCTAAACATATGAAAACAAAAACCTACCTAAACCAAACTTAAATCATATTAAAATCCTTATTCGTTTTTTTGAACTACTACAAAATCAAAAGTAAGAGATCATTAAATGTGTTCACAAAATTATATATGTATGGACAAAAAATTTGCTAAAATACTAGAGCCCATATTTCCAAATCTGGACTATTCTTAATCTAGGGTAGGAGCTCAATAAACATTCATGTTCTCCAAAATTGTATATAAACGAATTGGTGAAAAATTCGCATATTGAAATATGTTTTTGAAAAAAATACATCATTTTTTTGAGCTAAAAAACTATTTTGAAACTTAAATGAAATAAATTTTAATGGGAAACATGAAGTTTAAGAGTTTTAAGACATAGGAGAAACAAAAATATACAAAACCAATAACAAAAAATCATGTATCTCATATTTTAGTAGAAAAAACTATTCTATCTATATATATATATTCGTTCTATAGCCTAAGAGAAAAAAAAACAAAAAACCAAATACATTAATACATACAATCTTTGTCAAAAGAGTTTATTTGTTTGCTCACCTGAACTATTGAGAACAAAACCTTTAACGAATTCGTAGAGTGATTTATTAAATTTTGAAGTTGTGCCCTATAAGGTGTAGATATATAGTCTTATATATTGATTAGAACCATGATCAATTTTAAAATATTTCTTAATTAGTTAAATATTTTCTAATTCAGGTAAATACTGATTCTCAATAGCAGTTTTTTATAAATAAAATTGTTTTTTAATTTTTAGGTAATTTTTAGGTTTGAAATTAGGTTCGGCCTAGAGGGGCGTAGGCCCCCTTATCTAATATATGTTTTATAAAATATTTTAAGGTATTAATTATTTAAATAATATTAAAATAAAAATTATACGCCCCTTTAACTAATATATATATATATATTGTAATTTTTTTAAGATAAAATATTTTTTCTCATCTGATTTATGATTTAGGAAAGTGAAAATACATTTACTTAGTTTAAATTTTATTTAAAATAATATTATATATTTATATTATAAATTAGGTTTGATACAAATTTGATTTTAATTTTATATAATTTTTAAAGAAAATTTATCTATATTTAAAAAATATTTTTTATATCGAAAATTGAATTTATTTCCATTCATTTCTCAAAAGTATATTTTATACATTTATCCTTTGAAATATCTTTTATATATTAAATGATTTTGTTATATATTTTTTAAATATCTTTTAAAAATAATATATTAATATTTTCATCTATTTTTTAAAAATATTTTTTATAACAAATTTTATTTACTTTTATGTAAATTTTAAAATATTTTTTTAAGATATTAAAATTGGATTTGTTATATTCTATTTTATTTTATATATCTTTTAAAAATAATATATTAAGATACATTAAGATTTATTGTTATATATATATATATTCATTTATATATATAGAATAGTGTTTGTTCATCAAGTAACTCGAGTAATAATAATATGATTTATTCTAATCTAATTTAGAAACAATGAGTTGTAGTATGTTATTACCTTGGCTCGAGTGCTGAAAGCTTCAGCACTAGACTCGTGTGCCTCGAACAAACAGAATCATGAGCTTAAGAGTTCACGGTCGATTTAAAGAAGATGCATGTCGGATTCTTCTCCAGATTTTAGGGTTCTGTGTTTGAAGTCATCTATGTTTTGAGGAAAGCTACTTTTGATGAAAGCTACTTCTGACTAAAGGCTTGCTGAGTTGTTGAACGCAATTTCAGAGCATCAGTTTGAAAGGGTTATTGATGGTAGGATCGAGGGTTGCTGAAGGATTTCATCTAGGGTTTGAGGAAATTCGAAAATTGCAGTTCGATTTAAGGTTGCATATCAGATTTAAGGGTTGGTTTTTGGCTCGTTTGGAGGATGAACACCGGTATTGAAAAGTCTGGGTTGAGGAATTGAAAAGACAGATATTGGTCAGGGTTTGAGGATAGTTTGATCGGAATGGAAGGTCTTGATAGGTGAATTGTGGCTACTTGGATAAGAACTGAAGATTGCAAAGATGGTTTTGTGGGTGGTTCAGAAAGAAAATGGGTGAGTTCGTGTTTCTGGAGATGTGTTAAATAAAATTTTAGATAAAAAAGATATAAGTAATTTTATTTTAAATTTGTTTTCAAACTTTTAAAATAAAAATGAAAACAAATGTATAATTTTTTTTTTCACGGATTTATTGGACGATTACTATAAACAGATATATAGAGTATTGCTACAATGTCCAACATGATGAAAGCGAGCAAATAGATCTATATGTCCAAGAGCTAGTGAATGAATTCAGTAAGGATACCCATCGAAAGAATTGGGCAATTACAAATATACCCAAAATCTATAAATGGATAAGCTTGCATGGGTTAGTGAAAGAGAATCATTGTTGGGTCAGAAAATGGAAAACAATTACCATGTAAACAATTTAATTCATTTTTAATATATTTCTTTTATAATAATAAGTTATTTATTTTTTCTTTGTTGGTTAATTTACAGGATTCTAACACGGTCTTAATTCAAAATTACAAACAAATTGGAAAACGAGTAGAGATTGATGCAGTAATCGGAAAGAAAGTGTATGAACCTCTCAAAGAAGTCGTTGTCATTAAATTCGTACTTAAACATCCGGTGGTTGCCGTTATCGATACCGATGAAGAATTCTCTAACTGTGAAAAGGTAAATATTATAAAAAAAAGTAAGTTGATTTCAAAATAATGTTCAATATCATTGCAAAAGGTAAGGTCCAGTTGAAGGTAATTCAATATTTGGCCAGGACCTTTAAAAATTCCCTACAATAATAATTTATATATAATACCTTTTGCAATGATATTGAACATTAGTTTTAAAACAGCTTACTTTTTTTTATAATACTAACCTTTTCATAGTTAGAGAATTCTTCATCGGTATTGATAACGGCAACCACCGGATGTTTAAGTACGATTTTAATGACATCGAATTCTTTAACAGGTTCATACACTTTTTTCCAGTTACTGCATCAATCTCCACTCGTTTTCCAATTCGTTTGTAATTTTGAATTAGGACAGTGTTAGAATCCTGCAAATTAACCAACAAAGAAAAAATAAATAACTTATTATTATAAAAGAAATATATTATTAAATTGTTTGCATTTTTATGTGGTAATTATTTTCCACTTTTCTGACCCAACCGTAGACGACAATATTCTCCTTCACTAACCCATGCAAGCGCTTATCCGTTTATAGCTTTTGGGTATATTTGTAATTGCCCAATCGTAATCCTTCCGATGGGTATCTTTACTGAATTCATTGAGTAGCTCTTGTACATATAGATCCATTTGCTAGCTTTTCATCATGTTCGAGATTGTAGCAATACTCTATAGATCTCCTTATAGTAATCGCCCAACAAATCCCTAAAAAATAAATAAATTTATACATTTGTTTTCCTTTTTATTTTAAAAGTTTGAAAACCAATTTAAAATAAAATTACCTATATCTTTTTTTATCTGAAATTTTTATTTATGCTACCGTGATTTTTCCATGTCCAAAAATCAAAACAAACATATTTGTAATTTTCATCTTTGTCGGTAGGTAGATCCTATCAAATTGAGTTATAAAAAAATTTATTTTTATTTTTATTTATTATAAATATATTAAATATCAACCTTTCGTTCTAATACAAAATTATTAAACATACTTACCGAGCTCTGTGAATTTTCTTCTTTTGTCCATCTTTTTTGGGAACCATCTATAAAAGATATAATTAAAAACATCATTAAAATTCATTGCCTAGTAAAAATATCATTAAAATTCATTGCGAAACTTAAAGGGATTAATATTTATTTAATTTTTCATTTATTTCTAGCCGTGTTAGGCTAACAAATCAACATATATTTTATTTTTTATATACTAAAATATAAAAATAAATCTAAACATATGAAAACAAAAACCTACCTAAACCAAACATAAATCATATTAAAATCCTTATTCGTTTTTTGAACTACTTCAAAAACAAAAGTAGGAGATCAGTAAATGTGTTCACAAAATTATATATATGTATGGACAAAAAATTCGCTAAAATATTAGAGCCTATATTTCCAAATCTGGACTATTCTTAATCTAGGGTAAGAGCTCAATAAACATTCATGTTCTCCAAAATTGTATATAAACGAAAATTTGCACATGTTATTTAAAAAAAATTGAAATATGTTTTTGAAAAAATACATATTTTTTTTAGCTAAAAAACTATTTTAAAACTTAAATGAAATAAATTTTAATGGGAAACATGAAGTTTAAGAGTTTTAAGACATAGGAGAAACAAAAATATACAAAACCAATAACAAAAAATCATGTATCTCATATTTTAGTAGAAAAAACTATTCTATCTATCTATCTATATTCGTTCTATAGCCTAAGAGAAAAAAAACAAAAAACCAAATACATTAATACATACAATCTTTGTCAAAAGAGTTTATTTGTTTGCTCACCTGAACTATTGAGAACAAAACCTTTAACGAATTCGTAGAGTGATTTATTAAATTTTGAAGTTGTATATATATATATATATAGTCTTATATATTGATTACAAGCATGATCAATTTTAAAATATTTCTTAATTAGTTAAATATTTTCTAATTTAGGTAAATACTGATTCTCAATATCTATTAAACATATATTTAATAAATTTTGTTTTCATAGTTAGCACTTTTTTATAAATAAAATTGTTTTTTAATTTTTAGGTAATTTTTAGGTTTGAAATTAGGTTCGGCCTAGAGGGGCGTAGGCCCCCTTATCTAAAATATATGTTTTATAAAACATTTTAAAGTATTAATTATTTAAATAATATTTAAATAAAAATTATACGCCCCTTTAACTAAAATATATTTTGTAATTTTTTTTTAAGATAAAATATTTTTTCTAATCTGATTTATGATTTAGGAAAGTGAAAATACATTTACTTAGTTTAAAGTTTATTTAAAATAATATTATATATTTATATTATAAATTAGGTTTGATACAAATTTGATTTTAATTTTATATAATTTTTACATAAAATTTATCTATATGTATTTAAAAAAACATTTATATAGAAAATTGAATTTATTTCCATTCATTTCTCAAAAATATATTTTATACATTTATCCTTTGAAATATCTTTTATATATTAAATAATTTTGTTATATATTTTTAAAATATCTTTTAAAAATAACATATTAATATTTTCATCTATTTTTAAAAAATATTTTTTTATAACAAATTTTATTTACTTTTATGTAAATTTTAAAATATCTTTTTAAGATATTAAAATTGGATTTGTTATATTCTATTTTATTTTATATATCTTTTAAAAATAATATATTAATATACATTAAGATTTATTGTTATATATATATTCATTTGTATATATAGAATAGTGTTTGTTCTTCAAGTAACTCGAGTAATAATAATATGATTTATTCTAATCTAATTTACTGTATATCAAGACCTAATGATGATAGAATTGACTCTATATCAAGACCTAATGATGATAGAATTGAATTTCATTTTAATGAATTTCTAGTAGTAATGTTAGAGATAAATTCGATGAGAAATTTTGCCCACCTTACTTAAATTTCTAGATACGCTTTTTAGAAACAAGAAAATTTATTTATAAAAAAAATATGAATTTGAATAGAATTGGTTTAATATGAATTTTTAGGTTTGAATAAAGTTGGTTTATTTAATATGAATTTGAATTTAGGTTTAATCAAATTTATTAGTGTACCTAATCAAACGAATTTACTAGTGTATCCATATAGACAATAAAAATAAAACAATGAGTTGTCGTATGTTATTACCTTGGCTCGAGTGCTGAAAGCTTCAGCACTAGACTCAGTGCCTCGAACAAACAGAATCATGAGCTTAAGAGTTCAATTTTCGAACAAACAGAATCATGAGCTTAAGAGTTCAATTTAAAGAAGATGCATGTCGGATTCTTCTACAGATTTTAGGGTTTTTGCTGAGTTTGAAGTCATCTATGTTTTGAGGAAAGCTACTTTTGATGAAAGCTACTTCCGACTAAATGCTTGCTAAGTTGTTGAACGCAATTTCAGAGCATCAGTTTAAAAGGGTTATTGATGGTAGGATCGAGGGTTGCTGAAGGATTTCATCTAGGGTTTGATTGTGAGGAGCGTGAGTGGATAGCAGTAGCCATGGCTTTGGCAATGGCGAATGGCTTACAAAGTTTCTACTCTTTCTCTGCAAGCAACCCAAGCCCCAAGCTAAGAAGTAGAGCTGGTATGCTCCCTAACCAATTCATCGGCCCTACTCTATCTTTCTCAAAATCCAAACTACCTATTCGATTTAACTCAAGGAGTCCAATTTTCAAATGTTCCGTTTCTGAAGCCACTACCCCGCCTCTATTGTTGCATTTAATCTCAAAATTTAATTGTGTTTTTTGAATTTGTCCGTTTCTTTTTCACATTGTCGTTTCACTTGCTGCTGTCTTTTTGTCTACTCAACTTTGGACTATTTAATAGTCTCTCTATTACCTAATAAATCAGATATGAGATTTAGCATTATCTCTGTTGTCTCAAAACGGTGTATATTAATCTGTTTTTAGACCTAGATCTATCAGGTCTGTTTTGTGTAGCATTTGATATATATATTTACGGTTTTGTTACAACTGTAGACAAGAAGCCAAAGCTCGTAAGAAGAACAGACATTAGGAATATAGCTATTGTCGCGCATGCAGATCATGGGAAGACAAATTTGGTTGATTCGATGCTGAAACAAGCCAAGGTATACTTGTTTTTCAGTTCTGTATGTAAATAGGATATCAGTCTTACTCTCATTCTTATTCTTCTCCTTATGCACCGACCAGGTGTTCCAGCGGTTACCAATTCGTACAAGAACGGATAATGGACTCGAACGACCTGGAACGTGAAAGAGGAATTACAATTCTTAGCAAAAAATACTTCTATCGCTTACAAAGACACTAAAATTAATATAATAGATACTCCAGGGCACTCCGATTTCGGAGGGCAAGTCGAACGCATTCTCAATATGGTCGAAGGGGTGCTTCTAGTGGTACTATTTCAACCTGATCCTCTTTGTCCCAATTTCAAAACACACTCATTTACATGCCACTAAGGCCCCTCCTTTCTTACTTGTAGGTAGATTATGTTGAGGGTCCTATGCCGCAGGCAAGGTTTGTTTTAAAGAAGGCTCTTGAGTTTGGTTTAGCGGTTGTTGTTGTTGTCAACAGGATCGATAGACCTTCAGCTTGTCCAGACTTTGTTATCAATGCCGCTTTCGAACTATTTATTGAGCTAAATGCAACAGACGAACAGGTATGATATAAATTAACTAAATAAAATATAGCCAAATTATAGATATGGAAATAACCTAAACTATAGAAATAACTAGAAATAAATAAAAAAACTACAAAGAAGAGAAAATTGTTTTTTCATACAATATTTTCAACCTTAAATATCACTACAAATATACATTGAAATTGGAAAAAGAAAATCAATAGCTAAACACAATACATACATTAACAATGCCGTGGAATTGGATTTTGAAAATCTTAATATTTTGAAGTAAATATTTTGAGGGATTTAGGATGTGCCTAAAAAATTTAGGCTGGATTTTGAGAAAATATGAGTTTTATATCAATGGAAATTTTGTAAATCCTCGAGTCCTGATATAACAAAACATGATCCTGATCCAGTCGGGTCTTGTTCCAACAAAAAGGTCTCGTTTTATCCTAGCTCAAATAACTAAAAATTATTTAAAATATACAAAAATATTATGACACATAAAACAAATATATTAAACCCTCACATGTTAATTGTTTTAAAAATTAACAAAATATCATATAAACTAAAAAATATTTAATATAATAAGAATTTTAAAATTTTAAAATTTTAAAAAATGGATAAAAATATTCTTTAAACTTGGTGTGTTAAAATCCGGTTAAAAACAAATCATCAAAAATAAAGTAAAAATGTATCAATAGGCCACATTATATTTCGTTAAATTTTTATTGAACTTATTCCGTTGGATCTCACCAATAATTTGTTAGATCTTTCACTCATTTTTTTTTCTCTTTCTACCGTTTTACGTGAACATAGCTATAAAATCCAATTTTCTACAATTGCATTTCATAAAATCATTAAAATATACATTCCAAACATTATACCGTAACTAGATATTGATTTGGTTTTTTAAATCATTAGATATTTAGGTCGTAGTTTTTTAATACTCGCTGTAATTTTTATATAATTTAAGTTGTTTAGTTGATATTTAGTTAGTTGAGATGATAATCCAGTAAAACATGGTGAGATCCGAGATGTCTTCGGTGTTTGAGTTTTTGATGATTGGCTTTCCTCAATAAGTGGAGAAGGTGAAAAAACAGGAGTTTTGGAAGGATCGAAGTTACCGTAGTGTATTATCTTTGTAGACAGACCAAGAGGAGTGTTGCTTATTAATCCACATGCTCTGTATTCATCTGCCTTTCACTAATACAGAGGTAATCGTAAGCTCCGAAGACGTTGTTATATGATTTTGAAGATTTTGGTTTTTTGGGAATTATGGATTTAAATCTCTTAGGTTTTATGGTGTTTTCTCATAAACTGGTTGAAGATTACACGAAAAATTTGAATTTTTTGGCGAAGATAGCCAATTGATTGAAGAAGCCGTTGAAGGTAGCAACGGAATTTTGAATTTTTACAGTTTCACTCTCAAGGAACTCTTTTTGTGAAACAAATAATGGGTTGCAGTGTTAATTACCGAATAACATAGGTGTCACCATTTTCGATCTAGTAAATATAAAAATATGAAATGATGATAAAATTTGAAATGGTTGGGCAGAAAGAGCTATGAGTTCCTATTATCATGGTTCTCATTAAACTTTTCATTCTGGTTTTGTGGCTGGTTCAGAAAGATTGCACTAGTCTATCACGAGTTTGAAACTTTAACACTACTACTTAACTATAACTGTAGCTATAATATCAAATTATGACCAATTCTTATTTTAGATCATCCAAACGCATATACACAACACCAACCACATTATAAAATAAACTAACCACATTATATATTTTATAAACTATAAAATAAATATATATACTAAATAATCTCAAATTAAATGACCAATATCCTAATAAGACTCTACAGTATACATTTGATCCGAAACGTATAAAACACTTTTCAGTAAAACAAAACGTTAGTAACACGTTTTGTTACAAATATTTATGTTGAAATAATATTAAAATATAAAATAAATTACGTTATATGAGTGCTGATTATTGAAGTAGTATACATTATTCTAACCCGAACTATTATCAAAGTAAAAAGTTGGACATATTTTACGTAGAGTTTGGCAATTGATCATCATTTGGTTTACATAAGAATATTAACTTCGATATATGTATAAAACTAAAATTTAGTAGCACACAAATGTTGTTATTAGGCACAATAAATTCAAAAAAATAAAATATGAAAAAGATATATGAAGAGAAAATGGTTGTATTAATATTTAATTTAATACAAGTATAACAACCGACACTACGTAAAGCCGAATAATATATACACTAAAACGACTAATTTGTTTTATGACTTCTGTTGTCCAAACATTCTATTATTCTATATTATATCATCCAACATCAATAAAAATAAAAGAAAATACAATGAATACATGAAATATATTTTAAAGCAACTAGAACTAGTTTATAAAAAAAGTTGCATGTTGTAATTAGGATGAAAAAAATATTTAAACAAACGACACGTTTTACCAGCATTTTTGTTTCGTGGTAAAACTAATTAGTCTGGTATAAAATCTTTAGTACAAAATATTAAATATGCAACAATTTTAGAGTGGTAATTAATTTTATGATTTGATAAACATTTGTTCTTATTATACAATACAAAGGGCACACAATATTATTCTCCGCAAAACAGGATGTAACAAGTCATTACAATGTTGTAAAAATAGTATGTTTAAACAAAATATGGATGATATTTAGAGTTGTTAGTGAATTTCTGATTTTGGTAATCCATTCAAAACTGTTCTGTTACAATTCGTTCGTGGACTAAACCCTGCACGAATCATGTTTTAGGATCGGTTTGATAGTTGGAAATGATGGGTCTAATAAAATTAGATCATTTTATATTATTTATCTTTCATTAATAAAAATAATAATTGATTGGGAAAATGTTGATTGGATATCTAAATTATATAATAGTTTAAATTTAGAATGTTGACTATATATATATATATATAATACATATAAAAAATTTGAAGTGAAGCTATTTCCTCCCTCAAATATGTTACTTCTTCTATATTTGAAAAAATACTCCATATTGCTATTTCCTCCATAAAGAAAATGATATATATACCTTTTTTTTGTTTTTAATCACAAAATCCTGATTTCTGCAGGTTTTAGCGACAAACAACTGATTCAGAGATGACATTTAAGAATCAGTTGTTTTGCACAAAACAACTGATTCTAGGGTTGTATCTCGGAATCGGTTATTTTTTCACAGAACAACTAATTCCAAGATACCATCTTGGAATCAGTTGTTTTTTGAATAAGATGATTTTGTACAAAACAACTAATTCTGAGGTGGTATCTCGAAATTAGTTGATCTGTGGAAAAACAACTAATTCCGAGATACCGCCTCGGAATCAAGTGTTTGTCGCTAAAATTTGTAGAATTCGGGATTCGTGATTAAAAGGGTTTTTTATAACCCAAATTTTCAAGTTACATGAATATACAATTTAAAAACAAGATTAAATTACATTGTTGGTTGATTGCGTGATGTTTTCTGGTGTTAAATCTTTGGTTTAGGTGTCCTCGTCCTCTATGGATAATCTTTATCAAATTTAGAGTATTTGTTTTGTTTTAAGGTTTAATTTTATAAGATAAAACATACATGTTGGATTCAATAGGGTTAAATCTTTTGTTTGTTGATAGAAGTGTTTGAGAATGGTTAATGAAACAAAATTATAAATATTAATCCTGTTAACTTTCATAAACTTTTCCTACAATAGGCAATAACTTTTAATGATGTTTTTATAGATGGTTCCGCCCAAATAAGTTTGACAAAAGAAGAAAATTCAGAAAGCTCTGGTAAGTATGTTTAATAATTTTGTATAAGAACGAAAAGTTGATATGTAATATATTTCTAATAATTAATTTTTTTATAACTCAATTTGTTAGGATCTGGAAATTACAAATATGTTTTTCGTGACTTTTTGACATGGGAAAATCACGGTATCATAAATAAAATTTCAGATAAAAAAGATATAAGTAATTTTATTTTAAATTTGTTTTCAAACTTTTAAAATAAAAATGAAAACAAATGTATAATTTTTTTTTCACGGATTTATTGGACGATTACTATAAACAGATCTATAGAGTATTGCTACAATCTCCAACATGATGAAAGCGAGCAAATAGATCTATCTGTCCAAGAGCTAGTGAATGAATTCAGTAAGGATACCCATCGAAAGGATTTGGCAATTACAAATATACCCAAAATCTATAAATGGATAAGCTTGCATGGGTTAGTGAAAGAGAATCATTGTTGGGTCAGAAAATGGAAAAAATTACCATGTAAACAATTTAATTCATTTTAATATATTTATTTTATAATAATAAGTTATTTATTTTTTCTTTGTTGGTTAATTTGCAGGATTCTAACACAGTCTTAATTCAAAATTACAAACAAATTGGAAAACGAGTAGAGATTGATGCAGTAATCGGAAAGAAAGTGTATGAACCTCTCGAAGAAGTCGTTGTCATTAAATTCGTACTTAAACATCCGGTGGTTGCCGTTATCGATACCGATGAAGAATTCTCTAACTATGAAAAGGTAAATATTATAAAAAAAAGTAAGTTGTTTTCAAAATAATGTTCAATATCATTGCAAAAGGTAAGGTCCAGTTGAAGGTAATCCAATATTTGGCCATCTGGACCTTTAAAAATTCCCTACAATAATAATTTATATATAATACCTTTTGCAATGATATTGAACATTAGTTTTAAAACAGCTTACTTTTTCTTATAATACTAACCTTTTCATAGTTAGAGAATTCTTGATCAGTATTGATAACAGCAACCAACGGATGTTTAAGTACGATTTTAATGACAGCGAAATCTTTAACAGGTTCATACACTTTTTTTCCACTTACTGCATCAATCTCCACTCGTTTTCCAATTCGTTTGTAATTTTGAATTAGGACAGTGTTAGAATCCTGCAAATTAACCAACAAAGAAAAAATAAATAACTTATTATTATAAAAGAAATATATTAAAAATTAATTAAATTGTTTGCATTTTTATGTGGTAATTATTTTCCACTTTTCTGACCCAACTGTAGACGACAATATTCTCCTTCACTAACCCATGCAAGCGCTTATCCGTTTATAGCTTTTGGGTATATTTGTAATTTCTCAATCGTAATCCTTCCGATGGGTATCTTTACTGAATTCATTCAGTAGCTCTTGTACAGATAGATCCATTTGCTAGCTTTTCATCATGTTCGAGATTGTAGCAATACTCTATAGATCTCCTTATAGTAATCGCCCAACAAATCCCTAAAAAATAAATAAATTTATACATTTGTTTTCCTTTTTATTTTAAAAGTTTGAAAACAAATTTAAAATAAAATTACCTATATCTTTTTTATCTGAAATTTTTATTTATGCTATCTTTTTTATCTGAAATTTTTATTTATGCTACCGTGATTTTTCCATGTCTAAAAATCAAAACAAACATATTTGTAATTTTCATCTTTGTCGGTAGGTAGATCCTATCAAATTGAGTTATAAAAAAATTAATTTTTATTTTTATTTATTATAAATATATTAAATATCAACCTTTCGTTCTAATACAAAATTATTAAACATACTTACCGAGCTCTCTGAATTTTCTTCTTTTGTCCAACTTTTTTGGGGGAACCATCTATAAAAGATATAATTAAAAACATCATTAAAATTCATTGCCTAGTAAAAATATCATTAAAATTCATTGCAAAACTTAACCGGATTAATATTTATTTAATTTTTCAAATATATATATAATATTTATTTATTTCTAGCCGTGTTAGGCTAACAAATCAACATATATTTTATTTTTTTATATACTAAAATATAAAAATAAATCTAAACATATGAAAACAAAAACCTACCTAAACCAAACATAAATCATATTAAAATCCTTATTCGTTTTTTGAACTACTTCAAAAACAAAAGTAGGAGATCAGTAAATGTGTTCACAAAATTATATATATGTATGGACAAAAAATTTGCTAAAATATTAGAGCCTATATTTCCAAATCTGGACTATTCTTAATCTAGGGTAAGAGCTCAATAAACATTCATGTTTTCCAAAATTGTATATAAACGAAAATTCGCACATGTTATTTAAAAGAAATTGAAATATGTTTTTGAAAAAAAATTGAAATATGTTTTTGAAAAAATACATCATTTTTTTTAGCTAAAAAACTATTTTGAAACTTAAATGAAATAAATTTTAATGGGAAACATGAAGTTTAAGAGTTTTAAGACTTAGGAGAAAGAAAAATATACAAAACCAATAACAAAAAATCATGTATCTCATATTTTAGTAGAAAAAACTATTCCATCTATCTATATATATATATATTCGTTCTATAGCCTAAGAGAAAAAAAAAACAAAAAACCAAATACATTAATACATAACAAAACCTTTAACGAATTCGTAGAGTGATTTATTAAATTTTGAAGTTGTGCCCTATAAGGTGTATATATATATAGTCTTATATATTGATTATGATCAATTTTAAAAAATTTCTTAATTAGTTAAATATTTTCTAATTTAGGTAAATACTGATTCTCAATATCTATTAAACATATATTTAATAAATTTTGTTTTCATAGTTAGCACTTTTTTATAAATAAAATTATTTTATTTTTTAATTTTTAGGTAATTTTTAGGTTTGAAATTAGGTTCGGCCTAGAGGGGCGTAGGCCCCCTTATCTAAAATATATGTTTTATAAAACATTTTAAGGTATTAATTATTTAAATAATATTAAAATAAAAATTATACGCCCCTTTAACTAAAATATATATTTTGTAATTTTTTTTAAGATAAAATATTTTTTCTCATCTGATTTATGATTTAGGAAAGTGAAAATACATTTACTTAGTTTAAAGTTTATTTAAAATAATATTATATATTTATATTATAAATTAGGTTTGATACAAATTTGATTTTAATTTTATATAATTTTTACATAAAATTTATCTATATGTATTTAAAAAATATTTTTTATATAGAAAATTGAATTTATTTCCATTCATTTCTCAAAAATATATTTTATACATCTATCCTTTGAAATATCTTTTATATATTAAATGATTTTGTTATATATTTTTTAAATATCTTTTAAAAATAATATATTAATATTTTCATCTATTTTTAAAAAATATTTTTTTATAACAAATTTTATTTACTTTTATGTAAATTTTAAAATATCTTTTTAAGATATAAAAATTGGATTTGTTATATTCTATTTTATTTTATATACCTTTTAAAAATAATATATTAATATACATTAAGATTTATTGTTATATATATATATATTCATTTATATATATATAGAATAGTGTTTGTTCTTCAAGTAACTCGAGTAATAATAATATGATTTATTCTATTCTAATCTACTATATATCAAGACCTGATGATAGAATTGACTGTATATCAAGACCTAATGATGATAGAATTGAATTTCATTAACCCCTAAGGGGTAGCCGAGTTGGTTGAGTATGGCATTCTTATGACCAAAAGGTCACGAGTTCGAGTCCCTCTACATACGCTTTCTCGGCTGAGCCTGTCACCTTGTGTGGTTTACCTTCTGGCGTTGGTTTGCAGACTATTGCGTCAGACTGAGGGTTTACCCTGTGCGCACTCATTGCACTCTGAGTAGCGGCTGCGGGTTCCCTCTGAAAAAAAAAAAAAAAAAAAGAATTGAATTTCATTTTAATGAAATTCTAGTAGTAATGTTAGAGATAAATTCGATGAGAAATTTTGCCCACCTTACTTAAATTTCTAGATACACTTTTTAGAAACAAGAAAATTTATTTATAAAAAAAATATGAATTTGAATAAAATAGGTTTAATATGAATTTTTAGGTTTGAATAAAGTTGGTTTATTTAATATGAATTTAAATTTAGGTTTAATCAAATTTATTAGTGTACCTAATCAAACGAATTTACTAGTGTATCAATATAGACAATAAAAATAAAACAATGACTTGTAGTATGTTATTACCTTGGCTCGAGTGCTGAAAGCTTCAGCACTAGACTCGTGTGCCTCGAACAAACAGAATCATGAGCTTAAGAGTTCACGGTCGATTTAAAGAAGATGCATGTCGGATTCTTCTCCAGATTTTAGGGTTCTTGCTGAGTTTGAAGTCATCTATGTTTTGAGGAAAGCTACTTTTGATGAAAGCTACTTCTGACTAAAGGCTTGCTGAGTTGTTGAACGCAATTTCAGAGCATCAGTTTGAAAGGGTTATTGATGGTAGGATCGAGGGTTGCTGAAGGATTTCATCTAGGGTTTGAAGAAATTCGAAAATTGCAGTTCGATTTAAGGGTTGCATGTCAGATTTAAGGGTTGGTTTTTGGCTCGTTTGGAGGATGAACACCGGTATTGAAAAGTCTGGGTTGAGGAATTGAAAAGACAGATATTGGTCAGGGTTTGAGGATAGTTTGATCGGAATGGAAGGTCTTGTTAGGTGAATTGTGGCTACTTGGATAAAAACTGAAGATTGCAAAGATGGTTTTGTGGGTGGTTCAGAAAGAAAATGGGTGAGTTCGTGTTTCTGGAGATGTTTTTGGTGTTTGTGGTTGTATTTGTTCTAAGGGTTCTCAGAGAAGGAGAGAAGAGGATAAAGAGGAGAGTAAAGAGGGATGGGTTTGGCCCATCAGATTAATAAAAAAAAATATACACAATAAAAATTAAAAATTAAAAATTTAAAAGTGAACTATTATTATCCGAATACTCTAAATTTAGGACAAAGAGATGGACCCTTGAATTTCAGTCACGAATAAATATATATGCATGGGTTTTGCATCCCAAAAATCCTCTCCCTCTCGTTCTCTCTCCCAATTGTTGATTGTGAGGAGCGTGAGTGGATAGCAGTAGCCATGGCTTTGGCAATGGCGAATGGCTTACAAAGTTTCTACTCTTTCTCTGCAAGCAACCCTAGCCCCAAGCTAAGAAGTAGAGCTGGTATGCTCCCTAACCAATTCTTCGGCCCTACTCTATCTTCCTCAAAATCCAAACTACCTATTCGATTTAACTCAAATAGTCCAATTTTCAAATGTTCCGTTTCTGAAGCCACTACCCCGCCTCTATCAGGTCTGTTTTGTGTAGCATTTGATATATATATATATATATATATATATATATATATATATATATATATATATACGGTTTTGTTACAACTGTAGACAAGAAGCCAAAGCTCGTAAGAAGAACAGACATTAGGAATATAGCTATTGTCGCGCATGCAGATCATGGGAAGACAAATTTGGTTGATTCCATGCTGAAACAAGCCAAGGTATACTTGTTTTTCAGTTCTGTATGTAAATAGGATATCAGTCTTACTCTCATTCTTATTCTTCTCCTTATGCACCGACCAGGTGTTCTAGCGGTTACCAATTCGTACAAGAACGGATAATGGACTCGAACGACCTGGAACGTGAAAGAGGAATTACAATTCTTAGCAAAAAATACTTCTATCTTACAAAGACACTAAAATTAATATAATAGATACTCCAGGGCACTCCGATTTCTGAGGCCAAGTCGAACGCATTCTCAATATGGTCGAAGGGGTGCTTCTAGTGGTACTATTTCAACCTGATCCTCTTTGTCCCAATTTCAAAACACACTCATTTACATGCCACTAAGGCCCCTCCTTTCTTACTTGTAGGTAGATTCTGTTGAGGGTCCTATGCCGCAGGCAAGGTTTGTTTTAAAGAAGGCTCTTGAGTTTGGTTTAGCGGTTGTTGTTGTTGTCAACAAGATCGATAGACCTTCAGCTTGTCCGGACTTTGTTATCAATGCCACTTTCGAACTATTTATTGAGCTAAATGCAACAGACGAACAGGTATGATATAAATTAACTAAATAAAATATAGCCAAATTATAGATATGGAAATAACCTAAACTATAGAAATAACTAGAAATAAATAAAAAAACTACAAAGACAGAGAAAATTGTTTTTTCATACAATATTTTCAACCTTAAATATCACTACAAATATACATTGAAATTGGAAAAAGAAAATCAATAGCTAAACACAATACATACCTTAACAACGCCGTGGAATTGGATTTTGAAAATCTTAATATTTTGAAGTAAATATTTTGAGGGATTTAGGATGTGCCTAAAAAATTTAGGCTGGATTTTGAGAAAATATGAGTTTTATATCAATGGAAATTTTGTAAATCCTCGAGTACTGATATAACAAAACATGATCCTGATCCAGTCAGGTCTTGTTCCAACAAAAAAGTCTCGTTTTATCCTAGCTCAAATATCTAAAAATTATTTAAAATATACAAAAATATTATGACACATAAAACAAATATATTAAACCCTCACATGTTAATTGTTTTAAAAATTAACAAAATATCATATAAACTAAAAAATATTTAATATAATAAGAATTTTAAAATTTTAAAATTTTAAAAAATGGATAAAAATATTCTTTAAACTTGGTGGGTTAAAATCCGGTTAAAAACAAATCATCAAAAATAAAGTAAAAATGTATCAATAGGCCACATTATATTTCGTTAAATTTTTATTGAACTTATTCCGTTGGATCTCACCAATAATTTGTTAGATCTTTCACTCATTTTTTTCTCTTTCTACCGTTTTACGTGAACATAGCTATAAAATCCAATTTTCTACAATTGCATTTCATAAAATCATTAAAATATGCATTCCAAACATTATACCGTAACTAGATATTGATTTGGTTTTTTTTAAATCATTAGATATTTAGGTCGTAGTTTTTTAATACTCGCTGTAATTTTTATATAATTTAAGTTGTTTAGTTGATATTTAGTTAGTTGAGATGATAATCCAGTAAAACATGGTGAGATCCGAGATGTCTTCGGTGTTTGAGTTTTTGATGATTGGCTTTCCTCAATAAGTGGAGAAGGTGAAAAAACAGGAGTTTTGGAAGGATCGAAGTTACCGTAGTGTATTATCTTTGTAGACAGACCAAGAGGAGTGTTGCTTATTAATACGCATGCTCTGTATTCATCTGCCTTTCACTAATACAGAGGTAATCGTAAGCTCCGAAGACGTTGTTATATGATTTTGAAGATTTGGGTTTTTTGGGAATTATGGATTTAAATCTCCTAGGTTTTATGGTGTTTTCTCATAAACTGGTTGAAGATTACACGGAACATTTGAATTTTTTGGCGAAGATAGCCAATTGATTGAAGAAGCCGTTGAAGGTAGCAACGGAATTTTGAATTTTTACAGTTTCACTCTCAAGTAACTCTTTTTGTGAAACAAATAATGGGTTGCAGTGTTAATTACCGAATAACATAGGGGTCACCATTTTCGATCTAGTAAATATAAAAATATGAAATGATGATAAAATTTGAAATGGTTGGGCAGAAAGAGCTATGAGTTCCTATTGATCATGGTTCTCGTCAAACTTTTCATTCTGGTTTTGTGGCTGGTTCAGAAAGATTGCACTAGTCTATCACGAGTTTGAAACTTTAACACTACTACTTAACTATAACTGTAGCTATAATATCAAATTATGACCAATTCTTATTTTAGATCATCCAAACGCATATACACAACACCAACCACATTATAAAATAAACCAACCACATTATATATTTTATAAACTATAAAATAAATATATATACTAAATAATCTCAAATTAAATGACCAATATCCTAATAAGACTCTACAGTATACATTTGATCCGAAACGTATAAAACACTTTTCAGTAAAACAAAACGTTAGTAACACGTTTTGTTACAAATATTTATGTTGAAATAATATTAAAATATAAAATAAATTACGTTATATGAGTGTTGATTATTGAAGTAGTATACATTATTCTAACCCGAACTATTATCAAAGTAAAAAGTTGGACATAATTTACTTAGAGTTTGGCAATTGATCATCATTTGGTTTACATAAGAATTTTAACTTCGATATATGTATAAAACTAAAATTTAGTAGCACACAAATGTTGTTATTAGGCACAATAAATTCAAAAAAATAAAATATGAAAAAGATATATGAAGAGAAAATGGTTGTATTAATATTTAATTTAATACAAGTATAACAACCGACACTATGTAAAGCCGAATAATGTATACACTAAAACGACTAATTTGTGTTATAACTTCTTTTGTCCAAACATTCTATTATTCTATATTATATCATCCAACATCAATAAAAATAAAAGAAAATACAATGAATACATGAAATATATTTTAAAGCAAGTAGAACTAGTTTATAAAAAAAGTTGCATGTTGTAATTAGGATGAAAAAAATATTTAAACAAACAACAAGTTTTACCAGCATTTTTGTTTCGTGGTAAAACTAATTAGTCTGGTTTAAAATCTTTAGTATAAATTATCAAATATGCAACAATTTTAGAGTGGTAATTAATTTTAAGATTTGATAAACATTTGTTCTTATTATACAATACAAAGGGCACACAATATTATTCTCCGCAAAACAGGATGTAACAAGCCAAGGATGTAACAAGTCATTACAATGTTGTAAAAATAGTATGTTTAAACAAAATATGGATGATATTTAGAGTTGTTAGTGAATTTCTGATTTTGGTAATCCATTCAAAATGGTTATGTTACAATTCATTCGTGGACTAAACCCTGCACGAATCATGTTTTAGGAACGGTTTGATAGTTGGAAATGATGGGTCTAATAAAATTAGATCATTTTATATTATTTATCTTTCATTAATCAAAATAATAATTGATTGGGAAAATGTTGATTGGATATCTAAATTATATAATAGTTTAAATTTAGAATGTTGACTATATATATATAATACATATAAAAAAATTTAAGTGAAGCTATTTCCTCCCTCAAATGTTACTTCTTCTAGATTTGAAAAAATACTCCATATTGCTATTTCCTCCATAAAGAAAGTGATATATTTATCTTTTTTTTTGTTTTTAATCACAAAATCCTGATTTCTGCAGGTTTTAGCGACAAACAACTGATTCAGAGATGACATTTAAGAATCAGTTGTTTTGCACAAAACAACTGATTCTGAGGTTGTATCTCGGAATCGGTTATTTTTGCACAGAACAACTAATTCCAAGATACCATCTTGGAATCAGTTGTTTTTGGAATAAGGTGATTTTGTACAAAACAACTAATTCTGAGGTGGTATCTCGAAATTAGTTGATCTGTGGAAAAACAACTAATTCCGAGATACCGCCTCGGAATCAAGTGTTTGTCGCTAAAATTTGTACAATTCGGGATTTGTGATTAAAATGATTTTTTATAACCCAAATTTTCAAGTTACATGAATATACAATTTAAAAACAAGATTAAATTACATTGTTGGTTGATTGCGTGATGTTTTCTGGTGTTAAATCTTTGGTTTAGGTGTCCTCGTCCTCTATGGATAATCTTTATCAAATTTAGGGTATTTGTTTTGTTTTAAGGTTTAATTTTATAAGATAAAACATACATGTTAGATTCAATAGGGTTAAATCTTTTGTTTGTTGATAGAAGTGTTTGAGAATGGTTAATGAAACAAAATTATAAATATTAATCCTGTTAAGTTTCATAAACTTTTCCTACAATAGGCAATAACTTTTAATGATGTTTTTATAGATGGTTCCGCCCAAATAAGTTTGACAAAAGAAGAAAATTCAGAAAGCTCTGGTAAGTATGTTTAATAATTTTGTATAAGAACGAAAGGTTGATATGTAATATATTTCTAATAATTAATTTTTTTATAATTCAATTTGTTAGGATCTGGAAATTACAAATATGTTTGTCCTGACTTTTGGACATGGAAAAATCACGGTATCATAAATAAAATTTCAGATAAAAAAGATATAAGTAATTTTATTTTAAATTTGTTTTCAAACTTTTAAAATAAAAATGAAAACAAATGTATAATTTTTTTTTCACGGATTTATTGGACGATTACTATAAACAGATCTATAGAGTATTGCTACAATCTCCAACATGATGAAAGCGAGCAAATAGATCTATCTGTCCAAGAGCTAGTGAATGAATTCAGTAAGGATACCCATCGAAAGGATTGGGCAATTACAAATATACCCAAAATCTATAAATGGATAAGCTTGCATGGGTTAGTGAAAGAGAATCATTGTTGGGTCAGAAAATGGAAAACAATTACCATGTAAACAATTTAATTCATTTTTAATATATTTCTTTTATAATAATAAGTTATTTATTTTTTCTTTGTTGGTTAATTTGCAGGATTCTAACACGGTCTTAATTCAAAATTACAAACAAATTGGAAGACGAGTAGAGATTGATGCAGTAATCGGAAAGAAAGTATATGAACATCTCGAAGAAGTCGTTGTCATTAAATTCGTACTTAAACATCCGGTGGTTGCCGTTATCGATACCGATGAAGAATTCTCTAACTATGAAAAGGTAAATATTATAAAAAAAAGTAAGTTGTTTTCAAAATAATGTTCAATATCATTGCAAAAGGTAAGGTCCAGTTGAAGGTAATCCAATATTTGGCCATCTGGACCTTTAAAAATTCCCTACAATAATAATTTATATATAATACCTTTTGCAATGATATTGAACATTAGTTTTAAAACAGCTTACTTTTTTTTATAATACTAACCTTTTCATAGTTAGAGAATTCTTCATCGGTATTGATAACGGCAACCACCGGATGTTTAAGTACGATTTTAATGACAGCGAATTCTTTAACAGGTTCATACACTTTTTTTCCAGTTACTGCATCAATCTCCACTCGTTTTCCAATTCGTTTGTAATTTTGAATTAGGACAGTGTTAGAATCCTGCAAATTAACCAACAAAGAAAAAATGAATAACTTATTATTATAAAAGAAATATATTAAAAATTAATTAAATTGTTTGCATTTTTATGTGGTAATTATTTTCCACTTTTCTGACCCAACTGTAGACGACAATATTCTCCTTCACTAACCCATGCAAGCTTATCCGTTTATAGCTTTTGGGTATATTTGTAATTGCCCAATCGTAATCCTTCCGATGGGTATCTTTACTGAATTCATTCAGTAGCTCTTGTACAGATAGATCCATTTGCTAGCTTTTCATCATGTTCGAGATTGTAGCAATACTCTATAGATCTCCTTATAGTAATCGCCCAACAAATCCTTAAAAAATAAATAAATTTATACATTGGTGTTCCTTTTTATTTTAAAAGTTTGGAATCAAATTTAAAATAAAATTACCTATATCTTTTTTATCTGAAATTTTTATTTATGCTACCGTGATTTTTCCATGTCCAAAAATCAAGACAAACATATTTGTAATTTTCATCTTTGTCGGTAGGTAGATCCTATCAAATTGAGTTATAAAAAAAATTAATTTTTATTTTTATTTATTATAAATATATTAAATATCAACCTTTCGTTCTAATACAAAATTATTAAACATACTTACCGAGCTCTCTGAATTTTCTTCTTGTGTCCAACTTTTTTGGGGGAACTATCTATAAAAGATATAATTAAAAACATCATTAAAATTCATTGCCTAGTAAAAATATCATTTAAATTCATTGCGAAACTTAACGGGATTAATATTTATTTAATTTTTCAAATATATATATAATATTTATTTATTTCTAGCCGTGTTAGGCTAACAAATCAACATATATTTTATTTTTTTATATACTAAAATATAAAAATAAATCTAAACATATGAAAACAAAAACCTACCTAAACCAAACATAAATCATATTAAAATCCTTATTCGTTTTTTGAACTACTTCAAAAACAAAAGTAGGAGATCAGTAAATGTGTTCACAAAATTATACATATGTATGGACAAAAAATTTGCTAAAATATTAGAGCCTATATTTCCAAATCTGGACTATTCTTAATCTAGGGTAAGAGCTCAATAAACATTCATGTTCTCCAAAATTGTATATAAACGAATTGGTGAAAAATTCGCACATGTTATTTTAAAAAAATTAAAATATGTTTTTGAAAAAATACATCATTTTTTTGAGCTAAAAAACTATTTTGAAACTTAAATGAAATAAATTTTAATGGGAAACATGAAGTTTAAGAGTTTTAAGATATAGGAGAAACAAAAATATACAAAACCAATAAAAAAAATCATGTATCTCATATTTTAGTAGAAAAAACTATTATATATATATATATATATATATATATATATATATATATATATATATATATATATTCGTTCTATAGCCTAAGAGAAGAAAAAACAAAAAACCAAATACATTAATACATACAATCTTTGTCAAAAGAGTTTATTTGTTTGCTCACCTGAACTATTGAGAAAAAAACCTTTAACGAATTCGTAGAGTGATTTATTAAATTTTGAAGTTGTGCCCCATAAGGTGTATATATATATAGTCTTATATATTGATTAGAAGCATGATCAATTTTAAAATATTTCTTAATTAGTTAAATATTTTCTAATTCAGGTAAATACTGATTCTCAATATCTATTAAACATAAATTTAGTTTATCACGAGTTTGAAACTTTAACATTACTACCTAACTATAACTCTAGCTATAATATCAAATTATGACCAATTCTTATTTTAGATCATCCAAGCGCACATACACAACACTAACCACATTATAAAATAAACCAACCACATTATATATTTTATAGTTTATAAAATAAATATATATATTAAATAATCTCAAATTAAATGACCAATATCCTAATAAGACTCTACAGTATACATTTGATCCGAAACGTATAAAACACTTTTGAGTAAAACAAAACGTTAGTAACACGTTTTGTTACAAATATTTATGTTGAAATAATATTAAAATATAAAATAAATTACGTTATATGAGTGTTGATTATTGAAGTAGTATACATTATTTTAACACGAACTATTATCAAAGTAAAAAGTTGGACATATTTTACTTAGAGTTTGGCAATTGATCATCATTTGGTTTACATAAGAATATTAACTTAGATATATGTATAAAACTAAAATTTAGTAGCACACAAATGTTGTTATTAGGCACAATAAATTCAAAAAAAAAATGAAAAAGATATATTAAGAGAAAATTGTTGTATTAATACTTAATTTAATACAAGTATAACAACCGAGACACTACGTAAAGCCGAATAATATATACACTAAAAGGACTAATTTGTTTTATAACTTCTTTTGTCCAAACATTCTATTATTCTATATTATATCATCCAATATCAATAAAAATAAAAGAAAATACAATGAATACATGAAATATATTTTAAAACAATTATAACTAGTTTATAAAAAAAGTTGCATGTTGTAATTAGGATGAAAAAAATATTTAAACAAACGACAAGTTTTACCAGCATTTTTGTTTCGTGGTCAAACTAATTGGTCTGGTATAAAATCTTTAGTATAAAATATCAAATATGCAACAATTTTAGAGTTGTAATTAATTTGATGATTTGATAAACATTTGTTCTTATTATATTATACAAAGGACACACAATATTATTCTCCGCAAAACAGGATGTAACAAGTCATTACAATGTTGTAAAAATAGTATCTTTAAACAAAATATGGATGATATTTAGAGTTGTTAGTGAATTTCTAATTTTGGTAATCCATTCAAAACCGTTATGTTACAATTCGTTTGTGGACTGAACCCTTCACGAATCATGTTTTAGGATCGGTTTGATAGTTGGAAATGATGGGTCTAATAAAAATAGATCATTTTATATTATTTATCTTTCATTAATCAAAATAATAATTGATTGGGAAAATGTTGATTCGATATCTAAATTATATAATACATATAAAAAAAAATTGGTGAAGCTATTTCCTCCCTCAAATATGTTACTTCTTCTATATTTTAAAAAATACTCCATATTGTTATTTCCTCCATAAAGAAAATGATATATTTACTTTTTTTTGTTTTTAATCACAAAATCCTGATTTTTGAAGGTTTTAGCGACAAACAACTAATTCAGAGATGGCATTTAGAATCAGTTGTTTTGTGCAAAAAAACTGATTCTGTGGTTGTATCTCGGAATCGGTTGTTTTTGCATAGAACAACTAATTCCAAGATACCATCTTGGAATCAGTTGTTTTTTGAATAAGGTGATTTTGTACAAAACAACTAATTCCGAGATACCGCCTCGGAATCAAGTGTTTGTCACTAAAATTTCTTAGAATTCGGGATTTGTGATTAAAAGGGTTTTTTATAACCCAAATTTTCAAGTTACATGAATATACATGTTAGAATATCCAGTGTATTAAGTTTTCTTGTATAGGCCTCTAAGTTGTCTATATATTGAGAGCCTTAATATTGGTCAATTCTTGAATTACATCTCTAATGCATCAATAAAACAAAAAGGAACATTTTGTAGTAAACACAAAACACTAGCCGCTTCCTGCGGCTACTTCTCTCTTTGTTTTTTTAACAAAGACAACAACTGAGATGCTACGTAGAACATGTGCATGTTAACATGGTATCAGAGCACGTGTGATTCTAGGAATTCTGAACGTCCTCAAAAAAGATGGCTGGCATTAAAGTAGTGGTCAGTCAAATCCCTGATGAAATAACAATGCAGATTCCTGCAATTCTGAGGAATTGTTTCGGAACACAACAACAAACAACTAACCCCGAGAATTTATCCCTAGGGATTAAACTCGGTGGTGACAACTATGCCCTATGGGAAAACCTGATGAAGAAAGCAATTGGGGGAAGGGGGAGAGGTTCTCACATTACAGGGGAGCCGACACCTCCATCCAAAACTGACAAAACATATACAAGGTGGGAACAAGATGATCAATGTGTTTTCGCATGGATTATCCAGAATCTTGAATCCAGCTTGGTGAATAATGTCTCGCAATATCCCACTGCAAAAGCCCTCTGGGATGGGTTAGCCATCATATACAGTTCTGGTACAGATACGTTACATGTGTTTGACCTTCATAAGAGGGCTAATTCATTAAGGCAAGGGTCCGATACACTAGAAGACTTGTGGAACAAACTGCAGAACATCTGGATGTCTATAGATAGGCGAGATCCGAACCCTATAAAAGACCCAGAAGACATTTAGGTCTATAATAAGAAGACTCAAGAACAAAGACTCTATCAATTGCTAATGGTGATTAATGACAAGCTGGAACCAGTCAAAAGAGATATCCTGAAAAATGATCCTCTTCCTTTTGTGGAAACAACAATGCTACAATACGAAGGGAAGTGGTCAGGCTTAATATACTAAAATCAAGTTCTTCTGATAGTGACTCGATTGAAATTCGAATGGGTTTGGCTGCTAAAGATTCTGCACAGAGGTTTAAATTTCGTTCCAGATCAAAAGAGAAAGAAGATAAATCCAAGTTGTATTGCACTCATTGTGGGATGAAGAAACACACTAAAGAGACATGTTTCCAGCTGGTTGGCTATCCAGAAAGTTGGGAGGACGGTCATAAGGAGAAAAATAACCAGCGTTTCAGATCTAATGTGAAACGGGCTTCGTCTACAAGTGGCGGTGAAGATCCGACTAAAAATGAGCAAGGAAGTGGTAGTGGTTTTAGAGGAATGGGGGCGAACTCCTATGAAAAACTTGGAGGTAAAGGGTTTCAAAAATCAATGAATTGGATCTTTTATTGCGGGGCTACGGACACCATGTCTTATGATCCTAAAGGCTTTGGTGACATGTCATCTCCAAAGAAGTCCCATATTGAGACTGCTAGTGGAGAAATTTGTGAAGTCAAAGGGGGAGGTTCATGGAAATTAAAAACTGCCTTTACATTCCTTCACTGTCCTCAAAGTTATAATTTGTTAGTCAAGTGACAAAACAACTCAACTGTGTGGTTTTTATGTATCCATTTTTTTTGCATTTTACAGGACATTCGTACGAAGGAGATCATTGGGCGTGGTACTGAACAAGGAGGTCTCTATTATGTTGATGAGGAAGTTCATAAGGGACATGTCATGCTTGCTCAGAGAACAACCGAAATGAAACTTTGGTTATGGCACCATCGACTTGGTCATACTTCTTTTAGCTATCTTAAGAGTTTGTTTCCTAGTCTTTTTTGTATAATTCCATTCATGAGAAATGTGAAACCTGCATTCTTGCAAAAAATCGTAGGGTCTCATTTAATCAAAGTAATACTAGAGTTGATTATGTTTTTTCGCTAATCCATTCTGATGTTTAGGGTCCAGCACCAAATTCCACTAACAATCAAATGAGATACTTTGTTTTATTTGTGAATGATTTCTCAAGAATGACTTGGATATACTTCATGAAACATAAATCGGAAGTACTAGAAATATTTGTTTGTTTTTACAAAATAATTTTGACTCAATTTGTAAAAAAAATACAGATTCTCCGTTCTGATAATGGAACATAGTTTCTCAATCAAACAATGCATAATTTTTTCAAAACAAATGATCTTATCCATCAAACCACTTGTCCAAACACACCTCAACAAAACGGTACTTCAGAACGAAAAAATCGTACTTTACTTGAAAAAACTTGTGATATTATGATTGAATCTAGAGTTCCTCATTCTCTTTGGCCAGAAGCTCTTGCTACAGCTACATATCTTGCAAATCGTCTACCAACCCGATGTCTAGGAAATAAAACTCCATTACAAGTGATTGCCACCCAAGTAACAATTCCATCTGTTATGACCTTACCACCTCGTGTCTTTGGTTGTTCGGTGTTTGTTCATATCCCTAAAACTAGTCAAAACAAACTTAATCCTTGTGCTGAAAAAGTGTGTATTCGTTGGATACGGTGTTCATCAAATGGGATATCGGTGTTACAATCCGGTTACTCGTCGAATCCATGTCACCATGGACTGTGACTTCTTAGAATCCGATTATTGTTTTGACCACCAATATCGGTGTTACTTACCGAATAACATAGGGGTCACCGTTTTCGATCGAGTAAATATAAAAATATGAAATGATGATAAAATTTGAAATGGTTGGGTAGAAAGAGCAATGAGTTCCTATTGATCATGGTTCACATCAAACTTTTCATCTCTCTAAGAGAGGACTATGGGATGCATCCTCATTAGACTCAGAGCCTAGCTATCAAAACCATCAATATCATATTCATGAGGATTCTTTATTATTGTGAAGACCAATCGATAAAGTAAAGAAGGGTAAATATTTGATATTTAAAAAGAATCAAGAAGGATTCACTATTTATTATCAATCATGGCACTAATCTATCACGAGTTTGAAACTTTAACATTACTACCTAACTATAACTGTAGCTATAATATCAAATTATGACCAATTCTTATTTTAGATCATCCAAGCGCACATACACAACACCAACCACATTATAAAATAAACCAACCACATTATATATTTTATAGTTTATAAAATAAATATATATACTAAATAATCTTAGATTAAATGACCAATATCCTAATAACACTCTACAGTATGCATTTGATCTCAAACATATAAAACACTTTTGAGTCAAACAAAACGTTAGTAACACGTTTTGTTACAAATATTTATGTTGAAATAATATTAAAATATAAAATAAATTAGATTAGATGAGTGTTGATTATTGAAGTAGTAAACATTATTTTAACACGAACTATTATCAAAGTAAAAAGTTGGACATATTATACTTAGAGTTTGGCAATTGATCATCATTTGGTTTACATAAGAATATTAACTTAGATATATGTATAAAACTAAAATTTAGTAGCACACAAATGTTGTTATTAGGCACAATAAATTCAAAAAAATAAAATATGAAAAAGATATATGAAGAGAAAATGGTTGCATTAATACTTAATTTAATACAAGTATAACAACCGACACTACGTAAAGCCGAATAATATATACACTAAAACGACTAATTTGTTTTATAACTTCTTTTGTCCAAACATTCTATTATTCTATATTATATCATCCAACGTCAATAAAAATAAAATAAAATACAATGAATACATTAAATATATTTTAAAACAATTATAAGTAGTTTATTAAAAAAGGTTAAAAAGATAGAGCACGTTGTAATTAGGATGAAAAAAATATTTAAACAAACGAGAAGTTTTACCCGCATTTTTGTTTCATGGTAAAACTAATTAGTCCGAGATAAAATCTTTAGTATAAAATATCAAATATGCAACAATTTTAGAGTGGTAATTAACTTTATGATTGATAAACATTTGTTCTTGTATATTATACAAAGGGCACACAATATTATGATTACTGATTTAGAGTTGTTAGTGAATTACTGATTTTGGTAATCCATTTAAAACTGTTCGTGGACTAAACCCTTCACGAATCATGTTTTAGGATCGCTTTGATAGTTGGAAATGATGGGTCTAATAAAAATGGATCATTTTATATTATTTATCTTTTATTAATCGAAATAATAATTGATTGGGAAAATGTTGATTGGATATCTAAATTATATAATCGTTTAAATTTAGAATGTTGACTATATATATATATAATACATATAAAAAATTTGGATGAAGCTATTTCCTCCATCCAATATGTTACTTCCTCCATATTTAAAAAAAGACTCCATGTTGTTATTTCCTCCATAAAAATGATATATTTACTTTTTTTTGTTTTTAATCACAAAATCCTGATTTCTGCAGGTTTTAGCGAAAAACAACTGATTCAGAGATGGCATTTAAGAATAATTTTTTTGTGAAAAACAACTGATTCCGAGGTTGTATCTCGGAATCGGTTGTTTTTGCACAGAACAACTAATTCCAAGATACCATCTTGGAATCAGTTGTTTTCGGAATAAGGTGATTTTGTACAAAACAACTAATTCCGATGTGGTATCTCAAAATTAGTTGTTCTGTGCAAAAACAACTAATTCTGAGATACCGCCTCGGAATCAATTGTTTGTCGCTAAAATTTGTAGAATTCGGGATTTGTGATTAAAAGGGTCTTTTAAAACCCGAATTTTCAAGTTACATGAATATACAATTTAAAAACAAGATTAAATTACATTGTTGGTTGATTGTGTGATGTTTTCTGGTATTAAATCTTTGGTTTGGGTGTCCTCGTCCTCTATGGATAATCTTTATCAAATTTAGGGGTTTTGTTTTGTTTTAAGGTTTAATTTTATAAGATAAAACATACATGTTGGATTCAATAGGGTTAAATCTTTTGTTTGTTGATAGAAGTGTTTGAGAATGGTTAATTAAACAAAATTATAAATTAAAAGATAAAATGAGGGTAAAATTGTAAAAACAAATGATGAGTGTTTTTTAGAATTTGAACTATAGAAGAAATAATATATATATTTGGAAGTAAGTATAATTGAAATATTTTGTGTATTATAATGTGGTTTTTGAATTATAATTTTTAAACCATAATATTGATAAAACCTGTGGTTTTTCTACTGTGAACAAAAAAAATGTAAAACTAATTATTCTTCGGTGTTTAATCTCATCTTCTAAGAAAGCATTTTTGCATTACAAAAGTAACTAAAATTGAAATAAGAGTTTATGTAACTAAATATCATATTCCTTCAATGTCTATAAAATCAAGCACGATCTTCTTCTACATGGAAGTTAAATTATGATTACTATTGCTCAAGATAGTATGTTTATGTCCTATTTACCAATGTAACCCAACTGACGAGCATACAAATAGCAAAAATTAAATCTCGTTTTCCAAGTAATCAGTTCTTTGCCTTTTTGGCATGTCTGGCTCCATTCTGGACTCTATTAGCCCACCACGTCATTTTATTTAGGTCTTCTGAAGATAAAGATGCATGGCTTGCTGAGCTTTGGCTGCATCTTCTGGAGAAAGCTTTATTTGAGATTGCTGACTCATGTTTGACATCATTTCCGAGCTCAAATTTTTTATCAATGAAGATGTTACATAAGGATTGAACTTGAACACAATAGTTAGTAAGATAAGATCACACCGTTATTTTATTCTCAATAAAAGAGATTGTGTATTGATGTTCCAAGATGAAATGAAAGTAACATTTCCACGCTTGTTGTTTTTATCTTCGGTGTATATGATCTTTGTGTAGATCAGTATATATATGGGTATATGGGTTTATATGTGTTTTATCAGGGACTTTTAACCTTCGGTAAACATATTAAAAAATCTCATTGAATTCCCTCGTGACCCTTAATAAATTAGATAGATAACATGTCTTATAGCTCGGTCTTTCATTTGGTTGGATGCTTGTTCCTATAAGTCATTTGGTTGGCTGCTTGTTCCTCCTGTAAGTCAGCAATCGAAGCGGGAAAGGTAGAACCTCACGCACTTTCTGTAAATTTCTTCATTAACAATAACATTTCCAACGTGGCGGCAACATACCAGAAGAACTAGTCTCCATTAGGCATCTACTCTCAAATATCGATACAAATCATTGTCGCCTCCATAATTAAAGGTTTTGATTGAGTGTTTCATTGTCGAGAAAGGGTAAGCAATGTCACTTGTCTCGGTTTCAGAAATTTTGATAAACCTTCGAAAAAAGGGGATAGAAACAAAAAAAAAGAGAAAGGGAAGGAAAAATGCATATTGGGGGTAATTTAGGATTTAAAAACATATCTGGTATTATAATTTCAATAAAATTAAAAGGCTTGCTTAATTATTAAGAAATTTTCATTACCATGGAATTCAATGTATATTAGAATGTTATTTTGACATTTAAATAGAAATAACCATTAAAAATATTAATTTATGTATATCATGCCTAAATTTGACTTTCACCTTTTAAAAAACAAAATTATATTTTAGAAATTTGGTGGGGATCCAAACCGACCCACGTGACCTAAAATTTGACGGTCCAGTCTCAGTTTGATTTTAGAAACCGATTTATCTACCGAGATAGTCCAATACACTATGTAATTTATTAGTCCGAACTTTAAAAAAAATATAATCCACTATGAAACCGTTGGATAAAAGCTCAAATGCTATTTAGATTTAGAACTAACTAAATCTATAAGAACTAACTCAGCAACTTAAAATATTTATCATAAATAAATCAAAAAATTAATAACCAATCCATAAACAACTTGTTTAAACTAATAATTAGGCAGCCACTCTTACAATGTTATAACATTACAAATGCATTTTTTTCGTGGTAAAACTAATTACAAATTGCAAATTCTAATACTGTCTTAATTTTAAATTAGGACAATATTAGAATCCTGCAAATTAACCAACAAATTTTTTTTTTTATTATTATAAAAGAAATATATTAAAAATGAATTAAATTGTTTACATTTTTATGTGGTAATTTTTTTTCACTTTTCTCACCCAACTCTAGATTCTCCTTCACTAATCCATGCAAGCTTATCCATTTATAGATTTTGGGTATATTTGTAATTGCCCAATCCTTTCGATGGATATCCTTATTAAATTCATTCAGTAGCTCTTGGATAGATAGATCCATTGCTCGCTTTCATCATGTTGGAGATTGTAGCAATACTCTATAGATCTGCTTATAGTAATTGCCCAACAAATCCCTGAAAAATAATAATTTTTTTATACATTTGTTTTCATTCTTATTTTAGAAGTTTGAAAACAAATTTAAAATAAAATTACTTATATCTTTTTTATCTGAAATTTTATTTATGATACTGTGATTTTCCCATGTCCAAAAGTCAGGACAAACATATTTGTAATTTCCATCTTTGTCGGTAGGTAGAGCATATCAAATTGAGTTATAAAAAATTATTTTTTATTTTTATTTATTAGAAATATATTAAATATCAACATTTCGGAGGTGGAAGGTGCAAAGGAAAATAAAAGGTACGCCATCGAGGCGCGAGACCAGCTGTGGACTGAAATAGATGGGTTAAGATCCATAAAACAAACAGAAAAGGGTATCAAGGAGAAATCCAGAGCGTCAGTACTTCACTACACTGACTATCCTGGAGAAAATGATCAATATTTGAACACTCACCTCAACTCAAAGATAACACACCACTCTAAACCTGTTGAGGGTTCTGGATCTGAGTCCTCCAGCAGTTCCTCAAATGAGGCAGAACTTGAAGAGTCACCATCTTCAAGCAATGATAAAGGGAGATCTAGAAAAAAGATGAGGTTAGCTAAAAATCATTCGAGGAAGAGGGGCAGACATGGTAGGCTCAAAAGGAACTAGGGTAAATGATTATCTCACAAGCATGTTAACCAGTTGATGATTGATCCCTTTGCCTTTCAGTCTAAAGCAGGTATTTTTGCAACCCCTAACGAAGATATTATTTTCACTGGCAGTAAAAATTAGAGGCAATCTTTTTGTTTGCAAAAATACTCTCCGGACATCTTCCTAAAAGGTTTGATAGCTCCAAGATGGAGAAATACGATGGGAGTCGAGATCCCAAAAACCACCTGGAATAATTCAAAAACTTCATGATGAACTATGATGACGATGATAAGTTTTTGTGCAGAGCTTTCTCCCAAACTTTCACAGGGAGTGCTGTTAAATGGTATAACAGTTTACCTCAATGGTGTATTAGAAACTTTGATACATTTTGGGTTTCCTTTCGGAGGCAATTTGTTGGGAGTAAGGAACTAAAGGGTAATGGGGACACCATTATCCATTGAGCTCAAAAACCAAATGAGTACTTGAAAGATTACATAAGTCATTTTGTGAATACAAAGAATGGGCTAGCAGATTGCTTTGAGCATGTGGCAATTTCTTCCCTTAGGCAAGGTTTGAATCTTGGGAATTTAACTGATTCTGTGACTCGGAAGAAGGCTATGACCTGGGGTGATTTGTTGAACCAAGTGGGAAAACAGATCAATATAGAAGAAATAAAAAAAAAATTAGGGTACACCGTCAGGTCAGGTCCACCACAACAACAACAGCTCCTCTAGCCACTAACCAATCCGGTGACATGACAAAGGAGACCGGACAAGAGTTTAACCGGTCCAAGCAGAATCAATCCAACCAGACTCAAAGCTAACAAACCAGAAGTAAGAGGGGTCCCTGGGTCCAGCCTGAGTGGTTTGCTAAATTGGGGGAGAATCTAGCCACAATCTATGAGAAGACTAGGAATGAAGTGCACTTCGGAAAACCGGCAACACTACAGTCCCCTAGAGAGAACTGAAACACTCGTTTTTTTCAATATCATAATGATATAGGCCATGATACTCACGATTGCATAACAATGAAATAGGAGGTCTAAAACCTTATTGAAAGGGGAAAGTCGGGAGCTTATGTTAAAAACAAAGTAGAGACTAGATAACGCACAAAGTAATACTCCAAAGACGAATCCTTCAAACAATCCTGGGTCATCTGCCCAAGAGGGTGCCATGGTGATCCTTGAAAGATTTGATGTAAACTCTGAGTGTCTGGATCCAAATCTAGATCGAATAATTAACCATGTTTTGAGGCGATTTTGTGACTACACCTACCACTTCATCAAAGAATATGCATGTCCATAATTTGGCCTCCCAATTAGAAGGTGGGTTGTCTTCCCATCAGTGCCAATCACCATTCTCATTCATAGTCTTTGCTGAAGTCGACTTGAGAGACATTGCAGAATCTCATGAGGATGTGGTGGTCATAGGGGCTACTATAGGGGGGAATGATATACGCTTGATTCTGATTGATACGGTCACTTCGACAAACATCCTATTTTTTAGCTCCTACAAGAAAATGAGGAACCCGACGGTTATTCAAAGTTCGAACATAACCATTGTAGGCTTCATGGGGAGTTCTACAAATTTAATTGGAGAGTTCGAAGAGGAAGTGTTGTTGGGAAAAGGGCCCTTTAAAAAGATGGTAAGAGTATTATTTGTTGTGGTGGATTGCCCCACATCGTACAATGCAATTTTTGGGCGATCTTAGCTTTCCAGAATACATGATGTGGCCTCTATAGTCCATCAATGCTTGAAGTATGTGATTCAGGGACAAGTAGGTGTTGTCCGGAGTAGTCAAAAGATAGCCAGGGAGTGCTATGCAATATCTCTTGCTCCTAAAACGTTAGGGGCAGTCGGGATTAACAAGGATTAGCAGCTACTAGAGCCTTCTACTGAAGAGAGTGAGATTGATGATCCCAGAGAGGCTCCCAGTGTTATAATACCTATTGAAGAGGTTAAAACTCACTCCATCATAGAGGGCAAGAATGTTAAGATTGGTTCCAAATTGGCCCCAGAATTGAAGCATGAATTGTTGTCATTTTTTATGAATAATCAACATATGTTTGCATGGTGCAGCACTGATGTAACTGAAGTACCAACAGATATTATTTCACACAATGTTTCTATCCGGAGTGATCTTGCACTCGTTGTACAAAAAAGGAGATATTTTTCCAAGGAAAAAGCAAATGTGATTGTTCAAGAAGTTGATTGATTGACCAAAATGGGTCATATTAAAGAATCCCAATAGCCTTTGTGGACTACCAACCCTGTGTTAGTTAAGAAAAAGAATGGAAAATGGCGTATGTGTATTGATTTCACTGACCTCAATAGCGCATACCCTAAGGATCTTTATCTCATTCCTCGGATAGATCAGTCGGTGGATTCTACATCTGGAAACAAACTGTTGTCCTTCATGGATGCCTTCTCGGGATACAACCAAATACAAGTAGATTTAAATGATCAGGATCATACTACTTTTATCAGAGATAGATACCTTCATTGTTACCAGATGATGCCCTTCAGATTAAATCTGTTATCGGGTCGGGTCGGTCCGGGTTTGGACGGGACTGAGACCGACTCGTTAAACTACCGGGCGGGTCGAGCCGGACCGCTAAGCGAAAGGAGCCAAATATGATGGACCGGGGCCGGCTCGTTAAGAGTCGAGTCGGTCCGGTCCGACTCTTAACGGGCGGGTTTGTTAGTTTATCATAATTCTTTTAGGGTTTTAGTAAAAAATGTACATAGATTAGGAAAAAAAATATATATCTCCCTTACCGAGCTGGTTACCGGGCGGACCGGTCCAGACCGGTAAGAGAATCGGTCTAACACTTTGGCTCCCAACCCGCTCCCTAAGGTATCCGGACCGGTCTCGGGCGGGCCTTACCGGTCCGGTCCCGGGCGGGTTAACGGGTTGGGAGGCCCCCTAACAGCTCTACTTCAGATTGAAAAATGTTGAGGCCACTTATCAGAGGGTGGTGAATAAAGCTTTTGCTAATTAGATTAGCAGGAACATAGAAGTGTACATAGATGATATGATGGTTAAAATATTGGAGGAAGATTTACACATATCTGACCTTTAAGAGACATTTTCCAATTTAGAAGCTGTGAATTAAAAGTAAATCCCGAGAAGTGTGTGTTTGGGGTCCAATTTGGAAAACTCTTGGGCTACATAATAAGTGAGAAAGAAATCCAGCCTGATCTGGATTAGCTTAATGCCTTATTAGAAATGGACCCTCCTCGAAATGTTAAAGAAGTTCAAAGACTCACAAGGAGGTTGGATGGACTGAATATGTTTATTCCAAGCTCATCGGACAAGTGCGCTCTATTTTTCCAAGTATTTAGGAATGCTAAAGACTTCAATTGGTCCCCACAGTGCGACCAAACTTTTATTAAAATAGAAAAACATTTGTCTTCACCTAAGACTCTTTTTAAACTTGTTCGGAGAGAAAAACTTTATGTGTATTTAGTTGTATCAGAATATGCTATAAGTGATGTGCTAGTAAGGGAAGTGGAAAATTATCCTCGTCTGGTGTACTACATCAATAAGAGTCTACTAGATGTTGAAGGAAGATACTTGAGGTTGGAGAAGTTGGCATTGTCCTTAGTAATTGCAGCAAGAAAAATTAGACCCTACTTCCAAGCTCGTTCTATTGTTGTCCAAACATCTTTCTCTTTGAAAATTTTTCTTCAAAAAATGGATATATCAAACAGAATGACTAAGTGGTCAATGGAATTGGGTGATTACAGTATTGACTTTGCCCCTCGAACAACAATTAAATCTCAATCAGTGGCTGACTTGTTGGTTTCATGCTGACAGATCCTCCGGACAAGAGTCTGAAAATTGTTTCAAAAATGAATGGATGATTCGAACTGATGGCTGGAACCACTTCAAAAGCCGTTATTAAATTTATCTTATCCAACATATGTTGTAGGTTTGGGGTTCCTCAGAAGATTACTACAGACAGTGGGCCAGAGTTTGATAACAAAGACATAGAAGCCTTTTGTACCTCTAGAGGGATTCAACATTGTTTTTCTTCTCCTTTCCATCCTCAAGTAAATGGCCAAGTTGAGGTTGTAAATAGAACCATCTTGTCTGGATTAAATAAGAATTTGGCGGGAGTTGCAGGAAAATGGCCAAGTTATTTACAAGAAGTATTCTGGGCCTATCGATCTACTCCTCGGGCTACCACACAAGAGTCTCCTTTTTCTTTGGTATATGGGATGGATGCAATTACTCCCATAAAGGCTACTTTACCATCACACAGGGTCAAAAACTATTCCAAACAAACTATTAATGTAGCAGTTAGGAATCAACTGGACTTAATAGAAGAAAAAAAGGTTGAAACACACTTGAGAACAACACACTACCAAGGCTTGATGAGGAGCATATTTGCTTCCAAAATTAAAAGAATATATTTTCAAATAGGGGACAAAGTTTTGAGAAAAGTATTTTTACATACTAAAGAGAAGAAGTTCGGTAAACTGGCTCCAAATTAGGAAGGCCCTTATATGGTCTGTGAAAAGGTCAAGCCAGAGACATATAAACTTCAAGACAAAGAAGGGAGGGCTCTAAAGCATCCATGGAATGTTGAGCATCTCAGGTTATATTTAGAATAAAACTCTTTTGTAAATATTTACTTGTTAAATATCAATGTAAATATTAAGGGAGCATACTCTTTCTTACCCTGGTGGTGTGGGGAAGTTTTAATGAGGTGTCCGAATTTTTCAGTAATATATGATGCTTTCTTCAAAAGTCTGGTGTGATTTTATTTCAGTTCAGATATAAATTGCTTATTCAACACCCCGACTCTCAAGTTTTCTTGAGTTTATCGGATATGTTTAGTACATGATCACAATTATTAAACACATGTGATTAGAGATATTTGATACTTTTGTTCAACATTTCTAAAATATTATGGGCTACTTAAATATTAGCCATGAAAGATTTAAACAAAGTATTAAACAAAAGGGAAATTAAATAATTAAATATGTTGAGACTCAAAGCGATCAATAGTACAAAAAATACCTTGGCTATCCAAGGACTTTAGTATTTCAAAAAGTAAAAATTGCATAATAAAACCTTAGGACTTTTAAGTTCAGCACTTGAACTCTCACCCGTTCCTTCATCATCAGTTGTAGAGTCTATTCCACTAGAGTAGTCGCGCTTGTCGCCATCTTCTAGAGTGTGGAATGGGATGTCCTCATAATCTCCATATTTCCATAAGGGACCACGGGTCCTCTTAGGAAATGTCTCATGAAACAGCAGCACCATATCGAATTTGATCCCATCATCATTTTTCTCTAGAGTGTCCACTATCTCATTGGCATACTTCTCTATACTTGTGACGACAACCTGTTATTTTTGGCATTCCATGGCTTAATTTTCTTTAATATTCTCTTCAACAGTGCTCTCCAACTTGGTCTTCTCATCGGATAAAGTTTGGATAGCACCATCCTTAGTTTTCAATTTCTCCTTCAAGGCTGTTAGGTTTTGTGAATAAGAGGTCTCCAGGTTGGAGTATTTGGTTTGAAGATCTGTGTTGGCCGCCTCTCATTTATCCTTCTTCAACACCTCTATGCTTTGTTGAGCCCTAGGAATATTATCTGACATGTTTTTCTTGTTAGTGGTAAGATAAATAATGGTGCCTGTATGAGTTCTTAAATGCCTCCCCAGATCGAGTACTAGTCGGATGCAGCCTAGGAGGACATGACTCAAGGGTGTCTTGCTCCCCAGATATAGAGTAGGACTTCCCATTATAAGTCACCACATTTGAAGAACTGGAAGGGCGATAAGGACCCGCAAATTCATCTTTCTCTAGATCATTAAAATAGATACTAATGTCTTGAAAGGTAACAAGGTCCACCTCATCGTTTCCATCACCAGATCCTGTCTGGGCTGACGATCGGTTTGAATTTCCTCCTGTAAGGTGAGATTGGTAGGAGCTGGGGGGAGGACTTTAGGTGGCGAAGGATCATTTATGCTCTCATAATGACCTTCTTTTTCTTAGCAGCCTTTTTATCGTTGTTGGCCTTGCGTTTTTTATCTTTCTTAGGAAGCCTTGGTGGCTTCTTTAACCCACCATATTCCTTTACAATTACCTCCACTGCTTTTAGCAAAGCAACAATGATGCCTCCCTGGTTCTCCGAACCGGTCCCCTCTATAGTTGTTTGGGCTGTGTCTGTTGTGGATTTCCTCTTCTTGTTCTTCATTTTGCTATGGGCTTTGGTCATGGAAGGCAGATACAACTTAGTATCCTTGGCTTCTTCCCATGAGATATCTCTTCTACTGTGATGTTCCACAAGTAACACCTTACAAAATTTCCTAACTTGAAGCAATTGTAGAAGGTGTTTCCCCAGTTTTCTAAAGCCCAAGCATTTAGCTTGGCGCAAGTATTCTGCTCTGCCTCCAGATAGCCTAAGAACTGATTCGGAAGAACTGGGAAGAAACATCAATTAGTCTTAATTAAAAACTTATAACTTAAAAGATGAAAGAAAAAGGTAACAGGAACTCATCAGTGCTTTTCGAGCGACTACTTAAAAGTCTTGGGTTTGTGTTAGCCTTGATTTGCCATTCTTCTAAGTCCCACTAATGAAGAGGAACTGCGTCCTCTAAGGTTTTTTCGGACTCTAAGACATCATCCACCACCTTGTAGTCATTCCTCATGTTGTAATGGTAGAAGGGGATCTGATGGTTCTTGCATAAGCTTGCCACAACAGCAAACTGTTCCATCGGTAGTAGAATCTTAGCCAACCTGGATGCCATGATGCAGGCTAGGATGGTGTACCAAGTATTGGGGATTAGTTGACTGAGACACAACTTAATAAGATTGAAATATCTGAAAATTTCCGGATCCAAGGGGAATCAAAATCTGCAGTTCAAGATGTGGGTGTGGATTTTTTAGCTTGTATTACAACCTTTGTTACCTCCGAACTGGAGGTTTTGAAGATGAGGGTGTGGATTTGGTTTTGGACTGACGCGTAATCCTGCAAAAGAACAATAAATTATTCTCCTTTGACTTTCGCTAAACCTCCATTTGAAGTTTCAACATTACCTTTTGAAGGTGAAATTCAGTCAATAATATCTAATAGATAATGGTTCAGTATGTTTGTAGCCCCATAATTTAATATTCGTTCCATTATTTTTTCATAACTATATTGAGTTTGATAGGCTTTTGAGTTGGCTTCATTTTGGGATATATTAATACTGTAAAAATACAATAGCAACACATTCCAAATTAAAATAATTTTTTTAGAGAGTTTATGGATATTGATACCGCCTCCATGACTTAATCAAGTAAGTCATTGATGTCAAATATTGTCTCTTTCATCTTTTTTTTTACTATTGATACTGTCTAATATGATCTCTAAGATGATATTAACAACATGTGTATTTTATTTCTTGTGGTTGTTTGTCCACCATTCTGCGTACCCTGCAAACTCTAAAAATTCTCCTTCGTATGTTTGCGAATTCCATATAGTGCATATTTTAAGTAAGATCTATCCTCCACTGATTAAGATTTTCATTGTCTTCCATTAGATTCTGAATGACCATTTCGTCAATTTCCTCTTGATTGTTGTTTTTTTTAAATCGTACTCATTTTGATGTTAGTCTTACTTCATTTTATTCCAATGATAGAATAACCTCAGTAATGGTTATTCACTTCAAAATTTGTAGAATGATTATCTCTTTTCTCACTATTGCATAGGCTGATGCACCAGACTACTTTATATTTTTCATCAATGACTATAAAAAATGGGTATAGTCTTTGTTCATCCAAAATCTTATTATGTATGATCATATCCTAAAGATCCTTTTGTGGAATTATGTGATCTCCTATCAATGATAATCTAAATATTTTGTAAAGTATTCCATAAACTTTAAAGAGTTTCACTTACCTGATGTATTGTATCCAATTTATGTATAGTTCATATGTTTGAAATGAGTCTCTGCCACTACTATATGTTACAACAAATCCATTACACAAGTGTCTAGCTGTTAGATATTATGCAACATGATTAATCAAATATGGCTTAATATTTCAAACAATCCAAGCAAACACAACTTGGTTAGACTGCTTCAATCTTTTAAGTACTGGATCTGTTGCCTCCAGTGGTGTACCAATGGGGTGTTTTGCATTCCTTCAACCTCCAATTATATTTTTTTAAAACATGCCCACAAAGGGTAATTTTTATTGTTGACTGTGAAGCCAATTAAAAGACTACTAGAACTAATTTAGTTGGTTGTTGATTTTCCAATCCATTTATGAGAAAATTTTCTAGTTACAATGTCAATTCACTAAGAGTATGTTGGTTGTTATTTTTAATAATGTTTGAATTTTCTTCTAGCATTTTGGTTTGTGTTTTTTAATTTCAACGTTGGCTAATTCAGGTGTTTATTGGTTTAGTTTAGTTTTAACTGGATTTTGACAAGCAAATTTTCTGCTAGAAGATGAATGTTCTCTGAACCCTAAATTATCGAATAACACTGCTCTAATACCATGTAAGAAAGATAAAGAGAATTTGATGGAAAATATCATATTTTTTATTATTGATTAGTGTATACAAGGTTAATATTTTATAGTACATTAGTAGGAAATAATAATTATTGACACTGATGATATGTTGAATCTCCAAGTTTTTATCTCTAATAATAAAAATCTTTAATCTATTGGTCATCTCAATTTATCTCCAATTAATCTCTTCATTCTTCCCACTTAATCTCTAATTAATATTTAATAGATCACCCATCAAATGAATGGAAACTTTCCCAACCAAATAATAAAATGTTTCTTGTCGAGCCAAATAAGGAATTGTTACTTGTCCAACCAAATAAGTAAATATTTCTTACCATATTGGCACATGTACGACTATCGAGTATTATTTGCTAACGTAGGTACGAATATCGGTAATGGAATACTTGTACTATTTGTCTCTTCCTCAAATGCACGCTCCAGATGATCCGTTTAATAAAAGACATAAATTTTACATCCAATTCATGATCTTCTCGTACAACTGATCAATATCTTTTTAGGAACTTCGAATCTTATCATATGTCTTCAAGAAACAGTTATTGCACATTCAGTCTATCAAGAGATTAACTTACATCTTCAGTCTAGTTGTCAAGAAAGAAATTAACCAGCACCTTCGGTTCCAGCAGTAACAAATACTATTGTCTTTCGTTATGTTCAAGCCTTATGTTCCAACATACTTCTGTGGGTTTTGAACAGTAATTTGTCGCTGAATTATTGATTTGAGTGACATTTAGTCCTTGGACTTTAAAAAGTTTGTTGGTAGTCTTTGGACTATCTAGTTTTGATAAAGTTAGTCATCTACATCTGTTAATTAATGTAAAGCTTTCACGTTGCACCATACTTGACAAAAACTTGCATCATCAATGGTCTCTCGACTTTAACCTCACTACATTTGAACTTCAACCTAAAGTCGATGGACCATTTGTGATACAAGTTTTTGTTGAGTCTGGTGCCATGTGGCAGCTTTACATTAATCAACAAATGCGGGGGACAAAGTTTATACAAACTGGATAGTCTAAGGACTAACAGCGGAGTTTTGAAAGTCCATGGACTAAGTGTCACTAAAATCGATAGTCTATGGACGAATTTTTGTTCAAAGCCTATTTCTCTGCACCTAATTTTTTTTGTTAATCTTTCAATCACATAGAAATTTAACAGTTCAACCCCCTTACTCACATCTTCGACCTTTAAAATCCTACTGAACTACACCGACCATATTTATCCAGCTTCAACAATTAATTCCACCTTTTGGTACCTAGTTTCAGCTTCAACAGTTTGTTCCAGCTTCTCAAACTTAGTTCCAACTTCAACATTTGATTATGACTACAACACTAAGTTATAATTTTAACACTAAATTATGTTGTTAAATACTAAATTGCATCCTTCTACAGTGATATTGATTCAACCATTTTAAATTTATAGTTAATGACTTTTATTTTCAACAGTTTTATTTTTTTAATGTTTAATTAAAACGTTATTATTTTGATACTTTTTTTTATCAATTTCATTTGAAAATACGTTTTAAAAATCACCAAAAGGAGTTCACGTTCTTCTTATTCTGAAATAATAACTATCTAAAAATTAACCTTTTTTAATAAAAAATATTTAACAAAAAATATTTTTTTCTAAAAATTAAATTTCACCAAATTTAAAAAATCAAAAATCAAAAAGTAAAACTCTAATAGTACGATGGTGCCCACATTAAACATCCTCCCCCTTAAAAAGAAAATGTCAACAGTTTTGCCCACTATCTTTCACCAAATTAAAAATAGATTTTTATTTTTATTTTTAGCGGATTTACAATAGCCTTTAACTTCCCCGTTTATAATAACTGAAAAGTAGGTTTTGTTGATATTTGTTGATTAAATCCAGAAAAGACTTATTAAGATCAAATGCAGCTAAAATCCTTAGAATGAACTTGTGTGAAAGTTTATCAAAGGATTCTGAAATATCCACTTTCACCATTAAGTTATCTCATCTGGTCTTTAAGTTCAAGTCACAGCAAAGTTATTTTGTGATTAAGATATTCTCGTGAATGTTATTTTCCTTGAAAAATGAACCTTGCTCTTCAGATATTATCTTGGGTAGAATAGAAGCTAGTCTGTGGTTTATTACCTTTGAAACTATCCTGTTGAACATAGTTGTTAGGCTTATAGGTCTGAAGTCCTTCCACGTGTTAGGAGGTTCAGTTTTAGGGATTAAGAAAATTAAAGTTGCATAAAACCAGTAGGAATAGAGTCGACTTTGAAGATGTCCCTAACTGCTTCACAAAGGTCACCTCCTATGATTTTCCAGCAGGATTTGAAAAACATCCCATTGAAACCATCAGGACCTACATCACCATTTGAATTAAGAGAGTTAATATCATTTAATATATCATCATCATCATCAGAATGACCGTTAACATTTTGTTGTCTTCACTAGTAACCAGTTTAGGAATCAGGTTTAATAACTCTTCATCTTCATTAGGATTGATCTTTTCAACCATGGTACTTTTTAAAATAGCCCTCAGCATAGTCTCCAATCACCTTTTGATCCTCAATCCAGGTACCACCATCCCAGATTCTATGAATCTTGTTACTTTTCCTCATTTTTTTTAACAAAGTTATGGAAGACAATTGTGTTTTTATCACCATCATTTACCTAATTGGAATGTGCTTTTTGTCCCCAATAGCTTTCGACTCTAGCCATCAGTTCTATATGAGTAGATTTAGCTTTTCCAAGAAGAAGTTTATCCTCATTAGAGTTAGTGTTCTGGTAATTCTTTTCTCTTAACAATAGTTCATCTTCAGCCCGTTTCAAGGAGTTGAAAATATTTCCAAATATGTTTTTGTTCCAGCTTTTTAAGTATGATTTCAACCTTTAAAGCTTCCCCCCATAAGCGTTGAATATAATTGCCATTTATATCTTTAGACCAAATTTTATCAACCATCTCCATAATTCTTTGATGTCTAATCCACATATTTAGAAATCTAAACGCAGGCTTGATCTAACCTTGATTTTCATATAGGAAGACGTTGATCGGGGAGTGATAAGAACATATTTTTGCAAGGTTCTTGATTGATATGTTCTCAAAGTAATTTGACCATGATGTGTTGTATAACACCCGATCCAGACTTTTCCTCTTCCTCACATTGGTCCAGGTAAAATTTGATTAAAAAACCCAGCATCAATCAAATGGAAGTCAAGCATTAAATTATTAAAATCCTTTACGCTTCTTACACAATTTGTAGAACAAGAAAGTTGTTCATCAGGCTTCAGGGTGGTATCGAAGTCCCGAAGAATTATCTATTTTTTAAAAGTCATCTTCAACAGCTTTAATTCATTTTTCATAAACCACAAAGATCGTGAAGTTTTTTGAAATAAGATGATGTTTAACATTTAAGTGTAATAGTTGCTCATCATCCAAAATAAGTTCCACTTGAAAGTCAGGACTCCACATAACCCAGATCTTGTTATTGATGTTACCAACACATTCATCAAACCCCAGCTTATTTGAGATAGTAGTCAGCTTAATATTAGATATTAATGGCTCTTGAAAAGCCATGAAAGATATCTTTTCAGACCTTTTAAGATATTTCAATCTCCTAAGAGTCATCTTATTTCCAAGTTCTCTCACTATCCAGTTTAGAAAATAGATTTTCATTTGGATTGAGAAGGGAAAGGTTTAGCAGACCTTTTTAACTCCATTATTTTGTAGAAAATGAGCCTTTAGCTTTCTAGCTCTTAGATCTTTTTTATTTTTATTTTCCACCATTTTGATGTCCTTTCATGTTTTAATTACCTTTAGTCTTGGAGAGTTAGGCATACTACCTATACTGCATTTTATAGGAGAGTTACCAGGATTTTGAGAAGATATTGTTTCCTTAATGGAATCTAATAAAGCTTTATTATCAATGGTCTGAAGTGCTTTCATTATCTCAAAATCATTAGCAACTTTAATTGAGTTTCTTCTTGAGACCCCTTAAGATGGTGAACAGCTTTTGTTGTTGTTAGTTTCTTCAATCTTGTTATTACTATCTTTTTCTTTACTTATCTTTGGATCTCTGATTTCAACAGATTTTCTTGGATTCTTGCTAGAACTGGGTTAAGATTATATGATAATTTGTCATTGCGATGGGTTTTAATCACCAGTCATTTGATTTTAGAAGGTAGGTTGGTTTTATATAGATTTTCATCTAGATTTGTTGTGTCATTTGCAGTAGTACTCATAGAAGGTTTCAAATCTTGATTTTATGAGAGTATTTTACAATATTTTGTCTCATGCCCTAGATATGAACATCTCTTGCAGTCTGAAGGTAGAGTAATGTATTTAGTTTCTTGCCAAAATACTTCCCTTTCTCCAAAGCCAATCCAAATTCTTTTACTAGGTTATTTCGAGACATTCATTTCAAGTAAACATTTTACAGCAGTTGTGCCTAACTCGATGTTTATTAGAAACTTAAACAGATAAAGGCGATCCAATAGCTTTCCCGATAACCTTCATAGTCTCCTTATTAAAAATATACTCAGGAAGGTTATGGAGACTAAGCCAAACCGGATTTATAGGACACTCAACATTATGATTAAAATAAGGAATTCATTTTATCAGCCTAATTGTTTTTGAACCTACATTCCATACATTGCGCTTCCATGACCTCGTAATATCTTCTTTACTATTGAATTAAATAAACATGTGTCTATAATCCTAAGATGCTTATAAGAAAGATATGCCTATAATCCCACTTGGGATATTGAAACTGTCAAGAAATAGTTTAATAACTTCAGGTGATGATTTTCTGTCGTAAATTTCCCTATTAGAGTTTGCTTTGTATTTCTTTCCAACTTCTTTTTATCTTTATATTCAAACCTTATCCCGATTTGGTCTCTAATCTTTATGATTGTTGAATTTTCATGAAAAGTTGATTCTTGTTTTGATTTGAAAAAACCAATAAAGGATTTTTGGTGATGATTTTGATTGCCTGAGATTGATTCATTTGGATATTTCCGACTCGATTCCTCGAAAGTAGAGTTATTTCTCACTGTTGTTAGGTTGTTTGGGATAAAAGAGTAATGATCTTGGCTTGTTCTTGATTGATTTGTCAGGAAGTGAATCTCTACTTTTTTGCAAACAGAGGAGGAAATGCAATGACTAGACCCAGATCTGAGATTGAATTTGTATCCAAGTGTGGTGAAGATTTTGTTGAGTTTGGTGAAAGGAATTCACCATCTTCCATGGATTTAACCGAAACTAGAATTGATAAAAAGTAGGTTTATGAACTTACTTCCAAATAAAGGTTTTTTTTACTAAGAACAAAAAACGATTAACCGCTTTTTTTTACTTACTTCCAAATAAAATGAAAAACCTAATAATTAAGTACTTAGTAAATATGTAGGAACAAGATAGTAAAATAATAACAATTGAATTATGTATTATAGTTTTAAGTTGGTTTTCATTTATGTTTCATAGTTATGGTTTTCATTTTGTTATTTGTGTTTTAATTTAAGTTCGTTCAAATCAATTAAAAAATTAATAATTATATTTTATTTGTGTTTTCTAACTTGATTAAAATTATGGGATTATGACGAGAAACTCTAGTATAGTACTGGAAAAATGACTTTTCTAATATTAGTTCCCAATTTGAACATGTAGTTCATTTATTTACTAGTTTTTTAATAAATAGTTATATTTTAAAATTTTAAATTAGAGAAGCAAAATTACCAAAATACATCAAATAATGTTTATTAAAAGTCAAACGTTTTTTACTCCTTACAAAAAGTTAACACATTTTTTGGTGGATATTCAACTGTAGGTCCATTACGCTTCAACTTTTGATGGGATAAATCATAGAGAATTGTAAAAGAAAAAATCAAAATTACTTTGTGCAATAGCATAAACCATAAATAAATAGAATTTTAGATTGTAGAGATTTTTAGTGAATAAGAATTTTGTATGAAACCTAAATAAATAGAGTAAATGAAGTTATAAGGATTTTAAGAGTTTTTTTAATAAATAATAACTTGTAAATATTAAAAAATTTATAAAAACACTTCACGGAGTAGTTTTGACATTTTTTTTACCAATTCCATAAATCATATATCTATCTAAAATATAAAACACACTTTAATGATAACATATTTTTGTTATAGTGTTGTTGGGTTTTCTAAACCGTTAACTCGCTCGGGACCGGACCGTTAAGGTCCGCCTGAGACCGGTCTGGTTAGCTTAGGGAGCGGGTTGAGAGCCAAAATTCTGGAACGATTCTTTTACCGGTCTGGAACGATCCGCCTGGTAACCAACATGGTAAGAAAAGTATATATATATAATTCTTAATGTATGTATATTTTTAACTAAAACTATAAAAAAAAATTATGATAAACTAACAAACCTGCCCGTTAAGAGTCGGACCGGACCGACTCGACTCTTAACGAGCCGGTCTAGGTCCATGATATTTGGCTCCCTTCGTTTAACGGTCTAGATCGACCCACCCGATATCTTACCAAGTCGGTCCCGGTCAAGTCCAAATCTGGACCGACCGGACCCGATAACAGCACTAGAAGTGTATATCTAAAATATAAAACATTAGCTTTAATGATAATATATATTTCTTATATTAAAAGAGAGTAGAACATCTCGAAGAGCTTAGTTAAAATCATCAATACTTTTAAACATAGAGTTGAGCAAGAGAAATTTTTCTGAGCATTTTGAATTGCATTAAAATCACCTAAAAATAACCAGTCTTTAGAACCATCGTCCAAATCTCTGTTCTTTCTAACTTTATTTTTGTTATGTGTTTGTTTGCAGATGATATTCCAGCCATATGCAGACATAACAGAGAGGTTTTTGGAACAAGAGGTGGGTATCTTATCACAATCCAATCCGGATTATCTCAACAACTTAAGGGTATATGCTAGATCGAGTAATTCAGCCAGTTCGGTTGGATCCAAGAGAAACCGTTAGAGCCTCAAGAGTACAATGTTAACTTTCTCCATTAGGAATAACGGGGTAACCATTTTCTTATTGTGGACCGTATGACATGTCCAATTGTCGGAAAGCGCAAAATAACGATAACTTAGTATGACACTTACGTAAAGAGTTATGTGTGGTTCATCATCAAAAATATATTTTATACATCTATCCTTTGAAATATCTTTTATATATTAAATGATTTTGTTATATATTTTTAAAATATCTTTTAAAAATAATATATTAATATTTTCATCTATTTTAAAAAAATATTTTTTTATAACAAATTTTATTTACTTTTATGTAAATTTTAAAATATCTTTTTAAGATATTAAAATTGGATTTGTTATATTTTATTTTATTTTATATATCTTTTAAAAATAATATATTAATATACATTAAGATTTATTGTTATATATATATTCATTTGTATATATAGAATAGTGTTTGTTCTTCAAGTAACTCGAGTAATAATAATATGATTTATTCTAATCTAATTTACTGTATATCAAGACCTAATGATGATAGAATTGACTGTATATCAAGACCTAATGATGATAGAATTGAATTTCATTTTAATGAATTTCTAGTAGTAATGTTAGAGATAAATTCGATGAGAAATTTTGCCCACCTTACTTAAATTTCTAGATACGCTTTTTAGAAACAAGAAAATTTATTTATAAAAAAAATATGAATTTGAATAGAATTGGTTTAATATGAATTTTTAGGTTTGAATAAAGTTGGTTTATTTAATATGAATTTGAATTTAGGTTTAATCAAATTTATTAGTGTACCTAATCAAACGAATTTACTAGTGTATCCATATAGACAATAAAAATAAAACAATGACTTGTCGTATGTTATTACCTTGGCTCGAGTGCTGAAAGCTTCAGCACTAGACTCGTGTGCCTCGAACAAACAGAATCATGAGCTTAAGAGTTCAATTTTCGAACAAACAGAATCATGAGCTTAAGAGTTCAATTTAAAGAAGATGCATGTCGGATTCTTCTACAGATTTTAGGGTTCTTGCTGAGTTTGAAGTCATCTATGTTTTGAGGAAAGCTACTTTTGATGAAAGCTACTTCCGACTAAATGCTTGCTAAGTTGTTGAACGCAATTTCAGAGCATCAGTTTGAAAGGGTTATTGATGGTAGGATCGAGGGTTGCTGAAGGATTTCATCTAGGGTTTGATTGTGAGGAGCGTGAGTGGATAGCAGTAGCCATGGCTTTGGCAATGGCGAATGGCTTACAAAGTTTCTACTCTTTCTCTGCAAGCAACCCAAGCCCCAAGCTAAGAAGTAGAGCTGGTATGCTCCCTAACCAATTCATCGGCCCTACTCTATCTTTCTCAAAATCCAAACTACCTATTCGATTTAACTCAAGGAGTCCAATTTTCAAATGTTCCGTTTCTGAAGCCACTACCCCGCCTCTATTGTTGCATTTAATCTCAAAATTTAATTGTGTTTTTTGAATTTGTCCGTTTCTTTTTCACATTGTCGTTTCACTTTCTGTTGTCTTTTTGTCTACTCAACTTTGGACTATTTAATAGTCTCTCTATTACCTAATAAATCAGATCTGAGATTTAGCATTATCTCTGTTCTCTCAAAACGGTGTATATTAATCTGTTTTTAGACCTAGATTTGGTATCAGAGCCTGAGGGTCTTAGCAGACGTATTTATTTCACTAACGATGGAGGTGAACAAAGGAAAAGGAGGTTCGTACGGCCTAAGCTACCCAATGCTGGATAGAAGTAATTATACGGCTTGGGCTATCAAAATGAAAGTTTATATGCAAGCGCAAGGGGTCTGGAATGCAGTAGAGCCAAAAGATCCCAATGTAGCTGTCGAAGAGAAGACAGATAAGATAGCGCTAGCAATGGTGTATCAGGCAATTCCCGAAGATGTATTGCTCTCAATTGCGAACAAGGGAACAGCGAAGGACGAGTGGGATATGATAAGAACCTTATGCCAAGGTGCAGACAAAGCAAAGAAGGCACGGACTCAAACCCTAAAATCTGAATTCGAGATGCTGAATATGGGTGACAATGAAAAATTTGAAGATTTTCACATGAGAATGAATAGTCTCGTAACAAATATTCGAGCTTTGGGGGAAACGATGGAAGAATCATACGTCGTAAAGAAACTTCTGCGTGCTGTCCCTGCCAGATTCCTACAGATAACTTCAACACTGGAGCAATTTGGAGACATCGAGAGCATGACTGTCGAAGAAGCTGTGGGTTCACTCAAGGCACATGAAGAACGAGTAAAAGGAAGGACAGAAACCAAGGAGATTCAACTCATGTTGACAGAAGAGGAATGGACTAAACGAGAAGGAGCAAACAAAAAGCTTCTATTGACGCGTGAAGAATGGCTGAAGCGAAACAATGGTGACAGATCCACAAGGGAGAGAGGCCGTGGAAAGTTTGACAAGAGTGTTATCAAATGCTTCAGCTGTAATATCTATGGTCACTTCGCCTCAGAATGCAGGAAACCAAGGAAACACAAGGAAACACAAGAAGCGGAGGCGAATTTGGCTGCGATGGAAGATGATGAAATGGCCCTGCTCTTGGCCAAACATGATAAAGACTCGTCAAAGCTTCTCCTGAATGAGGACAAACTGCTATCTACTCAATTTCCAAGGCGTGGAGAATGTGCAGGCGAATCAAATGTCTGGTACCTGGACAATGGTGCAAGCAGTCATATGACATATTTTAAAGAAAAGTTTGCAGAACTGGATGAGAGTATATCTGGTGTAGTGCGTTTTGGAGATGGTTCAAAAGTCGAGATAAAATGAAAGGGCACTGTGATATTACTGTGCAAAAATGGAGAAGAAAAGATGCTGCGAGAGGTGTATTATATACCTAGTCTACGTAATAACATCATATCATTGGGACAGATTTCTGAAGAAGGCAATAATGTGGAACTCAAGGGAGAATTGTGAGGATCTACGACAACAAAGACAAATTATTGATGAAGGTAAAACGATCTGCCAATCGACTTTACAAAATTATTATTCAGACTAACAAACAGGAATGCCTGATGACTAAAGCGGATGACATCACGAGATTGTGGCATGCCCGTCTTGGGCACGTCCATTATCAAGCCATGGCTCTCATGTCTAAGCACCAGATGGTAGAAGGAATTGACGTAGAAGACGATTTTCTTCTGTATTCAGCTGGGTTCAGCTCTGATGTTTGGTTAGTTTGTTGTATTATGTATAGACTTCTTCTTAGTAAAGAGTTTGTTGGTGAACTTGTTGATACCATAAATCGTATTGTTGCAAAAGGAAGTGAAGATGATTGTTTAAGTTCTGTTTGTTCAAGTAAGGGTATGATGGATAGAGTCGGTTTACTCTCGGAAACAAAAGTTGCTGAAGTTTTTGATTCAGTTGTTAATATTCTTCATGCGTGTTTAAATGTTGATCCAGCCAACAGCCCGAATCTAACTGATGTATGGAAATGCATTAGGGAGCTTGTTATCAGGCCTCAATTTGATTCTATTGCGAGACTAACTGGTACAACAAATGTCGAGAAAGTAAATCTGTCTTTGGGTCTCGAAGTATTATGCCTGTTGCGAAAAGATGAGTTGCAGCAAGAAGAAGGTGGTCGTGAAATAGTTTTGGATTCTGCTGGTGACGGGACAACAACTCAGTTCTTGCTCGGGAAATCATCAAACTAGGACTTTTAAGTGTCACATCTGGTGCGAATCCGGTTTCACTGAAGAGGGGAATCGACAAAACTGTGCAAGGATTGATTGCAGAGCTTGAAGACAAGGCTAGGCCTGTCAAGGGTCGTGATGATATTTGCGCTGTTGCTACCATTTCTGCTGGAAACGATGAGCTCATAGGGACAATGATTGCGGATGCAATTGACAAGGTGGGCCCTGATGGTGTTTTGTCTATCGAATCTTCATCCTCGTTTGAGACAACTGTTGAAGTCGAGGAAGGCATGGAGATTGACAGAGGTTACATCTCACCTCAATTCGTCACCAACCTTGAGAAATTGATTTGTGAATTCGAAAATGCTAGATTTTTTATCACCGACCAAAAGATCACTGCAATTAAGGATATAATTCCGATATTAGAGAAAACTACTCAGTTAAGAGCTCCTTTGATTATTATTGCTGAGGATGTTACTGGGGAGGCCCTAGCTACTCTTGTTGTAAACAAACTGCGGGTATCATTAATGTGGCTGCACGAGGATTGGACATCAACGACGTGCAGTTGATTATTCAGTGTGAACCTCCACGTGATGTTGAAGATTATATTCATCGATCTGGACGAACAGGGAGAGCTGGAAATACTGGAATTGCTGTTATGCTTTATGATCCTAGGAAGTCCAATGTATCGATGATCGAAAGAAAATCTGGGGTGAAATTTGAGCACATATCTGCTCCGCAGCCAATTGACATTGCCAAGAGTCTTGGTGCAGAAGCAGTAGAAGCAATAAACAAAGTTTCCGATAGTGTGATTCCTGCTTTTTTGCCTGCTGCAAAGGAGTTGATGGAAACTACTTCTCTGTCTGTGGAAGAACTGCTTGCTAAAGCACTTGCCAAGGCTTCTGGTTACACCGAGATAAAGAAAAGATCACTTCTCACTTCAATGGAGAACCATGTCACACTTATTCTTGAAGTTGGAAATCCCATTTATACACCATCATTTGCTTTTGGTGTTCTGCGTAGGTTCTTGCCTGAGGATAAAGTTGAGTCAATTAAGGGTCTAACTTTGACAGCTGATGGGATGGGTGTTGTCTTTGATGTTGCCCAAGATGATGTAGACTTGTTTCTTGAAGGTCAGAAAAATGCAGCTAGTGTGAGCTTGGAAGTGGTGAAAGAGTTGCCAAAACTGCAGCAGAGAGAACAGTCAAGAGGAAGATTTGGCAGTAGTGGTCGCGGCGGTGGCGGTGGCCGTGGCAGCTTTGGTGGCCGTGGTGGCAGAGGTGGAAATCAAAGAAATCACAGATTTGGCGGTGGTGGTGCAGCTCTGGTTCATCTCTCGACATGTGTCCCATCAATTAAGGAAAGTATTGTGGATTCGGATGAACGGCTAGGAGCTGATATCGTGCAGAAGGCACTTGTAGCTCCAGCAGCATTGATAGCTCAAAATGCAGGAATCGAAGGAGAGGTCGTTGTAGAGAAGATTATGTGTCGTGAATGGGAGATTGGTTACAACGCCATGACCGATACGTACGAGAATATTTTGGAAGCTGGTGTTATCGACCCAGCAAAGGTGACTAGATGCGCACTGCAGAATGCATCATCTGTCACAGGGATGGTCTTGAGAGGACTGCGGCGTGACCATGGTAAGGCAGTGCACTGGTTCTCAAAGGCGGCGGAGAAAGAGGAGGCCAGGTCAATGGAACTTCTTGGGGAGATATATGCAAGAGGAGTTGGTGTTGAGAGGAATTACACTAAAGCACTTGTATGGCTTACACTTGCGTCCAAGCTAGACCTCTATTCAGCATTCAATGGGATGGAATACTTGTATATTAAAGGCTATGGAGTGGAAAAGAAGAACTTCACTAAAGCGAAAGAATATTTTGACAAAGGGGCTAGCTACTGTCAAGTTTGAAAACATGAAGAAACTATTGGGAGTCAAAAACTTGAGTAAACGAGGTTGAGATTAGGAGGGAGAGTGTTGCATTTAATCTCAAAATTTAATTGTGTTTTTTGAATTTGTCCGTTTCTTTTTCACATTGTCGTTTCACTTTCTGCTGTCTTTTTGTCTACTCAACTTTGGACTATTTAATAGTCTCTCTATTACCTAATAAATCAGATATGAGATTTAGCATTATCTCTGTTGTCTCAAAACGGTGTATATTAATCTGTTTTTAGACCTAGATCTATCAGGTCTGTTTTGTGTAGCATTTGATATATATATTTACGGTTTTGTTACAACTGTTGACAAGAAGCCAAAGCTCGTAAGAAGAACAGACATTAGGAATATAGCTATTGTCGCGCATGCAGATCATGGGAAGACAAATTTGGTTGATTCGATGCTGAAACAAGCCAAGGTATACTTGTTTTTCAGTTCTGTATGTAAATAGGATATCAGTCTTACTCTCATTCTTATTCTTCTCCTTATGCACCGACCAGGTGTTCCAGCGGTTACCAATTCGTACAAGAACGGATAATGGACTCGAACGACCTGGAACGTGAAAGAGGAATTACAATTCTTAGCAAAAAATACTTCTATCGCTTACAAAGACACTAAAATTAATATAATAGATACTCCAGGGCACTCCGATTTCGGAGGACAAGTCGAACGCATTCTCAATATGGTCGAAGGGGTGCTTCTAGTGGTACTATTTCAACCTGATCCTCTTTGTCCCAATTTCAAAACACACTCATTTACATGCCACTAAGGCCCCTCCTTTCTTACTTGTAGGTAGATTATGTTGAGGGTCCTATGCCGCAGGCAAGGTTTGTTTTAAAGAAGGCTCTTGAGTTTGGTTTAGCGGTTGTTGTTGTTGTCAACAAGATCGATAGACCTTCAGCTTGTCCAGACTTTGTTATCAATGCCGCTTTCGAACTATTTATTGAGCTAAATGCAACAGACGAACAGGTATGATATAAATTAACTAAATAAAATATAGCCAAATTATAGATATGGAAATAACCTAAACTATAGAAATAACTAGAAATAAATAAAAAAACTACAAAGTAGAGAAAATTGTTTTTTCATACAATATTTTCAACCTTAAATATCACTACAAATATACATTGAAATTGGAAAAAGAAAATCAATAGCTAAACACAATACATACATTAACAACGCCGTGGAATTGGATTTTGAAAATCTTAATATTTTGAAGTAAATATTTTGAGGGATTTAGGATGTGCCTAAAAAATTTAGGCTGGATTTTGAGAAAATATGAGTTTTATATCAATGGAAATTTTGTAAATCCTCGAGTCCTGATATAACAAAACATGATCCTGATCCAGTCGGGTCTTGTTCCAACAAAAAGGTCTTGTTTTATCCTAGCTCAAATATCTAAAAATTATTTAAAATATACAAAAATATTATGACACATAAAACAAATATATTAAACCCTCACATGTTAATTGTTTTAAAAATTAACAAAATATCATATAAACTAAAAAATATTTAATATAATAAGAATTTTAAAATTTTAAAATTTTAAAAAATGGATAAAAATATGCTTTAAACTTGGTGTGTTAAAATCCGGTTAAAAACAAATCATCAAAAATAAAGTAAAAATGTATCAATAGGCCACATTATATTTCGTTAAATTTTTATTGAACTTATTCCGTTGGATCTCACCAATAATTTGTTAGATCTTTCACTCATTTTTTTTTCTCTTTCTACCGTTTTACGTGAACATAGCTATAAAATCCAATTTTCTACAATTGCATTTCATAAAATCATTAAAATATACATTTCAAACATTATACCGTAACTAGATATTGATTTGGTTTTTTAAATCATTAGATATTTAGGTCGTAGTTTTTTAATACTCGGTGTAATTTTTATATAATTTAAGTTGTTTAGTTGATATTTAGTTAGTTGAGATGATAATCCAGTAAAACATGGTGAGATCCGAGATGTCTTCGGTGTTTGAGTTTTTGATGATTGGCTTTCCTCAATAACTGGAGAAGGTGAAAAAACAGGAGTTTTGGAAGGATCGAAGTTACCGTAGTGTATTATCTTTGTAGACAGACCAAGAGGAGTGTTGCTTATTAATCCACATGCTCTGTATTCATCTGCCTTTCACTAATACAGAGGTAATCGTAAGCTCCGAAGACGTTGTTATATGATTTTGAAGATTTTGGTTTTTTGGGAATTATGGATTTAAATCTCTTAGGTTTTATGGTGTTTTCTCATAAACTGGTTGAAGATTACACGGAAAATTTGAATTTTTTGGCGAAGATAGCCAATTGATTGAAGAAGCCGTTGAAGGTAGCAACGGAATTTTGAATTTTTACAGTTTCACTCTCAAGTAACTCTTTTTGTGAAACAAATAATGGGTTGCAGTGTTAATTACCGAATAACATAGGGGTCACCATTTTCGATCTAGTAAATATAAAAATATGAAATGATGATAAAATTTGAAATGGTTGGGCAGAAAGAGCTATGAGTTCCTATTATCATGGTTCTCATTAAACTTTTCATTCTGGTTTTGTTGCTGGTTCAGAAAGATTGCACTAGTCTATCACGAGTTTGAAACTTTAACACTACTACTTAACTATAACTATAGCTATAATATCAAATTATGACCAATTCTTATTTTAGATCATCCAAACGCATATACACAACACCAACCACATTATAAAATAAACTAACCACATTATATATTTTATAAACTATAAAATAAATATATATACTAAATAATCTCAAATTAAATGACCAATATCCTAATAAGACTCTACAGTATACATTTGATCCGAAACGTATAAAACACTTTTCAGTAAAACAAAACGTTAGTAACACGTTTTGTTACAAATATTTATGTTGAAATAATATTAAAATATAAAATAAATTACGTTATATGAGTGCTGATTATTGAAGTAGTATACATTATTCTAACCCGAACTATTATCAAAGTAAAAAGTTGGACATATTTTACGTAGAGTTTGGCAATTGATCATCATTTGGTTTACATAAGAATATTAACTTCGATATATGTATAAAACTAAAATTTAGTAGCACACAAATGTTGTTATTAGGCACAATAAATTCAAAAAAATAAAATATGAAAAAGATATATGAAGAGAAAATGGTTGTATTAATATTTAATTTAATACAAGTATAACAACCGACACTACGTAAAGCCGAATAATATATACACTAAAACGACTAATTTGTTTTATGACTTCTGTTGTCCAAACATTCTATTATTCTATATTATATCATCCAACATCAATAAAAATAAAAGAAAATACAATGAATACATGAAATATATTTTAAAGCAACTAGAACTAGTTTATAAAAAAAGTTGCATGTTGTAATTAGGATGAAAAAAATATTTAAACAAACGACACGTTTTACCAGCATTTTTGTTTCGTGGTAAAACTAATTAGTCTGGTATAAAATCTTAGTCTGGTATAAAATCTTTAGTACAAAATATTAAATATGCAACAATTTTAGAGTGGTAATTAATTTTATGATTTGATAAACATTTGTTCTTATTATACAATACAAAGGGCACACAATATTATTCTCCGCAAAACAGGATGTAACAAGTCATTACAATGTTGTAAAAATAGTATGTTTAAACAAAATATGGATGATATTTAGAGTTGTTAGTGAATTTCTGATTTTGGTAATCCATTCAAAACTGTTCTGTTACAATTCGTTCGTGGACTAAACCCTGCACGAATCATGTTTTAGGATCGGTTTGATAGTTGGAAATGATGGGTCTAATAAAATTAGATCATTTTATATTATTTATCTTTCATTAATAAAAATAATAATTGATTGGGAAAATGTTGATTGGATATCTAAATTATATAATAGTTTAAATTTAGAATGTTGACTCTATATATATATATATATATAATACATATAAAAAATTTGAAGTGAAGCTATTTCCTCCCTCAAATATGTTACTTCTTCTATATTTGAAAAAATACTCCATATTGCTATTTCCTCCATAAAGAAAATGATATATATACCTTTTTTTGTTTTTAATCACAAAATCCTGATTTCTGCAGGTTTTAGCGACAAACAACTGATTCAGAGATGACATTTAAGAATCAGTTGTTTTGCACAAAACAACTGATTCTAGGGTTGTATCTCGGAATCGGTTATTTTTTCACAGAACAACTAATTCCAAGATACCATCTTGGAATCAGTTGTTTTTTGAATAAGATGATTTTGTACAAAACAACTAATTCTGAGGTGGTATCTCGAAATTAGTTGATCTGTGGAAAAACAACTAATTCCGAGATACCGCCTCGGAATCAAGTGTTTGTCGCTAAAATTTGTAGAATTCGGGATTCGTGATTAAAAGGGTTTTTTATAACCCAAATTTTCAAGTTACATGAATATACAATTTAAAAACAAGATTAAATTACATTGTTGGTTGATTGCGTGATGTTTTCTGGTGTTAAATCTTTGGTTTAGGTGTCCTCGTCCTCTATGGATAATCTTTATCAAATTTAGAGTATTTGTTTTGTTTTAAGGTTTAATTTTATAAGATAAAACATACATGTTGGATTCAATAGGGTTAAATCTTTTGTTTGTTGATAGAAGTGTTTGAGAATGGTTAATGAAACAAAATTATAAATATTAATCCTGTTAAGTTTCATAAACTTTTCCTACAATAGGCAATAACTTTTAATGATGTTTTTATAGATGGTTCCGCCCAAATAAGTTTGACAAAAGAAGAAAATTCAGAAAGCTCTGGTAAGTATGTTTAATAATTTTGTATAAGAACGAAAAGTTGATATGTAATATATTTCTAATAATTAATTTTTTTATAACTCAATTTGTTAGGATCTGGAAATTACAAATATGTTTTTCGTGACTTTTGGACATGGGAAAATCACGGTATCATAAATAAAATTTCAGATAAAAAAGATATAAGTAATTTTATTTTAAATTTGTTTTCAAACTTTTAAAATAAAAATGAAAACAAATGTATAATTTTTTTTTCACGGATTTATTGGACGATTACTATAAACAGATCTATAGAGTATTGCTACAATCTCCAACATGATGAAAGCGAGCAAATAGATCTATCTGTCCAAGAGCTAGTGAATGAATTCAGTAAGGATACCCATCGAAAGGATTGGGCAATTACAAATATACCCAAAATCTATAAATGGATAAGCTTGCATGGGTTAGTGAAAGAGAATCATTGTTGGGTCAGAAAATGGAAAAAATTACCATGTAAACAATTTAATTCATTTTAATATATTTATTTTATAATAATAAGTTATTTATTTTTTCTTTGTTGGTTAATTTGCAGGATTCTAACACGGTCTTAATTCAAAATTACAAACAAATTGGAAAACGAGTAGAGATTGATGCAGTAATCGGAAAGAAAGTGTATGAACCTCTCGAAGAAGTCGTTGTCATTAAATTCGTACTTAAACATCCGGTGGTTGCCGTTATCGATACCGATGAAGAATTCTCTAACTATGAAAAGGTAAATATTATAAAAAAAAAGTAAGTTGTTTTCAAAATAATGTTCAATATCATTGCAAAAGGTAAGGTCCAGTTGAAGGTAATCCAATATTTGGCCATCTGGACCTTTAAAAATTCCCTACAATAATAATTTATATATAATACCTTTTGCAATGATATTGAACATTAGTTTTAAAACAGCTTACTTTTTCTTATAATACTAACCTTTTCATAGTTAGAGAACATCAGTATTGATAACGGCAACCAACGGATGTTTAAGTACGATTTTAATGACAGCGAAATCTTTAACAGGTTCATACACTTTTTTCCACTTACTGCATCAATCTCCACTCGTTTTCCAATTCGTTTGTAATTTTGAATTAGGACAGTGTTAGAATCCTGCAAATTAACCAACAAAGAAAAAATAAATAACTTATTATTATAAAAGAAATATATTAAAAATTAATTAAATTGTTTGCATTTTTATGTGGTAATTATTTTCCACTTTTCTGACCCAACTGTAGACGACAATATTCTCCTTCACTAAACCATGGAAGCGCTTATCCGTTTATAGCTTTTGGGTATATTTGTAATTTCTCAAAATTAATTAAATTGTTTGCATTTTTATGTGGTAATTATTTTCCACTTTTCTGACCCAACTGTAGACGACAATATTCTCCTTCACTAACCCATGCAAGCGCATATCCGTTTATAGCTTTTGGGTATATTTGTAATTTCTCAATCGTAATCCTTCCGATGGGTATCTTTACTGAATTCATTCAGTAGCTCTTGTACAGATAGATCCATTTGCTAGCTTTTCATCATGTTCGAGATTGTAGCAATACTCTATAGATTTCCTTATAGTAATCGCCCAACAAATCCCTAAAAAATAAATAAATTTATACATTTGTTTTCCTTTTTATTTTAAAAGTTTGAAAACAAATTTAAAATAAAATTACCTATATCTTTTTTATCTGAAATTTTTATTTATGCTATCTTTTTTATCTGAAATTTTTATTTATGCTACCGTGATTTTTCCATGTCTAAAAATCAAAACAAACATATTTGTAATTTTCATCTTTGTCGGTAGGTAGATCGTATCAAATTGAGTTATAAAAAAATTAATTTTTATTTTTATTTATTATAAATATATTAAATATCAACCTTTCGTTCTAATACAAAATTATTAAACATACTTACCGAGCTCTCTGAATTTTCTTCTTTTGTCCAACTTTTTTGGGGGAACCATCTATAAAAGATATAATTAAAAACATCATTAAAATTCATTGCCTAGTAAAAATATCATTAAAATTCATTGCAAAACTTAACCGGATTAATATTTATTTAATTTTTCAAATATATATATAATATTTATTTATTTCTAGCCGTGTTAGGCTAACAAATCAACATATATTTTATTTTTTTATATACTAAAATATAAAAATAAATCTAAACATATGAAAACAAAAACCTACCTAAACCAAACATAAATCATATTAAAATCCTTATTCGTTTTTTGAACTACTTCAAAAACAAAAGTAGGAGATCAGTGTGTTCACAAAATTGTATGGACAAAAAATTTGCTAAAATATTAGAGCCTATATTTCCAAATCTGGACTATTCTTAATCTAGGGTAAGAGCTCAATAAACATTCATGTTTTCCAAAATTGTATATAAACGAAAATTCGCACATGTTATTTAAAAGAAATTGAAATATGTTTTTGAAAAAAAATTGAAATATGTTTTTGAAAAAATATATTATTTTTTTTAGCTAAAAAACTATTTTGAAACTTAAATGAAATAAATTTTAATGAGAAACATGAAGTTTAAGAGTTTTAAGACATAGGAGAAACAAAAATATACAAAACCAATAACAAAAAATCATGTATCTCATATTTTAGTAGAAAAAACTATTCTATCTATCTATATATATATATATATATATATATTCGTTCTATAGCCTAAGAGAAAAAAAAACAAAAAACCAAATACATTAATACATACCAAAACCTTTAACGAATTCGTAGAGTGATTTATTAAATTTTGAAGTTGTGCCCTATAAGGTGTATATATATATATAGTCTTATATATTGATTACAAGCATGATCAATTTTAAAATATTTCTTAATTAGTTAAATATTTTCTAATTTAGGTAAATACTGATTCTCAATATCTATTAAACATATATTTAATAAATTTTGTTTTCATAGTTAGCACTTTTTTTTTGTAAATAAAATTATTTTTTAATTTTTAGGTAATTTTTAGGTTTGAAATTAGGTTCGGCCTAGAGGGGCGGAGGCCCCCTTATCTAAAATATATGTTTTATAAAACATTTTAAGGTATTAATTATTTAAATAATATTAAAATAAAAATTATTCGCCCCTTTAACTAAAATATATATTTTGTAATTTTTTTTAAGATAAAATATTTTTTCTCATCTAATTTATAATTTAGGAAAGTGAAAATACATTTACTTAGTTTAAAGTTTATTTAAAATAATATTATATATTTATATTATAAATTAGGTTTGATACAAATTTGATTTTAATTTTATATAATTTTTACATAAAATTTATCTATATGTATCTAAAAAATATTTTTTATATAGAAAATTGAATTTATTTCCATTCATTTCTCAAAAATATATTTTATACATCTATCCTTTGAAATATCTTTTATATATTAAATGATTTTGTTATATATTTTTTAAATATCTTTTAAAAATAATATATTAATATTTTCATCTATTTTTAAAAAATATTTTTTTATAACAAATTTTATTTACTTTTATGTAAATTTTAAAATATCTTTTTAAGATATTAAAATTGGATTTGTTATATTCTATTTTATTTTATATATCTTTTAAAAATAATATATTAATATACATTAAGATTTATTGTTATATATATATATATATATTCATTTATATATATAGAATAGTGTTTGTTCTTTAAGTAACTCGAGTAATAATAATATGATTTATTCTAATCTAATCTACTGTATATCAAGATCTAATGATGATAGAATTGACTGTATATCAAGACCTAATGATGATAGAATTGAATTTCATTTTAATGAATTTTAGTAGTAATGTTAGAGATAAATTCGATGAGAAATTTTTCCCACCTTACTTAAATTTCTAGATACGCTTTTTAGAAACAAGAAAATTTATTTATAAAAAAAAATATGAATTTGAATAAAATTGGTTTAATATGAATTTTTAGGTTTGAATAAAGTTGGTTTATTTAATATGAATTTGAATTTAGGTTTAATCAAATTTATTAGTGTACCTAATGAAGCGAATTTACTAGTGTATCCATATAGACAATAAAAATAAAACAATGAGTTGTAGTATGTTATTACCTTGGCTCGAGTGCTGAAAGCTTCAGCACTAGACTCGTATGCCTCGAACAAACAGAATCATGAGCTTAAGAGTTCACGGTCGATTTAAAGAAGATGCATGTCGGATTCTTCTACAGATTTTAGGGTTCTTGCTGAGTTTGAAGTCATCTATGTTTTGAGGAAAGCTACTTTTGATGAAAGCTACTTCTGACTAAAGGCTTGCTAAGTTGTTGAACGCAATTTCAGAGCATCAGTTTGAAAGGGTTATTGATGGTAGGATCGAGGGTTTCTGAAGGATTTCATCTAGGGTTTGAGGAAATTCGAAAATTGCAGTTCGATTTAAGGGTTGCATGTCAGATTTAAGGGTTGGTTTTTGGCTCGTTTGGAGGATGAACACCGGTATTGAAAAGTCCGGGTTGAGGAATTGAAAAGACAGATATTGGTCAGGGTTTGAGGATAGTTTGATCGGAATGGAAGGTCTTGTTAGGTGAATTGTGGCTACTTGATAAGAACTGAAGATTGCAAAGATGGTTTTGTGGGTGGTTCAGAAAGAAAATGGGTGAGTTCGTGTTTCTGGAGATGTTTTTGGTTTTTGTGGTTGTATTTGTTCTAAGGGTTCTCAGAGAAAGAGAGAAGAGGATAAAGAGGAGAGTAAAGAGGTAGACATCGGGCTAGGGTTTGCTAATGGGTTTTGTTTTTATATTAATGGCCTTGGATTTGGGCCTCCATTGTATAATTTTGGATGTGACTAAGCTTGAGGTTTTAATAAAAGAGTGATGGGTTTGGCCATCAGATTAATAAAAAAAAATATACACAATAAAAATTAAAAATTAAAAATTTAAAAGTGAACTATTATTATCCGAATACTCTAAATTTAGGACAAAGAAATGGACCCTTGAATTTCAGTCACGAATAAATATATATGCATGGGTTTTGCATCCCAAAAATCCTCTCCCTCTTGCTCTCTCTCCCAATTGTTGATTGTGAGGAGCGTGAGTGGATAGCAGTAGCCATGGCTTTGGCAATGGCGAATGGCTTACAAAGTTTCTACTCTTTCTCTGCAAGCAACCCAAGCCCCAAGCTAAGAAGTAGAGCTGGTATGCTCCCTAACCAATTCATCGGCCCTACTCTATCTTCCTCAAAATCCAAACTACCTATTCGATTTAACTCAAGGAGTCTAATTTTCAAATGTTCCGTTTATGAAGCCACTACCCCGCCTCTATTGTTGCATTTAATCTCAAAATTTAATTGTGTTTTTTGAATTTGTCCGTTTCTTCTTCACATTGTCGTTTCACTTTCTGCTGTCTTTTTGTCTACTCAACTTTGGACTATTTAATAGTCTCTCTATTACCTAATAAATCAGATCTGAGATTTAGCATTATCTCTGTTGTCTCAAAACGGTGTATATTAATCTGTTTTTAGACCTAGATTTGGTATCAGAGCCTGAAGGTCTTAGCAGACGTATTTGTTTCACTAACGATGGAGGTGAACAAAGGAAAAGGAGGTTCGTACGGCCTAAGTTACCCAATGCTGGATAGAAGTAATTATACGGCTTGGGCTATCAAAATGAAAGTTTATATGCAAGCGCAAGGGGTATGGAATGCAGTAGAGCCAAAAGATCCCAATGTAGCTGTCGAAGAGAAGACAGATAAGATAGCGCTAGCAATGTGTATCAGGCAATTCCCGAAGATGTATTGCTCTCAATTGCGAACAAGGGAACAGCGAAGGGCGAGTGGGATATGATAAGAACCTTATGCCAAGGTGCAGACAAAGCAAAGAAGGCACGGACTCAAACCCTAAAATCTGAATTCGAGATGCTGAATATGGGTGACAATGAAAAATTTGAAGATTTTCACATGAGAATGAATAGTCTCGTAACAAATATTCGAGCTTTGGGGGAAACGATGGAAGAATCATACGTCGTAAAGAAACTTCTGCGTGCTGTCCCTGCCAGATTCCTACAGATAACTTCAACACTGGAGCAATTTGGAGACATCGAGAGCATGACTGTCGAAGAAGCTGTGGGTTCACTCAAGGCACATGAAGAACGAGTAAAAGGAAGGACAGAAACCAAGGAGATTCAACTCATGTTGACAGAAGAGGAATGGGCTAAACGAGAAGGAGCAAACAAAAAGCTTCTATTGACGCGTGAAGAATGGCTGAAGCGAAACAATGGTGACAGATCCACAAGGGAGAGAGGCCGTGGAAAGTTTGACAAGAGTGTTATCAAATGCTTCAACCGTAATATCTATGGTCACTTCGCCTCAGAATGCAGGAAACCAAGGAAACACAAGGAAACACAAAGCGGAGGCGAATTTGGCTGCGATGGAAGATGATGAAATGGCCCTGCTCTTGGCCAAACATGATAAAGACTCGTCAAAGCTTCTCCTGAATGAGGACAAACTGCTATCTACTCAATTTCCAAGGCGTGGAGAATGTGCAGGCGAATCAAATGTCTGGTACCTGGACAATGGTGCAAGCAGTCATATGACATGTTTTAAAGAAAAGTTTGCAGAACTGGATGAGAGTATATCTAGTGTAGTGCGTTTTGGAGATGGTTCAAAAGTCGAGATAAAAGGAAAGGGCACTGTGATATTACTGTGCAAAAATGGAGAAGAAAAGATGTTGCGAAAGGTGTATTATATACCTAGTCTACGTAATAACATCATATCATTGGGACAGATTTCTGAAGAAGGCAATAATGTGGAACTCAAGGGAGAATTTCTGAGGATCTACGACAACAAAGACAGATTATTGATGAAGGTAAAACGATCTGCCAATCGACTTTACAAAATTATTATTCAGACTAACAAACAGGAATGCCTGATGACTAAAGTGGATGACATCACGAGATTGTGGCATGCCCGTCTTGGGCACGTCCATTATCAAGACATGGCTCTCATGTCTAAGCACCAGATGGTAGAAGGAATTGACGTAGAAGACGATTTTCTTCTGTATTCAGCTGGGTTCAGCTCTGATGTTTGGTTAGTTTGTTGTATTATGTATAGACTTCTTCTTGGTAAAGAGTTTGTTGGTGAACTTGTTGATACCATAAATCGTATTGTTGCAAAAGGAAGTGAAGATGATTGTTTAAGTTCTGTTTGTTCAAGTAAGGGTATGATGGATAGAGTCGGTTTACTCTCGGAAACAAAAGTTGCTGAAGTTTTTGATTCAGTTGTTAATATTCTTCATGCGTGTTTAAATGCCCGAATCTAACTGATGTATGGAAATGCATTAGGGAGCTTGTTATCAGGCCTCAATTTGATTCTATGGCGAGACTAACTGGTACAACAAATGTCGAGAAAGTAAATCTGTCTTTGGGTCTCGAAGTATTATGCCTGTTGCGACAAGATGAGTTGCAGCAAGAAGAAGATGGTGGTGAAATAGTTTTGGATTCTGCTGGTGACGGGACAACAACTGCATCAGTTCTTGCTCGGGAAATCATCAAACTAGGACTTTTAAGTGTTACATCTGGTGCGAATCCGGTTTCACTGAAGAGGGGAATCGAAAAACTGTGCAAGGATTGATTGCAGAGCTTGAAGACAAGGCTAGGCCTGTCAAGGGTCGTGATGATATTTGCGCTGTTGCTACCATTTCTGCTGGAAACGATGAGCACATAGGGACAATGATTGCGGATGCAATTGACGAGGTGGGCCCTGATGGTGTTTTGTCTATCGAATCTTCATCCTCGTTTGAGACAACTGTTGAAGTCGAGGAAGGCATGGAGATTGACAGAGGTTACATCTCACCTCAATTCGTCACCAACCTTGAGAAATTGATTTGTGAATTCGAAAATGCTAGATTTTCTATCACCGACCAAAAGATCACTGCAATTAAGGATATAATTCCGATATTAGAGAAAACTACTCAGTTAAGAGCTCCTTTGATTATTATTGCTGAGGATGTTACTGGGGAGGCCCTAGCTACTCTTGTTGTAAACAAACTGCGGGGTATCATTAATGTGGCTGCACGAGGATTGGACATCAACGACGTGCAGTTGATTATTCAGTGTGAACCTCCACGTGATGTTGAAGATTATATTCATCGATCTGGACGAACAGGGAGAGCTGGAAATACTGGAATTGCTGTTATGCTTTCTGATCCTAGGAAGTCCAATGTATCGATGATCGAAAGAAAATCTGGGGTGAAATTTGAGCACATATCTGCTCCGCAGCCAAGTGACATTGCCAAGAGTCTTGGTGCAGAAGCAGTAGAAGCAATAAACAAAGTTTCCGATAGTGTGATTCCTGCTTTTTTGCCTGCTGCAAAGGAGTTGATGGAAACTACTTCTCTGTCTGTGGAAGAACTGCTTGCTAAAGCACTTGCCAAGGCTGCTGGTTACACCGAGATAAAGAAAAGATCACTTCTCACTTCAATGGAGAACCATGTCACACTTATTCTTGAAGTTGGAAATCCCATTTATACACCATCATTTGCTTTTGGTGTTCTGCGTAGGTTCTTGCCTGAGGATAAAGTTGAGTCAATTAAGGGTCTAACTTTGACAGCTGATGGGATGGGTGTTGTCTTTGATGTTGCCCAAGATGATGTAGACTTGTTTCTTGAAGGTCAGAAAAATGCAGCTAGTGTGAGCTTGGAAGTGGTGAAAGAGTTGCCAAAACTGCAGCAGAGAGAACATTCAAGAGGAAGATTTGGCAGTAGTGGTCGCGGCGGTGGCGGTGGCCGTGGCAGCTTTGGTGGCCGTGGTGGCAGAGGTGGAAATCAAAGAAATCACAGATTTGGCGGTGGTGGTGCAGCTCTGGTTCATCTCTCGACATGTGTCCCATCAATTAAGGAAAGTATTGTGGATTCGGATGAACGGCTAGGAGCTGATATCGTGCAGAAGGCACTTGTAGCTCCAGCAGCATTTATAGCTCAAAATGCAGGAATCGAAGGAGAGGTCGTTGTAGAGAAGATTATGTGTCGTGAATGGGAGATTGGTTACAACGCCATGACCGATACGTACGAGAATATTTTGGAAGCTGGTGTTATCGACCCAGCAAAGGTGACTAGATGCGCACTGCAGAATGCATCATCTGTCACAGGGATGGTCTTGAGAGGACTGCGGCGTGACCATGGTAAGGCAGTGCACTGGTTCTCAAAGGCGGCGGAGAAAGAGGAGGCCAGGTCAATGGAACTTCTTGGGGAGATATATGCAAGAGGAGTTGGTGTTGAGAGGAATTACACTAAAGCACTTGAATGGCTTACACTTGCGTCCAAGCTAGACCTCTATTCAGCATTCAATGGGATGGGATACTTGTATGTTAAAGGCTATGGAGTGGAAAAGAAGAACTTCACTAAAGCGAAAGAATATTTTGACAAAGGGGCTAGTTACTGTCAAGTTTGAAAACATGAAGAAACTATTGGGAGTCAAAAACTTGAGTAAACGAGGTTGAGATTAGGAGGGAGAGTGTAGCATTTAAAATTGTGTTTTTTGAATTTGTCCGTTTCTTTTTCACATTGTCGTTTCACTTTCTGCTGTCTTTTTGTCTACTCAACTTTGGACTATTTAATAGTCTCTCTATTACCTAATAAATCAGATATGAGATTTAGCATTATCTCTGTTGTCTCAAAACGGTGTATATTAATCTGTTTTTAGACCTAGATCTATCAGGTCTGTTTTGTGTAGCATTTGATATATATATTTACGGTTTTGTTACAACTGTAGACAAGAAGCCAAAGCTCGTAAGAAGAACAGACATTAGGAATATAGCTATTGTCGCGCATGCAGATCATGGGAAGACAAATTTGGTTGATTCGATGCTGAAACAAGCCAAGGTATACTTGTTTTTCGGTTCTGTATGTAAATAGGATATCAGTCTTACTCTCATTCTTATTCTTCTCCTTATGCACCGACCAGGTGTTCCAGCGGTTACCAATTCGTACAAGAACGGATAATGGACTCGAACGACCTGGAACGTGAAAGAGGAATTACAATTCTTAGCAAAAAATACTTCTATCGCTTACAAAGACACTAAAATTAATATAATAGATACTCCAGGGCACTCCGATTTCGGAGGCCAAGGCGAACGCATTCTCAATATGGTCGAAGGGGTGCTTCTAGTGGTACTATTTCAACCTGATCCTCTTTGTCCCAATTTCAAAACACACTCATTTACATGCCACTAAGGCCCCTCCTTTCTTACTTGTAGGTAGATTATGTTGAGGGTCCTATGCCGCAGGCAAGGTTTGTTTTAAAGAAGGCTCTTGAGTTTGGTTTAGCAGTTGTTGTTGTTGTCAACAAGATCGATAGACCTTCAGCTTGTCCAGACTTTGTTATCAATGCCGCTTTCGAACTATTTATTGAGCTAAATGCAACAGACGAACAGGTATGATATAAATTAACTAAATAAAATATAGCCAAATTATAGATATGGAAATAACCTAAACTATAGAAATAACTAGAAATAAATAAAAAAACTACAAAGACAGAGAAAATTGTTTTTTCATACAATATTTTCAACCTTAAATATCACTACAAATATACATTGAAATTGGAAAAAGAAAATCAATAGCTAAACACAATACATACATTAACAACGCCGTGGAATTGGATTTTGAAAATCTTAATATTTTGAAGTAAATATTTTGAGGGATTTAGGATGTGCCTAAAAAATTTAGGATGGATTTTGAGAAAATATGAGTTTTATATCAATGGAAATTTTGTAAATCCTCGAGTCCTGATATAACAAAACATGATCCTGATCCAGTCGGGTCTTGTTCCAACAAAAAGGTCTCGTTTTATCCTAGCTCAAATATCTAAAAATTATTTAAAATATACAAAAATATTATGACACATAAAACAAATATATTAAACCCTCACATGTTAATTGTTTTAAAAATTAACAAAATATCATATAAACTAAAAAATATTTAATATAATAAGAATTTTAAAATTTTAAAATTTTAAAAAATAGATAAAAATATTCTTTTAACTTGGTGTGTTAAAATCCGGTTAAAAACAAATCATCAAAAATAAAGTAAAAATGTATCAATAGGCCACATTATATTTCGTTAAATTTTTATTGAACTTATTCCGTTGGATCTCACCAATAATTTGTTAGATCTTTCACTCATTTTTTTTTCTCTTTCTACCGTTTTACGTGAACATAGCTATAAAATCCAATTTTCTACAATTGCATTTCATAAAATCATTAAAATATGCATTCCAAACATTATACCGTAACTAGATATTGATTTGGTTTTTTAAATCATTAGATATTTAGGTCGTAGTTTTTTAATACTCGCTGTAATTTTTATATAATTTAAGTTGTTTAGTTGATATTTAGTTAGTTGAGATGATAATCCAGTAAAACATGGTGAGATCCGAGATGTCTTCGGTGTTTGAGTTTTTGATGATTGGCTTTCCTCAATAAGTGGAGAAGGTGAAAAAACAGGAGTTTTGGAAGGATCGAAGTTACCGTAGTGTATTATCTTTGTAGACAGACCAAGAGGAGTGTTGCTTATTAATACGCATGCTCTGTATTCATCTGCCTTTCACTAATACAGAGGTAATCGTAAGCTCCGAAGACGTTGTTATATGATTTTGAAGATTTGGGTTTTTTGGGAATTATGGATTTAAATCTCTTAGGTTTTATGGTGTTTTCTCATAAACTTGTTGAAGATTACACGGAAAATTTGAATTTTTTGGCGAAGATAGCCAATTGATTGAAGAAGCCGTTGAAGGTAGCAACGGAATTTTGAATTTTTACAGTTTCACTCTCAAGTAACTCTTTTTGTGAAACAAATAATGGGTTGCAGTGTTAATTACCGAATAACTTAATTTGAAATGGTTGGGCAGAAAGAGCTATGAGTTCCTATTATCATGGTTCTCATCAAACTTTTCATTCTGGTTTTGTGGCTGGTTCAGAAAGATTGCACTAGTCTATCACGAGTTTGAAACTTTAACACTACTACTTAACTATAATTGTAGCTATAATATCAAATTATGACCAATTCTTATTTTAGATCATCCAAACGCATATACACAACACCAACCACATTATAAAATAAACCAACCACATTATATATTTTATAAACTATAAAATAAATATATATACTAAATAATCTCAAATTAAATGACCAATATCCTAATAAGACTCTACAATATACATTTGATCCGAAACGTATAAAACACTTTTGAGTAAAACAAAACGTTAGTAACACGTTTTGTTACAAATATTTATGTTGAAATAATATTAAAATATAAAATAAATTACGTTATATGAGTGCTGATTATTGAAGTAGTATACATTATTCTAACCCGAACTATTATCAAAGTAAAAAAGTTGGACATATTTTACGTAGAGTTTGGCAATTGATCATCATTTGGTTTATATACGAATATTAACTTCGATATATGTATAAAACTAAAATTTAGTAGCACACAAATGTTGTTATTAGGCACAATAAATTCAAAAAAATAAAATATGAAAAAGATATATGAAGAGAAAATGGTTGTATTAATATTTAATTTAATACAAGTATAACAACCGACACTACGTAAAGCCGAATAATATATACACTAAAACGACTAATTTGTTTTATGACTTATGTTGTCCAAACATTCTATTATTCTATATTATATCATCCAACATCAATAAAAATAAAAGAAAATACAATGAATACATGAAATATATTTTAAAGCAACTAGAACTAGTTTATAAAAAAAGTTGCATGTTGTAATTAGGATGAAAAAAATATTTAAACAAACGACACGTTTTACCAGCATTTTTGTTTCGTGGTAAAACTAATTAGTCTGGTATAAAATCTTTAGTACAAAATATCAAATATGCAACAATTTTAGAGTGGTAATTAATTTTATGATTTGATAAACATTTGTTCTTATTATACAATACAAAGGGCACACAATATTATTCTCCGCAAAACAGGATGTAACAAGTCATTACAATGTTGTAAAAATAGTATGTTTAAACAAAATATGGATGATATTTAGAGTTGTTAGTGAATTTTTGATTTTGGTAATCCATTCAAAACTGTTATGTTACAATTCGTTCGTGGACTAAACCCTGCACGAATCATGTTTTAGGATCGGTTTGATAGTTGGAAATGATGGGTCTAATAAAAATAGATCATTTTATATTATTTATCTTTCATTAATCAAAATAATAATTGATTGGGAAAATGTTGATTGGATATCTAAATTATATAATAGTTTAAATTTAGAATGTTGACTATATATATATAATACATATAAAAAAAATTAAGTGAAGCTATTTCCTCCCTCAAATATGTTACTTCTTCTATATTTGAAAAAATACTCCATATTGCTATTTCCTCCATAAAGAAAATGATATATTTACCTTTTTTTTGTTTTTAATCACAAAATCCTGATTTCTGCAGGTTTTAGCGACAAACAACTGATTCAGAGATGACATTTAAGAATCAGTTGTTTTGCACAAAACAACTGATTCTGAGGTTGTATCTCGGAATTGGTTATTTTTGCACAGAACAAGTAATTCCAAGATACCATCTTGGAAAGATGGTATCAGTTGTTTTTGGAATAAGGTGATTTTGTACAAAACAACTAATTCTGAGGTGGTATCTCGAAATTAGTTGATCTGTGGAAAAACAACTAATTCCGAGATACCGCCTCGGAATCAAGTGTTTGTCGCTAAAATTTGTACAATTCGGGATTCGTGATTAAAAAGGTTTTTTATAACCCAAATTTTCAAGTTACATGAATATACAATTTAAAAACAAGATTAAATTACATTGTTGGTTGATTGCGTGATGTTTTCTGGTGTTAAATCTTTGGTTTAGGTGTCCTCGTCCTCTATGGATAATCTTTATCAAATTTAGAGTATTTGTTTTGTTTTAAGGTTTAATTTTATAAGATAAAACATACATGTTGGATTCAATAGGGTTAAATCTTTTGTTTGTTGATAGAAGTGTTTGAGAATGGTTAATGAAACAAAATTATAAATATTAATCCTGTTAAGTTTCATAAACTTTTCCTACAATAGGCAATAACTTTTAATGATGTTTTTATAGATGGTTCCGCCCAAATAAGTTTGACAAAAGAAGAAAATTCAGAAAGCTCTGGTAAGTATGTTTAATAATTTTGTATAACAACGAAAAGTTGATATGTAATATATTTCTAATAATTAATTTTTTTATAACTCAATTTGTTAGGATCTGGAAATTACAAATATGTTTTTCCTGACTTTTGGACATGGGAAAATCACGGTATCATAAATAAAATTTCAGATAAAAAAGATATAAGTAATTTTATTTTAAATTTGTTTTCAAACTTTTAAAATAAAAATGAAAACAAATGTATAATTTTTTTTTTCACGGATTTATTGGACGATTACTATAAACAGATCTATAGAGTATTGCTACAATCTCCAACATGATGAAAGCGAGCAAATAGATCTATCTGTCCAAGAGCTAGTGAATGAATTCAGTAAGGATACCCATCGAAAGGATTGGGCAATTACAAATATACCCAAAATCTATAAATGGATAAGCTTGCATGGGTTAGTGAAAGAGAATCATTGTTGGGTCAGAAAATGGAAAACAATTACCATGTAAACAATTTAATTCATTTTTAATATATTTATTTTATAATAATAAGTTATTTATTTTTTCTTTGTTGGTTAATTTGCAAGATTCTAACACGGTCTTAATTCAAAATTACAAACAAATTGGAAAACGAGTAGAGATTGATGCAGTAATCGGAAATAAAGTGTATGAACCTCTCGAAGAAGTCGTTGTCATTAAATTCGTACTTAAACATCCGGTGGTTGCCGTTATCGATACCGATGAAGAATTCTCTAACTATGAAAAGATAAATATTATAAAAAAAGTAAGTTGTTTTCAAAATAATGTTCAATATCATTGCAAAAGGTAAGGTCCAGTTGAAGGTAATCCAATATTTGGCCATCTGGACCTTTAAAAATTCCCTACAATAATAATTTATATATAATACCTTTTGCAATGATATTGAACATTAGTTTTAAAACAGCTTACTTTTTTTTATAATACTAACCTTTTCATAGTAAGAGAATTCTTCATCGGTATTGATAACGACAACCACTGGATGTTTAAGTACGATTTTAATGACAGCGAATTCTTTAACAGGTTCATACACTTTTTTTCCAGTTACTGCATCAATCTCCACTCGTTTTCCAATTCGTTTGTAATTTTGAATTAGGGCAGTGTTAGAATCCTGCTAATTAACCAACAAAGAAAAAATAAATAACTTATTATTATAAAAGAAATATATTAAAAATTAATTAAATTGTTTGCATTTTTATGTGGTAATTATTTTCCACTTTTCTGACCCAACTGTAGACGACAATATTCTCCTTCACTAACCCATGCAAGCGCTTATCCGTTTATAGCTTTTGGGTATATTTGTAATTTCCCAATCGTAATCCTTCCGATGGGTATCTTTACTGAATTCATTCAGTAGCTCTTGTACAGATAGATCCATTTGCTAGCTTTTCATCATGTTCGAGATTGTAGCAATACTCTATAGATCTCCTTATAGTAATCGCCCAACAAATCCCTAAAAAATAAATAAATTTATACATTGGTTTTCCTTTTTATTTTAAAAGTTTGGAATCAAATTTAAAATAAAATTACCTATATCTTTTTTATCTGAAATTTTTATTTATGCTACCGTGATTTTTCCATGTCCAAAAATCAAGACAAACATATTTGTAATTTTCATCTTTGTCGGTAGGTAGATCCTATCAAATTGAGTTATAAAAAAAATTAATTTTTATTTTTATTTATTATAAATATATTAAATATCAACCTTTCGTTCTAATACAAAATTATTAAACATACTTACCGAGCTCTCTGAATTTTCTTCTTTTGTCCAACTTTTTTGGGGGAACTATCTATAAAAGATATAATTAAAAACATCATTAAAATTCATTGCCTAGTAAAAATATCATTTAAATTCATTGCGAAACTTAACGGATTAATATTTATTTAATTTTTCAAATATATATATAATATTTATTTATTTCTAGCCGTGTTAGGCTAACAAATCAACATATATTTTATTTTTTTATATACTAAAATATAAAAATAAATCTAAACATATGAAAACAAAAACCTACCTAAACCAAACATAAATCATATTAAAATCCTTATTCGTTTTTTGAACTACTTCAAAAACAAAAGTAGGAGATCAGTAAATGTGTTCACAAAATTATACATATGTATGGACAAAAAATTTGCTAAAATATTAGAGCCTATATTTCCAAATCTGGACTATTCTTAATCTAGGGTAAGAGCTCAATAAACATTCATGTTCTCCAAAATTGTATATAAACGAATTGGTGAAAAATTCGCACATGTTATTTTAAAAAAATTAAAATATGTTTTTGAAAAAATACATCATTTTTTTGAGCTAAAAAACTATTTTGAAACTTAAATGAAATAAATTTTAATGGGAAACATGAAGTTTAAGAGTTTTAAGATATAGGAGAAACAAAAATATACAAAACCAATAAAAAAAATCATGTATCTCATATTTTAGTAGAAAAAACTATTATATATATATATATATATATATATATATATATATATATATATATTCGTTCTATAGCCTAAGAGAAGAAAAAACAAAAAACCAAATACATTAATACATACAATCTTTGTCAAAAGAGTTTATTTGTTTGCTCACCTGAACTATTGAGAACAAAACCTTTAACGAATTCGTAGAGTGATTTATTAAATTTTGAAGTTGTGCCCTATAAGGTGTATATATATATATAGTCTTATATATTGATTAGAAGCATGATCAATTTTAAAATATTTCTTAATTAGTTAAATATTTTCTAATTCAGGTAAATACTGATTCTCAATATCTATTAAACATATATTTAGTCTATCACGAGTTTGAAACTTTAACATTACTACCTAACTATAACTCTAGCTATAATATCAAATTATGACCAATTCTTATTTTAGATCATCCAAGCGCACATACACAACACTAACCACATTATAAAATAAACCAACCACATTATATATTTTATAGTTTATAAAATAAATATATATATTAAATAATCTCAAATTAAATGACCAATATCCTAATAAGACTCTACAGTATACATTTGATCCGAAACGTATAAAACACTTTTGAGTAAAACAAAACGTTAGTAACACGTTTTGTTACAAATATTTATGTTGAAATAATATTAAAATATAAAATAAATTACGTTATATGAGTGTTGATTATTGAAGTAGTATACATTATTTTAACACGAACTATTATCAAAGTAAAAAGTTGGACATATTTTACTTAGAGTTTGGCAATTGATCATCATTTGGTTTACATAAGAATATTAACTTAGATATATGTATAAAACTAAAATTTAGTAGCACACAAATGTTGTTATTAGGCACAATAAATTCAAAAAAAAATATGAAAAAGATATATTAAGAGAAAATTGTTGTATTAATACTTAATTTAATACAAGTATAACAACCGAGACACTACGTAAAGCCGAATAATATATACACTAAAACGACTAATTTGTTTTATAACTTCTTTTGTCCAAACATTCTATTATTCTATATTATATCATCCAATATCAATAAAAATAAAAGAAAATACAATGAATACATGAAATATATTTTAAAACAATTATAAGTAGTTTATAAAAAAAGTTGCATGTTGTAATTAGGATGAAAAAAATATTTAAACAAACGACAAGTTTTACCAGCATTTTTGTTTCGTGGTCAAACTAATTGGTCTGGTATAAAATCTTTAGTATAAAATATCAAATATGCAACAATTTTAGAGTGGTAATTAATTTTATGATTTGATAAACATTTGTTCTTATTATATTATACAAAGGGCACACAATATTATTCTCCGCAAAACAGGATGTAACAAGTCATTACAATGTTGTAAAAATAGTATCTTTAAACAAAATATGGATGATATTTAGAGTTGTTAGTGAATTTCTAATTTTGGTAATCCATTCAAAACCGTTATGTTACAATTCGTTTGTGGACTGAACCCTTCACGAATCATGTTTTAGGATCGGTTTGATAGTTGGAAATGATGGGTCTAATAAAAATAGATCATTTTATATTATTTATCTTTCATTAATCAAAATAATAATTGATTGGGAAAATGTTGATTCGATATCTAAATTATATAATACATATAAAAAAAAATTGGTGAAGCTATTTCCTCCCTCAAATATGTTACTTCTTCTATATTTTAAAAAATACTCCATATTGTTATTTCCTCCATAAAGAAAATGATATATTTACTTTTTTTTTGTTTTTAATCACAAAATCCTGATTTTTGAAGGTTTTAGCGACAAACAACTAATTCAGAGATGGCATTTAAGAATCAGTTGTTTTGTGCAAAAAAACTGATTCTGTGGTTGTATCTCGGAATCGGTTGTTTTTGCATAGAACAACTAATTCCAAGATACCATCTTGGAATCAGTTGTTTTTTGAATAAGGTGATTTTGTACAAAACAACTAATTCCGAGATACCGCCTCGGAATCAAGTGTTTGTCACTAAAATTTCTTAGAATTCGGGATTTGTGATTAAAAGGGTTTTTTATAACCCAAATTTTCAAGTTACATGAATATACATGTTAGAATATCCAGTGTATTAAGTTTTCTTGTATAGGCCTCTAAGTTGTCTATATATTGAGAGCCTTAATATTGGTCAATTCTTGAATTACATCTCTAATGCATCAATAAAACAAAAAGGAACATTTTGTAATAAACACAAAACACTAGCCGCTTCCTGCGGCTACTTCTCTCTTTGTTTTTTTAACAAAGACAACAACTGAGATGCTACGTAGAACATGTGCATGTTAACATGGTATCAGAGCACGTGTGATTCTAGGAATTCTGAACGTCCTCAAAAAAGATGGCTGGCATTAAAGTAGTGGTCAGTCAAATCCCTGATGAAATAACAATGCAGATTCCTGCAATTCTGAGGAATGGTTTCGGAACACAACAACAAACAACTAACCCCGAGAATTTATCCCTTGGGATTAAACTCGGTGGTGACAACTATGCCCTATGGGAAAACCTGATGAAGAAAGCAATTGGGGGAAGGGGGAGAGGTTCTCACATTACAGGGGAGCCGACACCTCCATCCAAAACTGACAAAACATATACAAGGTGGGAACAAGATGATCAATGTGTTTTCGCATGGATTATCCAGAATCTTGAATCCAGCTTGGTGAATAATGTCTCGCAATATCCCACTGCAAAAGCCCTCTGGGATGGGTTAGCCATCATATACAGTTCTGGTACAGATACGTTACATGTGTTTGACCTTCATAAGAGGGCTAATTCATTAAGGCAAGGGTCCGATACACTAGAAGACTTGTGGAACAAACTGCAGAACATCTGGATGTCTATAGATAGGCGAGATCCGAACCCTATAAAAGACCCAGAAGACATTTAGGTCTATAATAAGAAGACTCAAGAACAAAGACTCTATCAATTGCTAATGGTGATTAATGACAAGCTGGAACCAGTCAAAAGAGATATCCTGAAAAATGATCCTCTTCCTTTTGTGGAAACAACAATGCTACAATACGAAGGGAAGTGGTCAGGCTTAATATACTAAAATCAAGTTCTTCTGATAGTGACTCGATTGAAATTCGAATGGGTTTGGCTGCTAAAGATTCTGCACAGAGGTTTAAATTCCGTTCCAGATCCAAAGAGAAAGAAGATAAATCCAAGTTGTATTGCACTCATTGTGGGATGAAGAAACACACTAAAGAGACATGTTTCCAGCTGGTTGGCTATCCAGAATGTTGGGAGGACGGTCATAAGGAGAAAAATAACCAGCGTTTCAGATCTAATGTGAAACGGGCTTCGTCTACAAGTGGCGGTGAAGATCCGACTAAAAATGAGCAAGGAAGTGGTAGTGGTTTTAGAGGAATGGGGGCGAACTCCTATGAAAAACTTGGAGGTAAAGGGTTTCAAAAATCAATGAATTGGATCTTTTATTGCGGGGCTACGGACACCATGTCTTATGATCCTAAAGGCTTTGGTGACATGTCATCTCCAAAGAAGTCCCATATTGAGACTGCTAGTGGAGAAATTTGTGAAGTCAAAGGGGGAGGTTCATGGAAATTAAAAACTGCCTTTACATTCCTTCACTGTCCTCAAAGTTATTATTTGTTAGTCAAGTGACAAAACAACTCAACTGTGTGGTTTTTATGTATCCATTTTTTTTTGCATTTTACAGGACATTCGTACGAAGGAGATCATTGGGCGTGGTACTGAACAAGGAGGTCTCTATTATGTTGATGAGGAAGTTCATAAGGGACATGTCATGCTTGCTCAGAGAACAACCGAAATGAAACTTTGGTTATGGCACCATCGACTTGGTCATACTTCTTTTAGCTATCTTAAGAGTTTGTTTCCTAGTCTTTTTTGTATAATTCCATTCATGAGAAATGTGAAACCTGCATTCTTGCAAAAAATCGTAGGGTCTCATTTAATCAAAGTAATACTAGAGTTGATTATGTTTTTTCGCTAATCCATTCTGATGTTTAGGGTCCAGCACCAAATTCCACTAACAATCAAATGAGATACTTTGTTTTATTTGTGAATGATTTCTCAAGAATGACTTGGATATACTTCATGAAACATAAATCGAAAGTACTAGAAATATTTGTTTGTTTTTACAAAATAATTTTGACTCAATTTGTAAAAAAAATACAGATTCTCCGTTCTGATAATGGAACATAGTTTCTCAATCAAACAATGCATAATTTTTTCAAAACAAATGGTCTTATCCATCAAACCACTTGTCCAAACACACCTCAACAAAACGGTACTTCAGAACGAAAAAATCGTACTTTACTTGAAAAAACTTGTGATATTATGATTGAATCTAGAGTTCCTCATTCTCTTTGGCCAGAAGCTCTTGCTACAGCTACATATCTTGCAAATCGTCTACCAACCCGATGTCTAGGAAATAAAACTCCATTACAAGTGATTGCCACCCAAGTAACAATTCCATCTGTTATGACCTTACCACCTCGTGTCTTTGGTTGTTCGGTGTTTGTTCATATCCCTAAAACTAGTCAAAACAAACTTAATCCTTGTGCTGAAAAGTGTGTATTCGTTGGATACGGTGTTCATCAAATGGGATATCGGTGTTACAATCCGGTTACTCGTCGAATCCATGTCACCATGGACTGTGACTTCTTAGAATCTGATTATTGTTTTGACCACCAATATCGGTGTTACTTACCGAATAACATAGGGGTCACCGTTTTCGATCGAGTAAATATAAAAATATGAAATGATGATAAAATTTGAAATGGTTGGGTAGAAAGAGCAATGAGTTCCTATTGATCATGGTTCACATCAAACTTTTCATCTCTCTAAGAGAGGACTATGGGATGCATCCTCATTAGACTCAGAGCCTAGCTATCAAAACCATCAATATCATATTCATGAGGATTCTTTATTATTGTGAAGACCAATCGATAAAGTAAAGAAGGGTAAATATTTGATATTTAAAAAGAATCAAGAAGGATTCACTATTTATTATCAATCATGGCACTAATCTATCACGAGTTTGAAACTTTAACATTACTACCTAACTATAACTGTAGCTATAATATCAAATTATGACCAATTCTTATTTTAGATCATCCAAGCGCACATACACAACACCAACCACATTATAAAATAAACCAACCACATTATATATTTTATAGTTTATAAAATAAATATATATACTAAATAATCTTAGATTAAATGACCAATATCCTAATAACACTCTACAGTATGCATTTGATCTCAAACATATAAAACACTTTTGAGTCAAACAAAACGTTAGTAACACGTTTTGTTACAAATATTTATGTTGAAATAATATTAAAATATAAAATAAATTAGATTAGATGAGTGTTGATTATTGAAGTAGTATACATTATTTTAACACGAACTATTCTCAAAGTAAAAAGTTGGACATATTATACTTAGAGTTTGGCAATTGATCATCATTTGGTTTACATAAGAATATTAACTTAGATATATGTATAAAACTAAAATTTAGTAGCACACAAATGTTGTTATTAGGCACAATAAATTCAAAAAAATAAAATATGAAAAAGATATATGAAGAGAAAATGGTTGCATTAATACTTAATTTAATACAAGTATAACAACCGACACTACGTAAAGCCGAATAATATATACACTAAAACGACTAATTTGTTTTATAACTTCTTTTGTCCAAACATTCTATTATTCTATATTATATCATCCAACGTCAATAAAAATAAAATAAAATACAATGAATACATTAAATATATTTTAAAACAATTATAAGTAGTTTATTAAAAAAGGTTAAAAAGATAGAGCACGTTGTAATTAGGATGAAAAAAATATTTAAACAAACGAGAAGTTTTACCCGCATTTTTGTTTCATGGTAAAACTAATTAGTCCGAGATAAAATCTTTAGTATAAAATATCAAATATGCAACAATTTTAGAGTGGTAATTAACTTTATGATTGATAAACATTTGTTCTTGTATATTATACAAAGGGCACACAATATTATGATTACTGATTTAGAGTTGTTAGTGAATTACTGATTTTGGTAATCCATTTAAAACTGTTCGTGGACTAAACCCTTCACGAATCATGTTTTAGGATCGCTTTGATAGTTGGAAATGATGGGTCTAATAAAAATGGATCATTTTATATTATTTATCTTTTATTAATCGAAATAATAATTGATTGGGAAAATGTTGATTGGATATCTAAATTATATAATGGTTTAAATTTAGAATGTTGACTATATATATATATATAATACATATAAAAAATTTGGATGAAGCTATTTCCTCCATCCAATATGTTACTTCCTCCATATTTGAAAAAAGACTCCATGTTGTTATTTCCTCCATAAAAATGATATATTTACTTTTTTTTGTTTTTAATCACAAAATCCTGATTTCTGCAGGTTTTAGCGAAAAACAACTGATTCAGAGATGGCATTTAAGAATAATTTTTTTGTGAAAAACAACTGATTCCGAGGTTGTATCTCGGAATCGGTTGTTTTTGCACAGAACAACTAATTCCAAGATACCATCTTGGAATCAGTTGTTTTCGGAATAAGGTGATTTTGTACAAAACAACTAATTCCGATGTGGTATCTCAAAATTAGTTGTTCTGTGCAAAAACAACTAATTCTGAGATACCGCCTCGGAATCAATTGTTTGTCGCTAAAATTTGTAGAATTCGGGATTTGTGATTAAAAGGGTCTTTTATAACCCGAATTTTCAAGTTACATGAATATACAATTTAAAAACAAGATTAAATTACATTGTTGGTTGATTGTGTGATGTTTTCTGGTATTAAATCTTTGGTTTGGGTGTCCTCGTCCTCTATGGATAATCTTTATCAAATTTAGGGGTTTTGTTTTGTTTTAAGGTTTAATTTTATAAGATAAAACATACATGTTGGATTCAATAGGGTTAAATCTTTTGTTTGTTGATAGAAGTGTTTGAGAATGGTTAATTAAACAAAATTATAAATTAAAAGATAAAATGAGGGTAAAATTGTAAAAACAAATGATGAGTGTTTTTTAGAATTTGAACTATAGAAGAAATAATATATATATTTGGAAGTAAGTATAATTGAAATATTTTGTGTATTATAATGTGGTTTTTGAATTATAATTTTTAAACCATAATATTGATAAAACCTGTGGTTTTTCTACTGTGAACAAAAAAAATGTAAAACTAATTATTCTTCGGTGTTTAATCTCATCTTCTAAGAAAGCATTTTTGCATTACAAAAGTAACTAAAATTGAAATAAGAGTTTATGTAACTAAATATCATATTCCTTCAATGTCTATAAAATCAAGCACGATCTTCTTCTACATGAAAGTTAAATTATGATTACTATTGCTCAAGATAGTATGTTTATGTCCTATTTACCAATGTAACCCAACTGACGAGCATACAAATAGCAAAAATTAAATCTCGTTTTCCAAGTAATCAGTTCTTTGCCTTTTTGGCATGTCTGGCTCAATTCTGGACTCTATTAGCCCACCACGTCATTTTATTTAGGTGTTCTGAAGATAAAGATGCATGGCTTGCTGAGCTTTGGCTGCATCTTCTGGAGAAAGATTTATTTGAGATTGCTGACTCATGTTTGACATCATTTCCGAGCTCAAATTTTTTATCAATGAAGATGTTACATAAGGATTGAACTTGAACACAATAGTTAGTAAGATAAGATCACACCGTTATTTTATTTTCAATAAAAGAGATTGTGTATTGATGTTCCAAGATGAAATGAAAGTAACATTTCCACGCTTGCTGTTTTTATCTTCGGTGTATATGATCTTTGTGTAGATCAGTATATATATGGGTATATGGGTTTATATGTGTTTTATCAGGGACTTTTAACCTTCGGTAAACATATTAAAAAATCTCATTGAATTCCCTCGTGACCCTTAATAAATTAGATAGATAACATGTCTTATAGCTCGGTCTTTCATTTGGTTGGATGCTTGTTCCTATAAGTCATTTGGTTGGCTGCTTGTTCCTCCTGTAAGTCAGCAATCGAAGCGGGAAAGGTAGAACCTCACGCACTTTCTGTAAATTTCTTCATTAACAATAGCATTTCCAACGTGGCGGCAACATACCAGAAGAACTAGTCTCCATTAGGCATCTACTCTCAAATATCGATACAAATCATTGTCGCCTCCATAATTAAAGGTTTTGATTGAGTGTTTCATTGTCGAGAAAGGGTAAGCAATGTCACTTGTCTCGGTTTCAGAAATTTTGATAAACCTTCGAAAAAAGGGGATAGAAACAAAAAAAAAGAGAAAGGGAAGGAAAAATGCATATTAGGGGTAATTTAGGATTTAAAAACATATCTGGTATTATAATTTCAATAAAATTAAAAGGCTTGCTTAATTATTAAGAAATTTTCATTACCATGGAATTCAATGTATATTAGAATGTTATTTTGACATTTAAATAGAAATAACCATTAAAAATATTAATTTATGTATATCATGCCTAAATTTGACTTTCACCTTTTAAAAAACAAAATTATATTTTAGAAATTTGGTGGGGATCCAAACCGACCCACGTGACCTAAAATTTGACGGTCCAGTCTCAGTTTGATTTTAGAAACCGATTTATCTACCGAGATAGTCCAATACACTATGTAATTTATTAGTCCGAACTTTAAAAAAAATATAATCCACTATGAAACCGTTGGATAAAAGCTCAAATGCTATTTAGATTTAGAACTAACTAAATCTATAAGAACTAACTCAGCAACTTAAAATATTTATCATAAATAAATCAAAAAATTAATAACCAATCCATAAACAACTTGTTTAAACTAATAATTAGGCAGCCACTCTTACAATGTTATAACATTACAAATGCATTTTTTTTCGTGGTAAAACTAATTACAAATTGCAAATTCTAATACTGTCTTAATTTTAAATTAGGACAATATTAGAATCCTGCAAATTAACCAACAAAAAAAAAAATTATTATTATAAAAGAAATATATTAAAAATGAATTAAATTGTTTACATTTTTATGTGGTAATTTTTTTCACTTTTCTGACCCAACTCTAGATTCTCCTTCACTAATCCATGCAAGCTTATCCATTTATAGATTTTGGGTATATTTGTAATTGCCCAATCCTTTCGATGGATATCCTTATTAAATTCATTCAGTAGCTCTTGGATAGATAGATCCATTGCTCGCTTTCATCATGTTGGAGATTGTAGCAATACTCTATAGATCTGCTTATAGTAATTGCCCAACAAATCCCTGAAAAATAATAATTTTTTTATACATTTGTTTTCATTCTTATTTTAGAAGTTTGAAAACAAATTTAAAATAAAATTACTTATATTTTTTTTATCTGAAATTTTATTTATGATACTGTGATTTTCCCATGTCCAAAAGTCAGGACAAACATATTTGTAATTTCCATCTTTGTCGGTAGGTAGAGCATATCAAATGAGTTATAAAAAATTATTTTTTATTTTTATTTATTAGAAATATATTAAATATCAACATTTCGGAGGTGGAAGGTGCAAAGGAAAATAAAAGGTACGCCATCGAGGCGCGAGACCAGCTGTGGACTGAAATAGATGGGTTAAGATCCATAAAACAAGCAGAAAAGGGTATCAAGGAGAAATCCAGAGCGTCAGTACTTCACTACACTGACTATCCTGGAGAAAATGATCAATATTTGAACACTCACCTCAACTCAAAGATAACACACCACTCTAAACCTGTTGAGGGTTCTGGATCTGAGTCCTCCAGCAGTTCCTCAAATGAGGCAGAACTTGAAGAGTCACCATCTTCAAGCAATGATAAAGGGAGATCTAGAAAAAAGATGAGGTTAGCTAAAAATCATTCGAGGAAGAGGGGCAGACATGGTAGGCTCAAAAGGAACTAGGGTAAATGATTATCTCACAAGCATGTTAACCAGTTGATGATTGATCCCTTTGCCTTTCAGTCTAAAGCAGGTATTTTTGCAACCCCTAACGAAGATATTATTTTCACTGGCAGTAAAAATTAGAGGCAATCTTTTTGTTTGCAAAAATACTCTCCGGACATCTTCCTAAAAGGTTTGATAGCTCCAAGATGGAGAAATACGATGGGAGTCGAGATCCCAAAAACCACCTGGAATAATTCAAAAACTTCATGATGAACTATGATGACGATGATAAGTTTTTGTGCAGAGCTTTCTCCCAAACTTTCACAGGGAGTGCTGTTAAATGGTATAACAGTTTACCTCAATGGTGTATTAGAAACTTTGATACATTTTGGGTTTCCTTTCGGAGGCAATTTGTTGGGAGTAAGGAACTAAAGGGTAATGGGGACACCATTATCCATTGAGCTCAAAAACCAAATGAGTACTTGAAAGATTACATAAGTCATTTTGTGAATACAAAGAATGGGCTAGCAGATTGCTTTGAGCATGTGGCAATTTCTTCCCTTAGGCAAGGTTTGAATCTTGGGAATTTAACTGATTCTGTGACTCGGAAGAAGGCTATGACCTGGGGTGATTTGTTGAACCAAGTGGGAAAACAGATCAATATAGAAGAAATAAAAAAAAAATTAGGGTACACCGTCAGGTCAGGTCCACCACAACAACAACAGCTCCTCTAGCCACTAACCAATCCGGTGACATGACAAAGGAGACCGGACAAGAGTTTAACCGGTCCAAGCAGAATCAATCCAACCAGACTCAAAGCTAACAAACCAGAAGTAAGAGGGGTCCCTGGGTCCAGCCTGAGTGGTTTGCTAAATTGGGGGAGAATCTAGCCACAATCTATGAGAAGACTAGGAATGAAGTGCACTTCGGAAAACCGGCAACACTACAGTCCCCTAGAGAGAACTGAAACACTCGTTTTTTTCAATATCATAATGATATAGGCCATGATACTCACGATTGCATAACATTGAAATAGGAGGTCTAAAACCTTATTGAAAGGGGAAAGTCGGGAGCTTATGTTAAAAAACAAAGTAGAGACTAGATAACGCACAAAGTAATACTCCAAAGACGAATCCTTCAAACAATCCTGGGTCATCTGCCCAAGAGGGTGCCATGGTGATCCTTGAAAGATTTGATGTAAACTCTGAGTGTCTGGATCCAAATCTAGATCGAATAATTAACCATGTTTTGAGGCGATTTTGTGACTACACCTACCACTTCATCAAAGAATATGCATGTCCATAATTTGGCCTCCCAATTAGAAGGTGGGTTGTCTTCCCATCAGTGCCAATCACCATTCTCATTCATAGTCTTTGCTGAAGTCGACTTGAGAGACATTGCAGAATCTCATGAGGATGTGGTGGTCATAGGGGCTACTATAGGGGGGAATGATATACGCTTGATTCTGATTGATACGGTCACTTCGACAAACATCCTATTTTTTAGCTCCTACAAGAAAATGAGGAACCCGGCGGTTATTCAAAGTTCGAACATAACCATTGTAGGCTTCATGGGGAGTTCTACAAATTTAATTGGAGAGTTCGAAGAGGAAGTGTTGTTGGGAAAAGGGCCCTTTAAAAAGATGGTAAGAGTATTATTTGTTGTGGTGGATTGCCCCACATCGTACAATGCAATTTTTGGGAGATCTTAGCTTTCCAGAATACATGATGTAGCCTCTATAGTCCATCAATGCTTGAAGTATGTGATTCAGGGACAAGTAGGTGTTGTCCGGAGTAGTCAAAAGATAGCTAGGGAGTGCTATGCAATATCTCTTGCTCCTAAAACGTTAGGGGCAGTCGGGATTAACAAGGATTAGCAGCTACTAGAGCCTTCTACTGAAGAGAGTGAGATTGATGATCCCAGAGAGGCTCCCAGTGTTATAATACCTATTGAAGAGGTTAAAACTCACTCCATCATAGAGGGCAAGAATGTTAAGATTGGTTCCAAATTGGCCCCAGAATTGAAGCATGAATTGTTGTCATTTTTTATGAATAATCAACATATGTTTGCATGGTGCAGCACTGATGTAACTGAAGTACCAACATATATTATTTCACACAATGTTTCTATCCGGAGTGATCTTGCACTCGTTGTACAAAAAAGGAGATATTTTTCCAAGGAAAAAGCAAATGTGATTGTTCAAGAAGTTGATTGATTGACCAAAATGGGTCATATTAAAGAATCCCAATAGCCTTTGTGGACTACCAACCCTGTGTTAGTTAAGAAAAAGAATGGAAAATGGCGTATGTGTATTGATTTCACTGACCTCAATAGCGCATGCCCTAAGGATCTTTATCTCATTCCTCGGATAGATCAGTCGGTGGATTCTACATCTGGAAACAAACTGTTGTCCTTCATGGATGCCTTCTCGGGATACAACCAAATACAAGTAGATTTAAATGATCAGGATCCTACTACTTTTATCAGAGATAGATACCTTCATTGTTACCAGATGATGCCCTTCAGATTAAATCTGTTATCGGGTCGGGTCGGTCCGGGTTTGGACGGGACTGAGACCGACTCGTTAAACTACCGGGCGGGTCGAGCCGGACCGCTAAGCGAAAGGAGCCAAATATGATGGACCGGGACCGGCTCGTTAAGAGTCGAGTCGGTCCGGTCCGACTCTTAACGGGCGGGTTTGTTAGTTTATCATAATTCTTTTAGGGTTTTAGTAAAAAATGTACATAGATTAGGAAAAAATATATATATCTCCCTTACCGAGCTGGTTACCGGGCGGACCGGTCCAGACCGGTAAGAGAATCGGTCTAACACTTTGGCTCCCAACCCGCTCCCTAAGGTATCCGGACCGGTCTCGGGCGGGCCTTACCGGTCCGGTCCCGGGCGGGTTAACGGGTTGGGAGGCCCCCTAACAGCTCTACTTCAGATTGAAAAATGTTGAGGCCACTTATCAGAGGGTGGTGAATAAAGCTTTTGCTAATTAGATTAGCAGGAACATAGAAGTGTACATAGATGATATGATGGTTAAAATATTGGAGGAAGATTTACACATATCTGACCTTTAAGAGACATTTTCCAATTTAGAAGCTGTGAATTTAAAGTAAATCCCGAGAAGTGTGTGTTTGGGGTCCAATTTGGAAAACTCTTGGGCTACATAATAAGTGAGAAAGAAATCCAGCCTGATCTGGATTAGCTTAATGCCTTATTAGAAATGGACCCTCCTCGAAATGTTAAAGAAGTTCAAAGACTCACAAGGAGGTTGGATGGACTGAATATGTTTATTCCAAGCTCATCGGACAAGTGCGCTCTATTTTTCCAAGTATTTAGGAATGCTAAAGACTTCAATTGGTCCCCACAGTGCGACCAAACTTTTATTAAAATAGAAAAACATTTGTCTTCACCTAAGACTCTTTTTAAACTTGTTCGGAGAGAAAAACTTTATGTGTATTTAGTTGTATCAGAATATGCTATAAGTGATGTGCTAGTAAGGGAAGTGGAAAATTATCCTCGTCTGGTGTACTACATCAATAAGAGTCTACTAGATGTTGAAGGAAGATACTTGAGGTTGGAGAAGTTGGCATTGTCCTTAGTAATTGCAGCAAGAAAAATTAGACCCTACTTCCAAGCTCGTTCTATTGTTGTCCAAACATCTTTCTCTTTGAAAATTTTTCTTCAAAAAATGGATGTATCAAACAGAATAACTAAGTGGTCAATGGAATTGGGTGATTACAGTATTGACTTTGCCCCTCGAACAACAATTAAATCTCAATCAGTGGCTGACTTGTTGGTTTCATGCTGACAGATCCTCCGGACAAGAGTCTGAAAATTGTTTCAAAAATGAATGGATGATTCGAACTGATGGTGGATCAAGAACTATGGAACGTGGAGTTGGAATTTTCTTAACCTCCCCATATGGTGATAATATGTATCAAGATATATGCTTTGGATTCAGGGCCTCAAACAATGAGCTTGAGTATGAAGCAACCATAGATGGTCTTAAGCTAGCTCTTTTATGTGGAGCTAAGAGAGTCTGGTTAATGAGCGACTCTCAATTACTCATCCAATATGCTCAAGGGAAATCTGAAGCCAAGAAGGAACAAATGCTCAAGTATTTTCTTATGTTAAAGAAGTGGCACCCAACTTTAAAGGTATTTGCTATGAGAATATTCCCAAATCGGAAAATACTTTAACAGACTCCTTGGCAACTATAGCCTATTATAAATCTTACCATTGGATTCTTGTACAAGAATTTCCATCTATACAAATAGATCATAAGAAAGAGGATGAAGAGAATATGAGCATATTTTTTATTCAACATAAAGATTGGAGATACACTCTCTTCCAATACATTTCTGATGGGATATTGCCTTCGGATAAAGTTGTGGCAAAGAACATTAAGTACAAGGGTCGTGGTTTCTTAATAATAAGAGAGGTTTTTTACAAAAAGTATTTCAGCATGCCTCCCCTATATTGTTTAGGTTTTGAAGAATCCCAGGTTGTATTATCCGAATTACATGATGGGGAGGGCTCAACAACTTGTGGCTATAAGGCCCTGACCCAAAGATTTTTGTTAGCCGGATACTACTGGCCAACCATAATAGAAGATTCTAAAGAGATGGTGAAGAAATGTAATCCATGTCAAAAATATGGGAATGAAATTCATGTGATAGTGGTACATATGGAGTATATTTCTCAACTAGTACAATTTGCCAGATGGGGGATGGATTTAGTTGGGCATCTATCTATACCATCTGGTGGGTGTAGAACTATTGTAGTCGACGTTGACTATTTCGCTAAGTGTATAGAGGCAACTACTTTGGCTGGAACCACTTCAAAAGCCGTTATTAAATTTATCTTATCCAACATATGTTGTAGGTTTGGGGTTCCTCAGAAGATTACTACAGACAGTGGGCCAGAGTTTGATAACAAAGACATAGAAGCCTTTTGTACCTCTAGAGGGATTCAACATTGTTTTTCTTCTCCTTTCCATCCTCAAGTAAATGGCCAAGTTGAGGTTGTAAATAGAACCATCTTGTCTGGATTAAATAAGAATTTGGCGGGAGTTGCAGGAAAATGGCCAAGTTATTTACAAGAAGTATTCTGGGCCTATCGATCTACTCCTCGGGCTACCACACAAGAGTCTCCTTTTTCTTTGGTATATGGGATGGATGCAATTACTCCCATAAAGGCTACTTTACCATCACACAGGGTCAAAAACTATTCCAAACAAACTATTAATGTAGCAGTTAGGAATCAACTGGACTTAATAGAAGAAAAAAGGGTTGAAACACACTTGAGAACAACACACTACCAAGGCTTGATGAGGAGCATATTTGCTTCCAAAATTAAAAGAATATATTTTCAAATAGGGGACAAAGTTTTGAGAAAAGTCTTTTTACATACTAAAGAGAAGAAGTTCGGTAAACTGGCTCCAAATTAGGAAGGCCCTTATATGGTCTGTGAAAAGGTCAAGCCAGAGACATATAAACTTCAAGACAAAGAAGGGAGGGCTCTAAAGCATCCATGGAATGTTGAGCATCTCAGGTTATATTTAGAATAAAACTCTTTTGTAAATATTTACTTGTTAAATATCAATGTAAATATTAAGGGAGCATACTCTTTCTTACCCTGGTGGTGTGGGGAAGTTTTAATGAGGTGTCCGAATTTTTCAGTAATATATGATGCTTTCTTCAAAAGTCTGGTGTGATTTTATTTCAGTTCAGATATAAATTGCTTATTCAACACCCCGACTCTCAAGTTTTCTTGAGTTTATCGGATATGTTTAGTACATGATCACAATTATTAAACACATGTGATTAGAGATATTTGATACTTTTGTTCAACATTTCTAAAATATTATGGGCTACTTAAATATTAGCCATGAAAGATTTAAACAAAGTATTAAACAAAAGGGAAATTAAATAATTAAATATGTTGAGACTCAAAGCGATCAATAGTACAAAAAATACCTTGGCTATCCAAGGACTTTAGTATTTCAAAAAGTAAAAATTGCATAATAAAACCTTAGGACTTTTAAGTTCAGCACTTGAACTCTCACCCGTTCCTTCATCATCAGTTGTAGAGTCTATTCCACTAGAGTAGTCGCGCTTGTCGCCATCTGCTAGAGTGTGGAATGGGATGTCCTCATAATCTCCATATTTCCATAAGGGACCACGGGTCCTCTTAGGAAATGTCTCATGAAACAGCAGCACCATATCGAATTTGATCCCATCATCATTTTTCTCTAGAGTGTCCACTATCTCATTGGCATACTTCTCTATACCTGTGACGACAACCTGTTATTTTTGGCATTCCATGGCTTAATTTTCTTTAATATTCTCTTCAACAGTGCTCTCCAACTTGGTCTTCTCATCGGATAAAGTTTGGATAGCACCATCCTTAGTTTTCAATTTCTCCTTCAAGGCTGTTAGGTTTTCTGAATAAGAGGTCTCCAGGTTGGAGTATTTGGTTTGAAGATCTGTGTTGGCCGCCTCTCATTTATCCTTCTTCAACACCTCTATGCTTTGTTGAGCCCTAGGAATATTATCTGACATGTTTTTCTTGTTAGTGGTAAGATAAATAATGGTCCCTGTATGAGTTCTTAAATGCCTCCCCAGATCGAGTACTAGTCGGATGCAGCCTAGGAGGACATGACTCAAGGGTGTCTTGCTCTCCAGATATAGAGTAGGACTTCCCATTATAAGTCACCACATTTGAAGAACTGGAAGGGCGATAAGGACCCGCAAATTCATCTTTCTCTAGATCATTAAAATAGATACTAATGTCTTGAAAGGTAACAAGGTCCACCTCATCGTTTCCATCACCAGATCCTGTCTGGGCTGACGATCGGTTTGAATTTCCTCCTGTAAGGTGAGATTGGTAGGAGCTGGGGGAGGACTTTAGGTGGCGAAGGATCATTTATGCTCTCATAATGACCTTCTTTTTCTTAGCAGCCTTTTTATCGTTGTTGGCCTTGCGTTTTTTATCTTTCTTAGGAAGCCTTGGTGGCTTCTTTAACCCACCATATTCCTTTACAATTACCTCCACTGCTTTTAGCAAAGCAACAATGATGCCTCCCTGGTTCTCCGAACCGGTCCCCTCTATAGTTGTTTGGGCTGTGTCTGTTGTGGATTTCCTCTTCTTGTTCTTCATTTTGCTATGGGCTTTGGTCATGGAAGGCAGATACAACTTAGTATCCTTGGCTTCTTCCCATGAGATATCTCTTCTACTGTGATGTTCCACAAGTAACACCTTACAAAATTTCCTAACTTGAAGCAATTGTAGAAGGTGTTTCCCCAGTTTTCTAAAGCCCAAGCATTTAGCTTGGCGCAAGTATTCTGCTCTGCCTCCAGATAGCCTAAGAACTGATTCGGAAGAACTGGGAAGAAACATCAATTAGTCTTAATTAAAAACTTATAACTTAAAAGATGAAAGAAAAAGGTAACAGGAACTCATCAGTGCTTTTCGAGCGACTACTTAAAAGTCTTGGGTTTGTGTTAGCCTTGATTTGCCATTCTTCTAAGTCCCACTAATGAAGAGGAATTGCGTCCTCTAAGGTTTTCTCGGACTCTAAGACATCATCCACCACCTTGTAGTCATTCCTCATGTTGTAATGGTAGAAGGGGATCTGATGGTTCTTGCATAAGCTTGCCACAACAGCAAACTGTTCCATCGGTAGTAGAATCTTAGCCAACCTGGATGCCATGATGCAGGCTAGGATGGTGTACCAAGTATTGGGGATTAGTTGACTGAGACACAACTTAATAAGATTGAAATATCTGAAAATTTCCGGATCCAAGGGGAATCAAAATCTGCAGTTCAAGATGTGGGTGTGGATTTTTTAGCTTGTATTACAACCTTTGTTACCTCCGAACTGGAGGTTTTGAAGATGAGGGTGTGGATTTGGTTTTGGACTGACGCGTAACCCTGCAAAAGAACAATAAATTATTCTCCTTTGACTTTCGCTAAACCTCCATTTGAAGTTTCAACATTACCTTTTGAAGGTGAAATTCAGTCAATAATATCTAATAGATAATGGTTCAGTATGTTTGTAGCCCCATAATTTAATATTCGTTCCATTATTTTTTCATAACTATATTGAGTTTGATAGGCTTTTGAGTTGGCTTCATTTTGGGATATATTAATATTGTAAAAATACAATAGCAACACATTCCAAATTAAAATAATTTTTTTAGAGAGTTTATGGATATTGATACCGCCTCCATGACTTAATCAAGTAAGTCATTGATGTCAAATATTGTCTCTTTCATCTTTTTTTTTACTATTGATACTGTCTAATATGATCTCTAAGATGATATTAACAACATGTGTATTTTATTTCTTGTGGTTGTTTGTCCACCATTCTGCGTACCCTGCAAACTCTAAAAATTCTCCTTCGTATGTTTGCGAATTCCATATAGTGCATATTTTAAGTAAGATCTATCCTCCACTGATTAAGATTTTCATTGTCTTCCATTAGATTCTGAATGACCATTTCGTCAATTTCCTCTTGATTGTTGTTTTTTTTAAATCGTACTCATTTTGATGTTAGTCTTACTTCATTTTATTCCAATGATAGAATAACCTCAGTAATGGTTATTCACTTCAAAATTTGTAGTATGATTATCTCTTTTCTCACTATTGCATAGGCTGATGCACCAAACTACTTTATATTTTTCATCAATGACTATAAAAAATGGGTATAGTCTTTGTTCATCCAAAATCTTATTATGTATGATCATATCCTAAAGATCCTTTTGTGGAATTATGTGATCTCCTATCAATGATAATCTAAATATTTTGTAAAGTATTCCATAAACTTTAAAGAGTTTCACTTACCTGATGTATTGTATCCAATTTATGTATAGTTCATATGTTTGAAATGAGTCTCTGCCACTACTATATGGATAAAAATATTCTTTAAACTTGGTGTGTTAAAATCCGGTTAAAAACAAATCATCAAAAATAAAGTAAAAATGTATCAATAGGCCACATTATATTTCGTTAAATTTTTATTGAACTTATTCCGTTGGATCTCACCAATAATTTGTTAGATCTTTCACTCATTTTTTTTTCTCTTTCTACCGTTTTACGTGAACATAGCTATAAAATCCAATTTTCTACAATTGCATTTCATAAAATCGTTAAAATATACATTTCAAACATTATACCGTAACTAGATATTGATTTGGTTTTTTAAATCATTAGATATTTAGGTCGTAGTTTTTTAATACTCGGTGTAATTTTTATATAATTTAAGTTGTTTAGTTGATATTTAGTTAGTTGAGATGATAATCCAGTAAAACATGGTGAGATCCGAGATGTCTTCGGTGTTTGAGTTTTTGATGATTGGCTTTCCTCAATAACTGGAGAAGGTGAAAAAACAGGAGTTTTGGAAGGATCGAAGTTACCGTAGTGTATTATCTTTGTAGACAGACCAAGAGGAGTGTTGCTTATTAATCCACATGCTCTGTATTCATCTGCCTTTCACTAATACAGAGGTAATCGTAAGCTCCGAAGACGTTGTTATATGATTTTGAAGATTTTGGTTTTTTGGGAATTATGGATTTAAATCTCTTAGGTTTTATGGTGTTTTCTCATAAACTGGTTGAAGATTACACGGAAAATTTGAATTTTTTGGCGAAGATAGCCAATTGATTGAAGAAGCCGTTGAAGGTAGCAACGGAATTTTGAATTTTTACAGTTTCACTCTCAAGTAACTCTTTTTGTGAAACAAATAATGGGTTGCAGTGTTAATTACCGAATAACATAGGGGTCACCATTTTCGATCTAGTAAATATAAAAATATGAAATGATGATAAAATTTGAAATGGTTGGGCAGAAAGAGCTATGAGTTCCTATTATCATGGTTCTCATTAAACTTTTCATTCTGGTTTTGTGGCTGGTTCAGAAAGATTGCACTAGTCTATCACGAGTTTGAAACTTTAACACTACTACTTAACTATAACTATAGCTATAATATCAAATTATGACCAATTCTTATTTTAGATCATCCAAACGCATATACACAACACCAACCACATTATAAAATAAACTAACCACATTATATATTTTATAAACTATAAAATAAATATATATACTAAATAATCTCAAATTAAATGACCAATATCCTAATAAGACTCTACAGTATACATTTGATCCGAAACGTATAAAACACTTTTCAGTAAAACAAAACGTTAGTAACACGTTTTGTTACAAATATTTATGTTGAAATAATATTAAAATATAAAATAAATTACGTTATATGAGTGCTGATTATTGAAGTAGTATACATTATTCTAACCCGAACTATTATCAAAGTAAAAAGTTGGACATATTTTACGTAGAGTTTGGCAATTGATCATCATTTGGTTTACATAAGAATATTAACTTCGATATATGTATAAAACTAAAATTTAGTAGCACACAAATGTTGTTATTAGGCACAATAAATTCAAAAAAATAAAATATGAAAAAGATATATGAAGAGAAAATGGTTGTATTAATATTTAATTTAATACAAGTATAACAACCGACACTACGTAAAGCCGAATAATATATACACTAAAACGACTAATTTGTTTTATGACTTCTGTTGTCCAAACATTCTATTATTCTATATTATATCATCCAACATCAATAAAAATAAAAGAAAATACAATGAATACATGAAATATATTTTAAAGCAACTAGAACTAGTTTATAAAAAAAGTTGCATGTTGTAATTAGGATGAAAAAAATATTTAAACAAACGACACGTTTTACCAGCATTTTTGTTTCGTGGTAAAACTAATTAGTCTGGTATAAAATCTTTAGTACAAAATATTAAATATGCAACAATTTTAGAGTGGTAATTAATTTTAGGATTTGATAAACATTTGTTCTTATTATACAATACAAAGGGCACACAATATTATTCTCCGCAAAACATGATGTAACAAGTCATTACAATGTTGTAAAAATAGTATGTTTAAACAAAATATGGATGATATTTAGAGTTGTTAGTGAATTTCTGATTTTGGTAATCCATTCAAAACTGTTCTGTTACAATTCGTTCGTGGACTAAACCCTGCACGAATCATGTTTTAGGATCGGTTTGATAGTTGAAAATGATGGGTCTAATAAAATTAGATCATTTTATATTATTTATCTTTCATTAATAAAAATAATAATTGATTGGGAAAATGTTGATTGGATATCTAAATTATATAATAGTTTAAATTTAGAATGTTGACTATATATATATATATATATAATACATATAAAAAATTTGAAGTGAAGCTATTTCCTCCCTCAAATATGTTACTTCTTCTATATTTGAAAAAATACTCCATATTGTTATTTCCTCCATAAAGAAAATGATATATATACCTTTTTTTGTTTTTAATCACAAAATCCTGATTTCTGCAGGTTTTAGCGACAAACAACTGATTCAGAGATGACATTTAAGAATCAGTTGTTTTGCACAAAACAACTGATTCTAGGGTTGTATCTCGGAATCGGTTATTTTTTCACAGAACAACTAATTCCAAGATACCATCTTGGAATCAGTTGTTTTTTGAATAAGATGATTTTGTACAAAACAACTAATTCTGAGGTGGTATCTCGAAATTAGTTGATCTGTGGAAAAACAACTAATTCCGAGATACCGCCTCGGAATCAAGTGTTTGTCGCTAAAATTTGTAGAATTCGGGATTCGTGATTAAAAGGGTTTTTTATAACCCAAATTTTCAAGTTACATGAATATACAATTTAAAAACAAGATTAAATTACATTGTTGCTTGATTGCGTGATGTTTTCTGGTGTTAAATCTTTGGTTTAGGTGTCCTCGTCCTCTATGGATAATCTTTATCAAATTTAGAGTATTTGTTTTGTTTTAAGGTTTAATTTTATAAGATAAAACATACATGTTGGATTCAATAGGGTTAAATCTTTTGTTTGTTGATAGAAGTGTTTGAGAATGGTTAATGAAACAAAATTATAAATATTAATCCTGTTAAGTTTCATAAACTTTTCCTACAATAGGCAATAACTTTTAATGATGTTTTTATAGATGGTTCCGCCCAAATAAGTTTGACAAAAGAAGAAAATTCAGAAAGCTCTGGTAAGTATGTTTAATAATTTTGTATAAGAACGAAAAGTTGATATGTAATATATTTCTAATAATTAATTTTTTTATAACTCAATTTGTTAGGATCTGGAAATTACAAATATGTTTTTCGTGACTTTTGGACATGGGAAAATCACGGTATCATAAATAAAATTTCAGATAAAAAAGATATAAGTAATTTTATTTTAAATTTGTTTTCAAACTTTTAAAATAAAAATGAAAACAAATGTATAATTTTTTTTTCACGGATTTATTGGACGATTACTATAAACAGATCTATAGAGTATTGCTACAATCTCCAACATGATGAAAGCGAGCAAATAGATCTATCTGTCCAAGAGCTAGTGAATGAATTCAGTAAGGATACCCATCGAAAGGATTGGGCAATTACAAATATACCCAAAATCTATAAATGGATAAGCTTGCATGGGTTAGTGAAAGAGAATCATTGTTGGGTCAGAAAATGGAAAAAATTACCATGTAAACAATTTAATTCATTTTAATATATTTATTTTATAATAATAAGTTATTTATTTTTTCTTTGTTGGTTAATTTGCAGGATTCTAACACGGTCTTAATTCAAAATTACAAACAAATTGGAAAACGAGTAGAGATTGATGCAGTAATCGGAAAGAAAGTGTATGAACCTCTCGAAGAAGTCGTTGTCATTAAATTCGTACTTAAACATCCGATGGTTGCCGTTATCGATACCGATGAAGAATTCTCTAACTATGAAAAGGTAAATATTATAAAAAAAAGTAAGTTGTTTTCAAAATAATGTTCAATATCATTGCAAAAGGTAAGGTCCAGTTGAAGGTAATCCAATATTTGGCCATCTGGACCTTTAAAAATTCCCTACAATAATAATTTATATATAATACCTTTTGCAATGATATTGAACATTAGTTTTAAAACAGCTTACTTTTTCTTATAATACTAACCTTTTCATAGTTAGAGAATTCTTCATCAGTATTGATAACGGCAACCAACGGATGTTTAAGTACGATTTTAATGACAGCGAAATCTTTAACAGGTTCATACACTTTTTTCCACTTACTGCATCAATCTCCACTCGTTTTCCAATTCGTTTGTAATTTTGAATTAGGACAGTGTTAGAATCCTGCAAATTAACCAACAAAGAAAAAATAAATAACTTATTATTATAAAAGAAATATATTAAAAATTAATTAAATTGTTTGCATTTTTATGTGGTAATTATTTTCCACTTTTCTGACCCAACTGTAGACGACAATATTCTCCTTCACTAAACCATGGAAGCGCTTATCCGTTTATAGCTTTTGGGTATATTTGTAATTTCTCAAAATTAATTAAATTGTTTGCATTTTTATGTGGTAATTATTTTCCACTTTTCTGACCCAACTGTAGACGACAATATTCTCCTTCACTAACCCATGCAAGCGCATATCCGTTTATAGCTTTTGGGTATATTTGTAATTTCTCAATCGTAATCCTTCCGATGGGTATCTTTACTGAATTCATTCAGTAGCTCTTGTACAGATAGATCCATTTGCTAGCTTTTCATCATGTTCGAGATTGTAGCAATACTCTATAAATTTCCTTATAGTAATCGCCCAACAAATCCCTAAAAAATAAATAAATTTATACATTTGTTTTCCTTTTTATTTTAAAAGTTTGAAAACAAATTTAAAATAAAATTACCTATATCTTTTTTATCTGAAATTTTTATTTATGCTATCTTTTTTATCTGAAATTTTTATTTATGCTACCGTGATTTTTCCATGTCTAAAAATCAAAACAAACATATTTGTAATTTTCATCTTTGTCGGTAGGTAGATCGTATCAAATTGAGTTATAAAAAAATTAATTTTTATTTTTATTTATTATAAATATATTAAATATCAACCTTTCGTTCTAATACAAAATTATTAAACATACTTACCGAGCTCTCTGAATTTTCTTCTTTTGTCCAACTTTTTTGGGGGAACCATCTATAAAAGATATAATTAAAAACATCATTAAAATTCATTGCCTAGTAAAAATATCATTAAAATTCATTGCAAAACTTAACCGGATTAATATTTATTTAATTTTTCAAATATATATATAATATTTATTTATTTCTAGCCGTGTTAGGCTAACAAATCAACATATATTTTATTTTTTTATATACTAAAATATAAAAATAAATCTAAACATATGAAAACAAAAACCTACCTAAACCAAACATAAATCATATTAAAATCCTTATTCGTTTTTTGAACTACTTCAAAAACAAAAGTAGGAGATCAGTGTGTTCACAAAATTGTATGGACAAAAAATTTGCTAAAATATTAGAGCCTATATTTCCAAATCTGGACTATTCTTAATCTAGGGTAAGAGCTCAATAAACATTCATGTTTTCCAAAATTGTATATAAACGAAAATTCGCACATGTTATTTAAAAGAAATTGAAATATGTTTTTGAAAAAAAATTGAAATATGTTTTTGAAAAAATATATTATTTTTTTTAGCTAAAAAACTATTTTGAAACTTAAATGAAATAAATTTTAATGAGAAACATGAAGTTTAAGAGTTTTAAGACATAGGAGAAACAAAAATATACAAAACCAATAACAAAAAATCATGTATCTCATATTTTAGTAGAAAAAACTATTCTATCTATATATATATATATATATATATATTCGTTCTATAGCCTAAGAGAAAAAAAAACAAAAAACCAAATACATTAATACATACCAAAACCTTTAACGAATTCGTAGAGTGATTTATTAAATTTTGAAGTTGTGCCCTATAAGGTGTGTATATATATATATATAGTCTTATATATTGATTACAAGCATGATCAATTTTAAAATATTTCTTAATTAGTTAAATATTTTCTAATTTAGGTAAATACTGATTCTCAATATCTATTAAACATATATTTAATAAATTTTGTTTTCATAGTTAGCACTTTTTTTTTGTAAATAAAATTATTTTTTAATTTTTAGGTAATTTTTAGGTTTGAAATTAGGTTCGGCCTATAGGGGCGGAGGCCCCCTTATCTAAAATATATGTTTTATAAAACATTTTAAGGTATTAATTATTTAAATAATATTAAAATAAAAATTATTCGCCCCTTTAACTAAAATATATATTTTGTAATTTTTTTTAAGATAAAATATTTTTTCTCATCTAATTTATAATTTAGGAAAGTGAAAATACATTTACTTAGTTTAAAGTTTATTTAAAATAATATTATATATTTATATTATAAATTAGGTTTGATACAAATTTGATTTTAATTTTATATAATTTTTACATAAAATTTATCTATATGTATCTAAAAAATATTTTTTATATAGAAAATTGAATTTATTTCCATTCATTTCTCAAAAATATATTTTATACATCTATCCTTTGAAATATCTTTTATATATTAAATGATTTTGTTATATATTTTTTAAATATCTTTTAAAAATAATATATTAATATTTTCATCTATTTTTAAAAAAATATTTTTTTATAACAAATTTTATTTACTTTTATGTAAATTTTAAAATATCTTTTTAAGATATTAAAATTGGATTTGTTATATTCTATTTTATTTTATATATCTTTTAAAAATAATATATTAATATACATTAAGATTTATTGTTATATATATATATATATTCATTTATATATATAGAATAGTGTTTGTTCTTTAAGTAACTCGAGTAATAATAATATGATTTATTCTAATCTAATCTACTGTATATCAAGATCTAATGATGATAGAATTGACTGTATATCAAGACCTAATGATGATAGAATTGAATTTCATTTTAATGAATTTTAGTAGTAATGTTAGAGATAAATTCGATGAGAAATTTTGCCCACCTTACTTAAATTTCTAGATACGCTTTTTAGAAACAAGAAAATTTATTTATAAAAAAAAATATGAATTTGAATAAAATTGGTTTAATATGAATTTTTAGGTTTGAATAAAGTTGGTTTATTTAATATGAATTTGAATTTAGGTTTAATCAAATTTATTAGTGTACCTAATGAAGCGAATTTACTAGTGTATCCATATAGACAATAAAAATAAAACAATGAGTTGTAGTATGTTATTACCTTGGCTCGAGTGCTGAAAGCTTCAGCACTAGACTCGTATGCCTCGAACAAACAGAATCATGAGCTTAAGAGTTCACGGTCGATTTAAAGAAGATGCATGTCGGATTCTTCTACAGATTTTAGGGTTCTTGCTGAGTTTGAAGTCATCTATGTTTTGAGGAAAGCTACTTTTGATGAAAGCTACTTCTGACTAAAGGCTTGCTAAGTTGTTGAACGCAATTTCAGAGCATCAGTTTGAAAGGGTTATTGATGGTAGGATCGAGGGTTGCTGAAGGATTTCATCTAGGGTTTGAGGAAATTCGAAAATTGCAGTTCGATTTAAGGGTTGCATGTCAGATTTAAGGGTTGGTTTTTGGCTCGTTTGGAGGATGAACACCGGTATTGAAAAGTCCGGGTTGAGGAATTGAAAAGACAGATATTGGTCAGGGTTTGAGGATAGTTTGATCGGAATGGAAGGTCTTGTTAGGTGAATTGTGGCTACTTGATAAGAACTGAAGATTGCAAAGATGGTTTTGTGGGTGGTTCAGAAAGAAAATGGGTGAGTTCGTGTTTCTGGAGATGTTTTTGGTTTTTGTGGTTGTATTTGTTCTAAGGGTTCTCAGAGAAAGAGAGAAGAGGATAAAGAGGAGAGTAAAGAGGTAGACATCGGGCTAGGGTTTGCTAATGGGTTTTGTTTTTATATTAATGGCCTTGGATTTGGGCCTCCATTGTATAATTTTGGATGTGACTAAGCTTGAGGTTTTAATAAAAGAGTGATGGGTTTGGCCATCAGATTAATAAAAAAAAATATACACAATAAAAATTAAAAATTAAAAATTTAAAAGTGAACTATTATTATCCGAATACTCTAAATTTAGGACAAAGAAATGGACCCTTGAATTTCAGTCACGAATAAATATATATGCATGGGTTTTGCATCCCAAAAATCCTCTCCCTCTTGCTCTCTCTCCCAATTGTTGATTGTGAGGAGCGTGAGTGGATAGCAGTAGCCATGGCTTTGGCAATGGCGAATGGCTTACAAAGTTTCTACTCTTTCTCTGCAAGCAACCCAAGCCCCAAGCTAAGAAGTAGAGCTGGTATGCTCCCTAACCAATTCATCGGCCCTACTCTATCTTCCTCAAAATCCAAACTACCTATTCGATTTAACTCAAGGAGTCTAATTTTCAAATGTTCCGTTTATGAAGCCACTACCCCGCCTCTATTGTTGCATTTAATCTCAAAATTTAATTGTGTTTTTTGAATTTGTCCGTTTCTTCTTCACATTGTCGTTTCACTTTCTGCTGTCTTTTTGTCTACTCAACTTTGGACTATTTAATAGTCTCTCTATTACCTAATAAATCAGATCTGAGATTTAGTATCTCTGTTGTCTCAAAACGGTGTATATTAATCTGTTTTTAGACCTAGATTTGGTATCAGAGCCTGAAGGTCTTAGCAGACGTATTTGTTTCACTAACGATGGAGGTGAACAAAGGAAAAGGAGGTTCGTACGGCCTAAGTTACCCAATGCTGGATAGAAGTAATTATACGGCTTGGGCTATCAAAATGAAAGTTTATATGCAAGCGCAAGGGGTATGGAATGCAGTAGAGCCAAAAGATCCCAATGTAGCTGTCGAAGAGAAGACAGATAAGATAGCGCTAGCAATGTGTATCAGGCAATTCCCGAAGATGTATTGCTCTCAATTGCGAACAAGGGAACAGCGAAGGACGAGTGGGATATGATAAGAACCTTATGCCAAGGTGCAGACAAAGCAAAGAAGGCACGGACTCAAACCCTAAAATCTGAATTCGAGATGCTGAATATGGGTGACAATGAAAAATTTGAAGATTTTCACATGAGAATGAATAGTCTCGTAACAAATATTCGAGCTTTGGGGGAAACGATGGAAGAATCATACGTCGTAAAGAAACTTCTGCGTGCTGTCCCTGCCAGATTCCTACAGATAACTTCAACACTGGAGCAATTTGGAGACATCGAGAGCATGACTGTCGAAGAAGCTGTGGGTTCACTCAAGGCACATGAAGAACGAGTAAAAGGAAGGACAGAAACCAAGGAGATTCAACTCATGTTGACAGAAGAGGAATGGGCTAAACGAGAAGGAGCAAACAAAAAGCTTCTATTGACGCGTGAAGAATGGCTGAAGCGAAACAATGGTGACAGATCCACAAGGGAGAGAGGCCGTGGAAAGTTTGACAAGAGTGTTATCAAATGCTTCAACCGTAATATCTATGGTCACTTCGCCTCAGAATGCAGGAAACCAAGGAAACACAAGGAAACACAAAGCGGAGGCGAATTTGGCTGCGATGGAAGATGATGAAATGGCCCTGCTCTTGGCCAAACATGATAAAGACTCGTCAAAGCTTCTCCTGAATGAGGACAAACTGCTATCTACTCAATTTCCAAGGCGTGGAGAATGTGCAGGCGAATCAAATGTCTGGTACCTGGACAATGGTGCAAGCAGTCATATGACATGTTTTAAAGAAAAGTTTGCAGAACTGGATGAGAGTATATCTAGTGTAGTGCGTTTTGGAGATGGTTCAAAAGTCGAGATAAAAGGAAAGGGCACTGTGATATTACTGTGCAAAAATGGAGAAGAAAAGATGTTGCGAGAGGTGTATTATATACCTAGTCTACGTAATAACATCATATCATTGGGACAGATTTCTGAAGAAGGCAATAATGTGGAACTCAAGGGAGAATTTCTGAGGATCTACGACAACAAAGACAGATTATTGATGAAGGTAAAACGATCTGCCAATCGACTTTACAAAATTATTATTCAGACTAACAAACAGGAATGCCTGATGACTAAAGTGGATGACATCACGAGATTGTGGCATGCCCGTCTTGGGCACGTCCATTATCAAGACATGGCTCTCATGTCTAAGCACCAGATGGTAGAAGGAATTGACGTAGAAGACGATTTTCTTCTGTATTCAGCTGGGTTCAGCTCTGATGTTTGGTTAGTTTGTTGTATTATGTATAGACTTCTTCTTGGTAAAGAGTTTGTTGGTGAACTTGTTGATACCATAAATCGTATTGTTGCAAAAGGAAGTGAAGATGATTGTTTAAGTTCTGTTTGTTCAAGTAAGGGTATGATGGATAGAGTCGGTTTACTCTCGGAAACAAAAGTTGCTGAAGTTTTTGATTCAGTTGTTAATATTCTTCATGCGTGTTTAAATGCCCGAATCTAACTGATGTATGGAAATGCATTAGGGAGCTTGTTATCAGGCCTCAATTTGATTCTATGGCGAGACTAACTGGTACAACAAATGTCGAGAAAGTAAATCTGTCTTTGGGTCTCGAAGTATTATGCCTGTTGCGACAAGATGAGTTGCAGCAAGAAGAAGATGGTGGTGAAATAGTTTTGGATTCTGCTGGTGACGGGACAACAACTGCATCAGTTCTTGCTCGGGAAATCATCAAACTAGGACTTTTAAGTGTTACATCTGGTGCGAATCCGGTTTCACTGAAGAGGGGAATCGAAAAACTGTGCAAGGATTGATTGCAGAGCTTGAAGACAAGGCTAGGCCTGTCAAGGGTCGTGATGATATTTGCGCTGTTGCTACCATTTCTGCTGGAAACGATGAGCACATAGGGACAATGATTGCGGATGCAATTGACAAGGTGGGCCCTGATGGTGTTTTGTCTATCGAATCTTCATCCTCGTTTGAGACAACTGTTGAAGTCGAGGAAGGCATGGAGATTGACAGAGGTTACATCTCACCTCAATTCGTCACCAACCTTGAGAAATTGATTTGTGAATTCGAAAATGCTAGATTTTCTATCACCGACCAAAAGATCACTGCAATTAAGGATATAATTCCGATATTAGAGAAAACTACTCAGTTAAGAGCTCCTTTGATTATTATTGCTGAGGATGTTACTGGGGAGGCCCTAGCTACTCTTGTTGTAAACAAACTGCGGGGTATCATTAATGTGGCTGCACGAGGATTGGACATCAACGACGTGCAGTTGATTATTCAGTGTGAACCTCCACGTGATGTTGAAGATTATATTCATCGATCTGGACGAACAGGGAGAGCTGGAAATACTGGAATTGCTGTTATGCTTTCTGATCCTAGGAAGTCCAATGTATCGATGATCGAAAGAAAATCTGGGGTGAAATTTGAGCACATATCTGCTCCGCAGCCAAGTGACATTGCCAAGAGTCTTGGTGCAGAAGCAGTAGAAGCAATAAACAAAGTTTCCGATAGTGTGATTCCTGCTTTTTTGCCTGCTGCAAAGGAGTTGATGGAAACTACTTCTCTGTCTGTGGAAGAACTGCTTGCTAAAGCACTTGCCAAGGCTGCTGGTTACACCGAGATAAAGAAAAGATCACTTCTCACTTCAATGGAGAACCATGTCACACTTATTCTTGAAGTTGGAAATCCCATTTATACACCATCATTTGCTTTTGGTGTTCTGCGTAGGTTCTTGCCTGAGGATAAAGTTGAGTCAATTAAGGGTCTAACTTTGACAGCTGATGGGATGGGTGTTGTCTTTGATGTTGCCCAAGATGATGTAGACTTGTTTCTTGAAGGTCAGAAAAATGCAGCTAGTGTGAGCTTGGAAGTGGTGAAAGAGTTGCCAAAACTGCAGCAGAGAGAACATTCAAGAGGAAGATTTGGCAGTAGTGGTCGCGGCGGTGGCGGTGGCCGTGGCAGCTTTGGTGGCCGTGGTGGCAGAGGTGGAAATCAAAGAAATCACAGATTTGGCGGTGGTGGTGCAGCTCTGGTTCATCTCTCGACATGTGTCCCATCAATTAAGGAAAGTATTGTGGATTCGGATGAACGGCTAGGAGCTGATATCGTGCAGAAGGCACTTGTAGCTCCAGCAGCATTTATAGCTCAAAATGCAGGAATCGAAGGAGAGGTCGTTGTAGAGAAGATTATGTGTCGTGAATGGGAGATTGGTTACAACGCCATGACCGATACGTACGAGAATATTTTGGAAGCTGGTGTTATCGACCCAGCAAAGGTGACTAGATGCGCACTGCAGAATGCATCATCTGTCACAGGGATGGTCTTGAGAGGACTGCGGCGTGACCATGGTAAGGCAGTGCACTGGTTCTCAAAGGCGGCGGAGAAAGAGGAGGCCAGGTCAATGGAACTTCTTGGGGAGATATATGCAAGAGGAGTTGGTGTTGAGAGGAATTACACTAAAGCACTTGAATGGCTTACACTTGCGTCCAAGCTAGACCTCTATTCAGCATTCAATGGGATGGGATACTTGTATGTTAAAGGCTATGGAGTGGAAAAGAAGAACTTCACTAAAGCGAAAGAATATTTTGACAAAGGGGCTAGCTACTGTCAAGTTTGAAAACATGAAGAAACTATTGGGAGTCAAAAACTTGAGTAAACGAGGTTGAGATTAGGAGGGAGAGTGTTGCATTTAAAATTGTGTTTTTTGAATTTATCCGTTTCTTTTTCACATTGTCGTTTCACTTTCTGCTGTCTTTTTGTCTACTCAACTTTGGACTATTTAATAGTCTCTCTATTACCTAATAAATCAGATATGAGATTTAGCATTATCTCTGTTGTCTCAAAACGGTGTATATTAATCTGTTTTTAGACCTAGATCTATCAGGTCTGTTTTGTGTAGCATTTGATATATATATTTACGGTTTTGTTACAACTGTAGACAAGAAGCCAAAGCTCGTAAGAAGAACAGACATTAGGAATATAGCTATTGTCGCGCATGCAGATCATGGGAAGACAAATTTGGTTGATTCGATGCTGAAACAAGCCAAGGTATACTTGTTTTTCGGTTCTGTATGTAAATAGGATATCAGTCTTACTCTCATTCTTATTCTTCTCCTTATGCACCGACCAGGTGTTCCAGCGGTTACCAATTCGTACAAGAACGGATAATGGACTCGAACGACCTGGAACGTGAAAGAGGAATTACAATTCTTAGCAAAAAATACTTCTATCGCTTACAAAGACACTAAAATTAATATAATAGATACTCCAGGGCACTCCGATTTCGGAGGCCAAGGCGAACGCATTCTCAATATGGTCGAAGGGGTGCTTCTAGTGGTACTATTTCAACCTGATCCTCTTTGTCCCAATTTCAAAACACACTCATTTACATGCCACTAAGGCCCCTCCTTTCTTACTTGTAGGTAGATTATGTTGAGGGTCCTATGCCGCAGGCAAGGTTTGTTTTAAAGAAGGCTCTTGAGTTTGGTTTAGCGGTTGTTGTTGTTGTCAACAAGATCGATAGACCTTCAGCTTGTCCAGACTTTGTTATCAATGCCGCTTTCGAACTATTTATTGAGCTAAATGCAACAGACGAACAGGTATGATATAAATTAACTAAATAAAATATAGCCAAATTATAGATATGGAAATAACCTAAACTATAGAAATAACTAGAAATAAATAAAAAAACTACAAAGACAGAGAAAATTGTTTTTTCATACAATATTTTCAACCTTAAATATCACTACAAATATACATTGAAATTGGAAAAAGAAAATCAATAGCTAAACACAATACATACATTAACAACGCCGTGGAATTGGATTTTGAAAATCTTAATATTTTGAAGTAAATATTTTGAGGGATTTAGGATGTGCCTAAAAAATTTAGGCTGGATTTTGAGAAAATATGAGTTTTATATCAATGGAAATTTTGTAAATCCTCGAGTCCTGATATAACAAAACATGATCCTGATCCAGTCGGGTCTTGTTCCAACAAAAAGGTCTCGTTTTATCCTAGCTCAAATATCTAAAAATTATTTAAAATATACAAAAATATTATGACACATAAAACAAATATATTAAACCCTCACATGTTAATTGTTTTAAAAATTAACAAAATATCATATAAACTAAAAAATATTTAATATAATAAGAATTTTAAAATTTTAAAATTTTAAAAAATGGATAAAAATATTCTTTAAACTTGGTGTGTTAAAATCCGGTTAAAAACAAATCATCAAAAATAAAGTAAAAATGTATCAATAGGCCACATTATATTTCGTTAAATTTTTATTGAACTTATTCCGTTGGATCTCACCAATAATTTGTTAGATCTTTCACTCATTTTTTTTTCTCTTTCTACCGTTTTACGTGAACATAGCTATAAAATCCAATTTTCTACAATTGCATTTCATAAAATCATTAAAATATGCATTCCAAACATTATACCGTAACTAGATATTGATTTGGTTTTTTAAATCATTAGATATTTAGGTCGTAGTTTTTTAATACTCGCTGTAATTTTTATATAATTTAAGTTGTTTAGTTGATATTTAGTTAGTTGAGATGATAATCCAGTAAAACATGGTGAGATCCGAGATGTCTTCGGTGTTTGAGTTTTTGATGATTGGCTTTCCTCAATAAGTGGAGAAGGTGAAAAAACAGGAGTTTTGGAAGGATCGAAGTTACCGTAGTGTATTATCTTTGTAGACAGACCAAGAGGAGTGTTGCTTATTAATACGCATGCTCTGTATTCATCTGCCTTTCACTAATACAGAGGTAATCGTAAGCTCCGAAGACGTTGTTATATGATTTTGAAGATTTGGGTTTTTTGGGAATTATGGATTTAAATCTCTTAGGTTTTATGGTGTTTTCTCATAAACTTGTTGAAGATTACACGAAAAATTTGAATTTTTTGGCGAAGATAGCCAATTGATTGAAGAAGCCGTTGAAGGTAGCAACGGAATTTTGAATTTTTACAGTTTCACTCTCAAGTAACTCTTTTTGTGAAACAAATAATGGGTTGCAGTGTTAATTACCGAATAACTTAATTTGAAATGGTTGGGCAGAAAGAGCTATGAGTTCCTATTATCATGGTTCTCATCAAACTTTTCATTCTGGTTTTGTGGCTGGTTCAGAAAGATTGCACTAGTCTATCACGAGTTTGAAACTTTAACACTACTACTTAACAATAATTGTAGCTATAATATCAAATTATGACCAATTCTTATTTTAGATCATCCAAACGCATATACACAACACCAACCACATTATAAAATAAACCAACCACATTATATATTTTATAAACTATAAAATAAATATATATACTAAATAATCTCAAATTAAATGACCAATATCCTAATAAGACTCTACAATATACATTTGATCCGAAACGTATAAAACACTTTTGAGTAAAACAAAACGTTAGTAACACGTTTTGTTACAAATATTTATGTTGAAATAATATTAAAATATAAAATAAATTACGTTATATGAGTGCTGATTATTGAAGTAGTATACATTATTCTAACCCGAACTATTATCAAAGTAAAAAAGTTGGACATATTTTACGTAGAGTTTGGCAATTGATCATCATTTGGTTTATATAAGAATATTAACTTCGATATATGTATAAAACTAAAATTTAGTAGCACACAAATGTTGTTATTAGGCACAATAAATTCAAAAAAATAAAATATGAAAAAGATATATGAAGAGAAAATGGTTGTATTAATATTTAATTTAATACAAGTATAACAACCGACACTACGTAAAGCCGAATAATATATACACTAAAACGACTAATTTGTTTTATGACTTATGTTGTCCAAACATTCTATTATTCTATATTATATCATCCAACATCAATAAAAATAAAAGAAAATACAATGAATACATGAAATATATTTTAAAGCAACTAGAACTAGTTTATAAAAAAAGTTGCATGTTGTAATTAGGATGAAAAAAATATTTAAACAAACGACACGTTTTACCAGCATTTTTGTTTCGTGGTAAAACTAATTAGTCTGGTATAAAATCTTTAGTACAAAATATCAAATATGCAACAATTTTAGAGTGGTAATTAATTTTATGATTTGATAAACATTTGTTCTTATTATACAATACAAAGGGCACACAATATTATTCTCCGCAAAACAGGATGTAACAAGTCATTACAATGTTGTAAAAAATAGTATGTTTAAACAAAATATGGATGATATTTAGAGTTGTTAGTGAATTTCTGATTTTGGTAATCCATTCAAAACTGTTATGTTACAATTCGTTCGTGGACTAAACCCTGCACGAATCATGTTTTAGGATCGGTTTGATAGTTGGAAATGATGGGTCTAATAAAAATAGATCATTTTATATTATTTATCTTTCATTAATCAAAATAATAATTGATTGGGAAAATGTTGATTGGATATCTAAATTATATAATAGTTTAAATTTAGAATGTTGACTATATATATATAATACATATAAAAAAAATTAAGTGAAGCTATTTCCTCCCTCAAATATGTTACTTCTTCTATATTTGAAAAAATACTCCATATTGCTATTTCCTCCATAAAGAAAATGATATATTTACCTTTTTTTTGTTTTTAATCACAAAATCCTGATTTCTGCAGGTTTTAGCGACAAACAACTGATTCAGAGATGACATTTAAGAATCAGTTGTTTTGCACAAAACAACTGATTCTGAGGTTGTATCTCGGAATCGGTTATTTTTGCACAGAACAAGTAATTCCAAGATACCATCTTGGAAAGATGGTATCAGTTGTTTTTGGAATAAGGTGATTTTGTACAAAACAACTAATTCTGAGGTGGTATCTCGAAATTAGTTGATCTGTGGAAAAACAACTAATTCCGAGATACCGCCTCGGAATCAAGTGTTTGTCGCTAAAATTTGTACAATTCGGGATTCGTGATTAAAAAGGTTTTTTATAACCCAAATTTTCAAGTTACATGAATATACAATTTAAAAACAAGATTAAATTACATTGTTGGTTGATTGCGTGATGTTTTCTGGTGTTAAATCTTTGGTTTAGGTGTCCTCGTCCTCTATGGATAATCTTTATCAAATTTAGAGTATTTGTTTTGTTTTAAGGTTTAATTTTATAAGATAAAACATACATGTTGGATTCAATAGGGTTAAATCTTTTGTTTGTTGATAGAAGTGTTTGAGAATGGTTAATGAAACAAAATTATAAATATTAATCCTGTTAAGTTTCATAAACTTTTCCTACAATAGGCAATAACTTTTAATGATGTTTTTATAGATGGTTCCGCCCAAATAAGTTTGACAAAAGAAGAAAATTCAGAAAGCTCTGGTAAGTATGTTTAATAATTTTGTATAACAACGAAAAGTTGATATGTAATATATTTCTAATAATTAATTTTTTTATAACTCAATTTGTTAGGATCTGGAAATTACAAATATGTTTTTCCTGACTTTTGGACATGGGAAAATCACGGTATCATAAATAAAATTTCAGATAAAAAAGATATAAGTAATTTTATTTTAAATTTGTTTTCAAACTTTTAAAATAAAAATGAAAACAAATGTATAATTTTTTTTTCACGGATTTATTGGACGATTACTATAAACAGATCTATAGAGTATTGCTACAATCTCCAACATGATGAAAGCGAGCAAATAGATCTATCTGTCCAAGAGCTAGTGAATGAATTCAGTAAGGATACCATCGAAAGGATTGGGCAATTACAAATATACCCAAAATCTATAAATGGATAAGCTTGCATGGGTTAGTGAAAGAGAATCATTGTTGGGTCAGAAAATGGAAAACAATTACCATGTAAACAATTTAATTCATTTTTAATATATTTATTTTATAATAATAAGTTATTTATTTTTTCTTTGTTGGTTAATTTGCAAGATTCTAACACGGTCTTAATTCAAAATTACAAACAAATTGGAAAACGAGTAGAGATTGATGCAGTAATCGGAAATAAAGTGTATGAACCTCTCGAAGAAGTCGTTGTCATTAAATTCGTACTTAAACATCCGGTGGTTGCCGTTATCGATACCGATGAAGAATTCTCTAACTATGAAAAGGTAAATATTATAAAAAAAGTAAGTTGTTTTCAAAATAATGTTCAATATCATTGCAAAAGGTAAGGTCCAGTTGAAGGTAATCCAATATTTGGCCATCTGGACCTTTAAAAATTCCCTACAATAATAATTTATATATAATACCTTTTGCAATGATATTGAACATTAGTTTTAAAACAGCTTACTTTTTTTTATAATACTAACCTTTTCATAGTAAGAGAATTCTTCATCGGTATTGATAACGACAACCACCGGATGTTTAAGTACGATTTTAATGACAGCGAATTCTTTAACAGGTTCATACACTTTTTTTCCAGTTACTGCATCAATCTCCACTCGTTTTCCAATTCGTTTGTAATTTTGAATTAGGGCAGTGTTAGAATCCTGCTAATTAACCAACAAAGAAAAAATAAATAACTTATTATTATAAAAGAAATATATTAAAAATTAATTAAATTGTTTGCATTTTTATGTGGTAATTATTTTCCACTTTTCTGACCCAACTGTAGACGACAATATTCTCCTTCACTAACCCATGCAAGCGCTTATCCGTTTATAGCTTTTGGGTATATTTGTAATTTCCCAATCGTAATCCTTCCGATGGATATCTTTACTGAATTCATTCAGTAGCTCTTGTACAGATAGATCCATTTGCTAGCTTTTCATCATGTTCGAGATTGTAGCAATACTCTATAGATCTCCTTATAGTAATCGCCCAACAAATCCCTAAAAAATAAATAAATTTATACATTGGTTTTCCTTTTTATTTTAAAAGTTTGGAATCAAATTTAAAATAAAATTACCTATATCTTTTTTATCTGAAATTTTTATTTATGCTACCGTGATTTTTCCATGTCCAAAAATCAAGACAAACATATTTGTAATTTTCATCTTTGTCGGTAGGTAGATCCTATCAAATTGAGTTATAAAAAAAATTAATTTTTATTTTTATTTATTATAAATATATTAAATATCAACCTTTCGTTCTAATACAAAATTATTAAACATACTTACCGAGCTCTCTGAATTTTCTTCTTTTGTCCAACTTTTTTGGGGGAACTATCTATAAAAGATATAATTAAAAACATCATTAAAATTCATTGCCTAGTAAAAATATCATTTAAATTCATTGCGAAACTTAACGGGATTAATATTTATTTAATTTTTCAAATATATATATAATATTTATTTATTTCTAGCCGTGTTAGGCTAACAAATCAACATATATTTTATTTTTTTATATACTAAAATATAAAAATAAATCTAAACATATGAAAACAAAAACCTACCTAAACCAAACATAAATCATATTAAAATCCTTATTCGTTTTTTGAACTACTTCAAAAACAAAAGTAGGAGATCAGTAAATGTGTTCACAAAATTATACATATGTATGGACAAAAAATTTGCTAAAATATTAGAGCCTATATTTCCAAATCTGGACTATTCTTAATCTAGGGTAAGAGCTCAATAAACATTCATGTTCTCCAAAATTGTATATAAACGAATTGGTGAAAAATTCGCACATGTTATTTTAAAAAAATTAAAATATGTTTTTGAAAAAATACATCATTTTTTTGAGCTAAAAAACTATTTTGAAACTTAAATGAAATAAATTTTAATGGGAAACATGAAGTTTAAGAGTTTTAAGATATAGGAGAAACAAAAATATACAAAACCAATAAAAAAAATCATGTATCTCATATTTTAGTAGAAAAAACTATTATATATATATATATATATATATATATATATATATATATATATATATATATTCGTTCTATAGCCTAAGAGAAGAAAAAACAAAAAACCAAATACATTAATACATACAATCTTTGTCAAAAGAGTTTATTTGTTTGCTCACCTGAACTATTGAGAACAAAACCTTTAACGAATTCGTAGAGTGATTTATTAAATTTTGAAGTTGTGCCCTATAAGGTGTATATATATATATAGTCTTATATATTGATTAGAAGCATGATCAATTTTAAAATATTTCTTAATTAGTTAAATATTTTCTAATTCAGGTAAATACTGATTCTCAATATCTATTAAACATATATTTAGTCTATCACGAGTTTGAAACTTTAACATTACTACCTAACTATAACTCTAGCTATAATATCAAATTATGACCAATTCTTATTTTAGATCATCCAAGCGCACATACACAACACTAACCACATTATAAAATAAACCAACCACATTATATATTTTATAGTTTATAAAATAAATATATATATTAAATAATCTCAAATTAAATGACCAATATCCTAATAAGACTCTACAGTATACATTTGATCCGAAACGTATAAAACACTTTTGAGTAAAACAAAACGTTAGTAACACGTTTTGTTACAAATATTTATGTTGAAATAATATTAAAATATAAAATAAATTACGTTATATGAGTGTTGATTATTGAAGTAGTATACATTATTTTAACACGAACTATTATCAAAGTAAAAAGTTGGACATATTTTACTTAGAGTTTGGCAATTGATCATCATTTGGTTTACATAAGAATATTAACTTAGATATATGTATAAAACTAAAATTTAGTAGCACACAAATGTTGTTATTAGGCACAATAAATTCAAAAAAAAATATGAAAAAGATATATTAAGAGAAAATTGTTGTATTAATACTTAATTTAATACAAGTATAACAACCGAGACACTACGTAAAGCCGAATAATATATACACTAAAACGACTAATTTGTTTTATAACTTCTTTTGTCCAAACATTCTATTATTCTATATTATATCATCCAATATCAATAAAAATAAAAGAAAATACAATGAATACATGAAATATATTTTAAAACAATTATAAGTAGTTTATAAAAAAAGTTGCATGTTGTAATTAGGATGAAAAAAATATTTAAACAAACGACAAGTTTTACCAGCATTTTTGTTTCGTGGTCAAACTAATTGGTCTGGTATAAAATCTTTAGTATAAAATATCAAATATGCAACAATTTTAGAGTGGTAATTAATTTTATGATTTGATAAACATTTGTTCTTATTATATTATACAAAGGGCACACAATATTATTCTCCGCAAAACAGGATGTAACAAGTCATTACAATGTTGTAAAAATAGTATCTTTAAACAAAATATGGATGATATTTAGAGTTGTTAGTGAATTTCTAATTTTGGTAATCCATTCAAAACCGTTATGTTACAATTCGTTTGTGGACTGAACCCTTCACGAATCATGTTTTAGGATCGGTTTGATAGTTGGAAATGATGGGTCTAATAAAAATAGATCATTTTATATTATTTATCTTTCATTAATCAAAATAATAATTGATTGGGAAAATGTTGATTCGATATCTAAATTATATAATACATATAAAAAAAAATTGGTGAAGCTATTTCCTCCCTCAAATATGTTACTTCTTCTATATTTTAAAAAATACTCCATATTGTTATTTCCTCCATAAAGAAAATGATATATTTACTTTTTTTTTGTTTTTAATCACAAAATCCTGATTTTTGAAGGTTTTAGCGACAAACAACTAATTCAGAGATGGCATTTAAGAATCAGTTGTTTTGTGCAAAAAAACTGATTCTGTGGTTGTATCTCGGAATCGGTTGTTTTTGCATAGAACAACTAATTCCAAGATACCATCTTGGAATCAGTTGTTTTTTGAATAAGGTGATTTTGTACAAAACAACTAATTCCGAGATACCGCCTCGGAATCAAGTGTTTGTCACTAAAATTTCTTAGAATTCGGGATTTGTGATTAAAAGGGTTTTTTATAACCCAAATTTTCAAGTTACATGAATATACATGTTAGAATATCCAGTGTATTAAGTTTTCTTGTATAGGCCTCTAAGTTGTCTATATATTGAGAGCCTTAATATTGGTCAATTCTTGAATTACATCTCTAATGCATCAATAAAACAAAAAGGAACATTTTGTAATAAACACAAAACACTAGCCGCTTCCTGCGGCTACTTCTCTCTTTGTTTTTTTAACAAAGACAACAACTGAGATGCTACGTAGAACATGTGCATGTTAACATGGTATCAGAGCACGTGTGATTCTAGGAATTCTGAACGTCCTCAAAAAAGATGGCTGGCATTAAAGTAGTGGTCAGTCAAATCCCTGATGAAATAACAATGCAGATTCCTGCAATTCTGAGGAATGGTTTCGGAACACAACAACAAACAACTAACCCCGAGAATTTATCCCTTGGGATTAAACTCGGTGGTGACAACTATGCCCTATGGGAAAACCTGATGAAGAAAGCAATTGGGGGAAGGGGGAGAGGTTCTCACATTACAGGGGAGCCGACACCTCCATCCAAAACTGACAAAACATATACAAGGTGGGAACAAGATGATCAATGTGTTTTCGCATGGATTATCCAGAATCTTGAATCCAGCTTGGTGAATAATGTCTCGCAATATCCCACTGCAAAAGCCCTCTGGGATGGGTTAGCCATCATATACAGTTCTGGTACAGATACGTTACATGTGTTTGACCTTCATAAGAGGGCTAATTCATTAAGGCAAGGGTCCGATACACTAGAAGACTTGTGGAACAAACTGCAGAACATCTGGATGTCTATAGATAGGCGAGATCCGAACCCTATAAAAGACCCAGAAGACATTTAGGTCTATAATAAGAAGACTCAAGAACAAAGACTCTATCAATTGCTAATGGTGATTAATGACAAGCTGGAACCAGTCAAAAGAGATATCCTGAAAAATGATCCTCTTCCTTTTGTGGAAACAACAATGCTACAATACGAAGGGAAGTGGTCAGGCTTAATATACTAAAATCAAGTTCTTCTGATAGTGACTCGATTGAAATTCGAATGGGTTTGGCTGCTAAAGATTCTGCACAGAGGTTTAAATTCCGTTCCAGATCCAAAGAGAAAGAAGATAAATCCAAGTTGTATTGCACTCATTGTGGGATGAAGAAACACACTAAAGAGACATGTTTCCAGCTGGTTGGCTATCCAGAATGTTGGGAGGACGGTCATAAGGAGAAAAATAACCAGCGTTTCAGATCTAATGTGAAACGGGCTTCGTCTACAAGTGGCGGTGAAGATCCGACTAAAAATGAGCAAGGAAGTGGTAGTGGTTTTAGAGGAATGGGGGCGAACTCCTATGAAAAACTTGGAGGTAAAGGGTTTCAAAAATCAATGAATTGGATCTTTTATTGCGGGGCTACGGACACCATGTCTTATGATCCTAAAGGCTTTGGTGACATGTCATCTCCAAAGAAGTCCCATATTGAGACTGCTAGTGGAGAAATTTGTGAAGTCAAAGGGGGAGGTTCATGGAAATTAAAAACTGCCTTTACATTCCTTCACTGTCCTCAAAGTTATTATTTGTTAGTCAAGTGACAAAACAACTCAACTGTGTGGTTTTTATGTATCCATTTTTTTTTGCATTTTACAGGACATTCGTACGAAGGAGATCATTGGGCGTGGTACTGAACAAGGAGGTCTCTATTATGTTGATGAGGAAGTTCATAAGGGACATGTCATGCTTGCTCAGAGAACAACCGAAATGAAACTTTGGTTATGGCACCATCGACTTGGTCATACTTCTTTTAGCTATCTTAAGAGTTTGTTTCCTAGTTTTTTTTGTATAATTCCATTCATGAGAAATGTGAAACCTGCATTCTTGCAAAAAATCGTAGGGTCTCATTTAATCAAAGTAATACTAGAGTTGATTATGTTTTTTCGCTAATCCATTCTGATGTTTAGGGTCCAGCACCAAATTCCACTAACAATCAAATGAGATACTTTGTTTTATTTGTGAATGATTTCTCAAGAATGACTTGGATATACTTCATGAAACATAAATCGAAAGTACTAGAAATATTTGTTTGTTTTTACAAAATAATTTTGACTCAATTTGTAAAAAAAATACAGATTCTCCGTTCTGATAATGGAACATAGTTTCTCAATCAAACAATGCATAATTTTTTCAAAACAAATGGTCTTATCCATCAAACCACTTGTCCAAACACACCTCAACAAAACGGTACTTCAGAACGAAAAAATCGTACTTTACTTGAAAAAACTTGTGATATTATGATTGAATCTAGAGTTCCTCATTCTCTTTGGCCAGAAGCTCTTGCTACAGCTACATATCTTGCAAATCGTCTACCAACCCGATGTCTAGGAAATAAAACTCCATTACAAGTGATTGCCACCCAAGTAACAATTCCATCTGTTATGACCTTACCACCTCGTGTCTTTGGTTGTTCGGTGTTTGTTCATATCCCTAAAACTAGTCAAAACAAACTTAATCCTTGTGCTGAAAAGTGTGTATTCGTTGGATACGGTGTTCATCAAATGGGATATCGGTGTTACAATCCGGTTACTCGTCGAATCCATGTCACCATGGACTGTGACTTCTTAGAATCCGATTATTGTTTTGACCACCAATATCGGTGTTACTTACCGAATAACATAGGGGTCACCGTTTTCGATCGAGTAAATATAAAAATATGAAATGATGATAAAATTTGAAATGGTTGGGTAGAAAGAGCAATGAGTTCCTATTGATCATGGTTCACATCAAACTTTTCATCTCTCTAAGAGAGGACTATGGGATGCATCCTCATTAGACTCAGAGCCTAGCTATCAAAACCATCAATATCATATTCATGAGGATTCTTTATTATTGTGAAGACCAATCGATAAAGTAAAGAAGGGTAAATATTTGATATTTAAAAAGAATCAAGAAGGATTCACTATTTATTATCAATCATGGCACTAATCTATCACGAGTTTGAAACTTTAACATTACTACCTAACTATAACTGTAGCTATAATATCAAATTATGACCAATTCTTATTTTAGATCATCCAAGCGCACATACACAACACCAACCACATTATAAAATAAACCAACCACATTATATATTTTATAGTTTATAAAATAAATATATATACTAAATAATCTTAGATTAAATGACCAATATCCTAATAACACTCTACAGTATGCATTTGATCTCAAACATATAAAACACTTTTGAGTCAAACAAAACGTTAGTAACACGTTTTGTTACAAATATTTATGTTGAAATAATATTAAAATATAAAATAAATTAGATTAGATGAGTGTTGATTATTGAAGTAGTATACATTATTTTAACACGAACTATTCTCAAAGTAAAAAGTTGGACATATTATACTTAGAGTTTGGCAATTGATCATCATTTGGTTTACATAAGAATATTAACTTAGATATATGTATAAAACTAAAATTTAGTAGCACACAAATGTTGTTATTAGGCACAATAAATTCAAAAAAATAAAATATGAAAAAGATATATGAAGAGAAAATGGTTGCATTAATACTTAATTTAATACAAGTATAACAACCGACACTACGTAAAGCCGAATAATATATACACTAAAACGACTAATTTGTTTTATAACTTCTTTTGTCCAAACATTCTATTATTCTATATTATATCATCCAACGTCAATAAAAATAAAATAAAATACAATGAATACATTAAATATATTTTAAAACAATTATAAGTAGTTTATTAAAAAAGGTTAAAAAGATAGAGCACGTTGTAATTAGGATGAAAAAAATATTTAAACAAACGAGAAGTTTTACCCGCATTTTTGTTTCATGGTAAAACTAATTAGTCCGAGATAAAATCTTTAGTATAAAATATCAAATATGCAACAATTTTAGAGTGGTAATTAACTTTATGATTGATAAACATTTGTTCTTGTATATTATACAAAGGGCACACAATATTATGATTACTGATTTAGAGTTGTTAGTGAATTACTGATTTTGGTAATCCATTTAAAACTGTTCGTGGACTAAACCCTTCACGAATCATGTTTTAGGATCGCTTTGATAGTTGGAAATGATGGGTCTAATAAAAATGGATCATTTTATATTATTTATCTTTTATTAATCGAAATAATAATTGATTGGGAAAATGTTGATTGGATATCTAAATTATATAATGGTTTAAATTTAGAATGTTGACTATATATATATATATATATAATACATATAAAAAATTTGGATGAAGCTATTTCCTCCATCCAATATGTTACTTCCTCCATATTTGAAAAAAGACTCCATGTTGTTATTTCCTCCATAAAAATGATATATTTACTTTTTTTTGTTTTTAATCACAAAATCCTGATTTCTGCAGGTTTTAGCGAAAAACAACTGATTCAGAGATGGTATTTAAGAATATTTTTTTTGTGAAAAACAACTGATTCCGAGGTTGTATCTCGGAATCGGTTGTTTTTGCACAGAACAACTAATTCCAAGATACCATCTTGGAATCAGTTGTTTTCGGAATAAGGTGATTTTGTACAAAACAACTAATTCCGATGTGGTATCTCAAAATTAGTTGTTCTGTGCAAAAACAACTAATTCTGAGATACCGCCTCGGAATCAATTGTTTGTCGCTAAAATTTGTAGAATTCGGGATTTGTGATTAAAAGGGTCTTTTATAACCCGAATTTTCAAGTTACATGAATATACAATTTAAAAACAAGATTAAATTACATTGTTGGTTGATTGTGTGATGTTTTCTGGTATTAAATCTTTGGTTTGGGTGTCCTCGTCCTCTATGGATAATCTTTATCAAATTTAGGGGTTTTGTTTTGTTTTAAGGTTTAATTTTATAAGATAAAACATACATGTTGGATTCAATAGGGTTAAATCTTTTGTTTGTTGATAGAAGTGTTTGAGAATGGTTAATTAAACAAAATTATAAATTAAAAGATAAAATGAGGGTAAAATTGTAAAAACAAATGATGAGTGTTTTTTAGAATTTGAACTATAGAAGAAATAATATATATATTTGGAAGTAAGTATAATTGAAATATTTTGTGTATTATAATGTGGTTTTTGAATTATAATTTTTAAACCATAATATTGATAAAACCTGTGGTTTTTCTACTGTGAACAAAAAAAATGTAAAACTAATTATTCTTCGGTGTTTAATCTCATCTTCTAAGAAAGCATTTTTGCATTACAAAAGTAACTAAAATTGAAATAAGAGTTTATGTAACTAAATATCATATTCCTTCAATGTCTATAAAATCAAGCACGATCTTCTTCTACATGAAAGTTAAATTATGATTACTATTGCTCAAGATAGTATGTTTATGTCCTATTTACCAATGTAACCCAACTGACGAGCATACAAATAGCAAAAATTAAATCTCGTTTTCCAAGTAATCAGTTCTTTGCCTTTTTGGCATGTCTGGCTCAATTCTGGACTCTATTAGCCCACCACGTCATTTTATTTAGGTGTTCTGAAGATAAAGATGCATGGCTTGCTGAGCTTTGGCTGCATCTTCTGGAGAAAGATTTATTTGAGATTGCTGACTCATGTTTGACATCATTTCCGAGCTCAAATTTTTTATCAATGAAGATGTTACATAAGGATTGAACTTGAACACAATAGTTAGTAAGATAAGATCACACCGTTATTTTATTTTCAATAAAAGAGATTGTGTATTGATGTTCCAAGATGAAATGAAAGTAACATTTCCACGCTTGCTGTTTTTATCTTCGGTGTATATGATCTTTGTGTAGATCAGTATATATATGGGTATATGGGTTTATATGTGTTTTATCAGGGACTTTTAACCTTCGGTAAACATATTAAAAAATCTCATTGAATTCCCTCGTGACCCTTAATAAATTAGATAGATAACATGTCTTATAGCTCGGTCTTTCATTTGGTTGGATGCTTGTTCCTATAAGTCATTTGGTTGGCTGCTTGTTCCTCCTGTAAGTCAGCAATCGAAGCGGGAAAGGTAGAACCTCACGCACTTTCTGTAAATTTCTTCATTAACAATAGCATTTCCAACGTGGCGGCAACATACCAGAAGAACTAGTCTCCATTAGGCATCTACTCTCAAATATCGATACAAATCATTGTCGCCTCCATAATTAAAGGTTTTGATTGAGTGTTTCATTGTCGAGAAAGGGTAAGCAATGTCACTTGTCTCGGTTTCAGAAATTTTGATAAACCTTCGAAAAAAGGGGATAGAAACAAAAAAAAAGAGAAAGGGAAGGAAAAATGCATATTAGGGGTAATTTAGGATTTAAAAACATATCTGGTATTATAATTTCAATAAAATTAAAAGGCTTGCTTAATTATTAAGAAATTTTCATTACCATGGAATTCAATGTATATTAGAATGTTATTTTGACATTTAAATAGAAATAACCATTAAAAATATTAATTTATGTATATCATGCCTAAATTTGACTTTCACCTTTTAAAAAACAAAATTATATTTTAGAAATTTGGTGGGGATCCAAACCGACCCACGTGACCTAAAATTTGACGGTCCAGTCTCAGTTTGATTTTAGAAACCGATTTATCTACCGAGATAGTCCAATACACTATGTAATTTATTAGTCCGAACTTTAAAAAAAATATAATCCACTATGAAACCGTTGGATAAAAGCTCAAATGCTATTTAGATTTAGAACTAACTAAATCTATAAGAACTAACTCAGCAACTTAAAATATTTATCATAAATAAATCAAAAAATTAATAACCAATCCATAAACAACTTGTTTAAACTAATAATTAGGCAGCCACTCTTACAATGTTATAACATTACAAATGCATTTTTTTTCGTGGTAAAACTAATTACAAATTGCAAATTCTAATACTGTCTTAATTTTAAATTAGGACAATATTAGAATCCTGCAAATTAACCAACAAAAAAAAAAATTATTATTATAAAAGAAATATATTAAAAATGAATTAAATTGTTTACATTTTTATGTGGTAATTTTTTTCACTTTTCTGACCCAACTCTAGATTCTCCTTCACTAATCCATGCAAGCTTATCCATTTATAGATTTTGGGTATATTTGTAATTGCCCAATCCTTTCGATGGATATCCTTATTAAATTCATTCAGTAGCTCTTGGATAGATAGATCCATTGCTCGCTTTCATCATGTTGGAGATTGTAGCAATACTCTATAGATCTGCTTATAGTAATTGCCCAACAAATCCCTGAAAAATAATAATTTTTTTATACATTTGTTTTCATTCTTATTTTAGAAGTTTGAAAACAAATTTAAAATAAAATTACTTATATTTTTTTTATCTGAAATTTTATTTATGATACTGTGATTTTCCCATGTCCAAAAGTCAGGACAAACATATTTGTAATTTCCATCTTTGTCGGTAGGTAGAGCATATCAAATGAGTTATAAAAAATTATTTTTTATTTTTATTTATTAGAAATATATTAAATATCAACATTTCGGAGGTGGAAGGTGCAAAGGAAAATAAAAGGTACGCCATCGAGGCGCGAGACCAGCTGTGGACTGAAATAGATGGGTTAAGATCCATAAAACAAGCAGAAAAGGGTATCAAGGAGAAATCCAGAGCGTCAGTACTTCACTACACTGACTATCCTGGAGAAAATGATCAATATTTGAACACTCACCTCAACTCAAAGATAACACACCACTCTAAACCTGTTGAGGGTTCTGGATCTGAGTCCTCCAGCAGTTCCTCAAATGAGGCAGAACTTGAAGAGTCACCATCTTCAAGCAATGATAAAGGGAGATCTAGAAAAAAGATGAGGTTAGCTAAAAATCATTCGAGGAAGAGGGGCAGACATGGTAGGCTCAAAAGGAACTAGGGTAAATGATTATCTCACAAGCATGTTAACCAGTTGATGATTGATCCCTTTGCCTTTCAGTCTAAAGCAGGTATTTTTGCAACCCCTAACGAAGATATTATTTTCACTGGCAGTAAAAATTAGAGGCAATCTTTTTGTTTGCAAAAATACTCTCCGGACATCTTCCTAAAAGGTTTGATAGCTCCAAGATGGAGAAATACGATGGGAGTCGAGATCCCAAAAACCACCTGGAATAATTCAAAAACTTCATGATGAACTATGATGACGATGATAAGTTTTTGTGCAGAGCTTTCTCCCAAACTTTCACAGGGAGTGCTGTTAAATGGTATAACAGTTTACCTCAATGGTGTATTAGAAACTTTGATACATTTTGGGTTTCCTTTCGGAGGCAATTTGTTGGGAGTAAGGAACTAAAGGGTAATGGGGACACCATTATCCATTGAGCTCAAAAACCAAATGAGTACTTGAAAGATTACATAAGTCATTTTGTGAATACAAAGAATGGGCTAGCAGATTGCTTTGAGCATGTGGCAATTTCTTCCCTTAGGCAAGGTTTGAATCTTGGGAATTTAACTGATTCTGTGACTCGGAAGAAGGCTATGACCTGGGGTGATTTGTTGAACCAAGTGGGAAAACAGATCAATATAGAAGAAATAAAAAAAAATTAGGGTACACCGTCAGGTCAGGTCCACCACAACAACAACAGCTCCTCTAGCCACTAACCAATCCGGTGACATGACAAAGGAGACCGGACAAGAGTTTAACCGGTCCAAGCAGAATCAATCCAACCAGACTCAAAGCTAACAAACCAGAAGTAAGAGGGGTCCCTGGGTCCAGCCTGAGTGGTTTGCTAAATTGGGGGAGAATCTAGCCACAATCTATGAGAAGACTAGGAATGAAGTGCACTTCGGAAAACCGGCAACACTACAGTCCCCTAGAGAGAACTGAAACACTCGTTTTTTTCAATATCATAATGATATAGGCCATGATACTCACGATTGCATAACATTGAAATAGGAGGTCTAAAACCTTATTGAAAGGGGAAAGTCGGGAGCTTATGTTAAAAAACAAAGTAGAGACTAGATAACGCACAAAGTAATACTCCAAAGACGAATCCTTCAAACAATCCTGGGTCATCTGCCCAAGAGGGTGCCATGGTGATCCTTGAAAGATTTGATGTAAACTCTGAGTGTCTGGATCCAAATCTAGATCGAATAATTAACCATGTTTTGAGGCGATTTTGTGACTACACCTACCACTTCATCAAAGAATATGCATGTCCATAATTTGGCCTCCCAATTAGAAGGTGGGTTGTCTTCCCATCAGTGCCAATCACCATTCTCATTCATAGTCTTTGCTGAAGTCGACTTGAGAGACATTGCAAAATCTCATGAGGATGTGGTGGTCATAGGGGCTACTATAGGGGGGAATGATATACGCTTGATTCTGATTGATACGGTCACTTCGACAAACATCCTATTTTTTAGCTCCTACAAGAAAATGAGGAACCCGGCGGTTATTCAAAGTTCGAACATAACCATTGTAGGCTTCATGGGGAGTTCTACAAATTTAATTGGAGAGTTCGAAGAGGAAGTGTTGTTGGGAAAAGGGCCCTTTAAAAAGATGGTAAGAGTATTATTTGTTGTGGTGGATTGCCCCACATCGTACAATGCAATTTTTGGGAGATCTTAGCTTTCCAGAATACATGATGTAGCCTCTATAGTCCATCAATGCTTGAAGTATGTGATTCAGGGACAAGTAGGTGTTGTCCGGAGTAGTCAAAAGATAGCTAGGGAGTGCTATGCAATATCTCTTGCTCCTAAAACGTTAGGGGCAGTCGGGATTAACAAGGATTAGCAGCTACTAGAGCCTTCTACTGAAGAGAGTGAGATTGATGATCCCAGAGAGGCTCCCAGTGTTATAATACCTATTGAAGAGGTTAAAACTCACTCCATCATAGAGGGCAAGAATGTTAAGATTGGTTCCAAATTGGCCCCAGAATTGAAGCATGAATTGTTGTCATTTTTTATGAATAATCAACATATGTTTGCATGGTGCAGCACTGATGTAACTGAAGTACCAACATATATTATTTCACATAATGTTTCTATCCGGAGTGATCTTGCACTCGTTGTACAAAAAAGGAGATATTTTTCCAAGGAAAAAGCAAATGTGATTGTTCAAGAAGTTGATTGATTGACCAAAATGGGTCATATTAAAGAATCCCAATAGCCTTTGTGGACTACCAACCCTGTGTTAGTTAAGAAAAAGAATGGAAAATGGCGTATGTGTATTGATTTCACTGACCTCAATAGCGCATGCCCTAAGGATCTTTATCTCATTCCTCGGATAGATCAGTCGGTGGATTCTACATCTGGAAACAAACTGTTGTCCTTCATGGATGCCTTCTCGGGATACAACCAAATACAAGTAGATTTAAATGATCAGGATCCTACTACTTTTATCAGAGATAGATACCTTCATTGTTACCAGATGATGCCCTTCAGATTAAATCTGTTATCGGGTCGGGTCGGTCCGGGTTTGGACGGGACTGAGACCGACTCGTTAAACTACCGGGCGGGTCGAGCCGGACCGCTAAGCGAAAGGAGCCAAATATGATGGACCGGGACCGGCTCGTTAAGAGTCGAGTCGGTCCGGTCCGACTCTTAACGGGCGGGTTTGTTAGTTTATCATAATTCTTTTAGGGTTTTAGTAAAAAATGTACATAGATTAGGAAAAAATATATATATCTCCCTTACCGAGCTGGTTACCGGGCGGACCGGTCCAGACCGGTAAGAGAATCGGTCTAACACTTTGGCTCCGAACCCGCTCCCTAAGGTATCCGGACCGGTCTCGGGCGGGCCTTACCGGTCCGGTCCCGGGCGGGTTAACGGGTTGGGAGGCCCCCTAACAGCTCTACTTCAGATTGAAAAATGTTGAGGCCACTTATCAGAGGGTGGTGAATAAAGCTTTTGCTAATTAGATTAGCAGGAACATAGAAGTGTACATAGATGATATGATGGTTAAAATATTGGAGGAAGATTTACACATATCTGACCTTTAAGAGACATTTTCCAATTTAGAAGCTGTGAATTTAAAGTAAATCCCGAGAAGTGTGTGTTTGGGGTCCAATTTGGAAAACTCTTGGGCTACATAATAAGTGAGAAAGAAATCCAGCCTGATCTGGATTAGCTTAATGCCTTATTAGAAATGGACCCTCCTCGAAATGTTAAAGAAGTTCAAAGACTCACAAGGAGGTTGGATGGACTGAATATGTTTATTCCAAGCTCATCAGACAAGTGCGCTCTATTTTTCCAAGTATTTAGGAATGCTAAAGACTTCAATTGGTCCCCACAGTGCGACCAAACTTTTATTAAAATAGAAAAACATTTGTCTTCACCTAAGACTCTTTTTAAACTTGTTCGGAGAGAAAAACTTTATGTGTATTTAGTTGTATCAGAATATGCTATAAGTGATGTGCTAGTAAGGGAAGTGGAAAATTATCCTCGTCTGGTGTACTACATCAATAAGAGTCTACTAGATGTTGAAGGAAGATACTTGAGGTTGGAGAAGTTGGCATTGTCCTTAGTAATTGCAGCAAGAAAAATTAGACCCTACTTCCAAGCTCGTTCTATTGTTGTCCAAACATCTTTCTCTTTGAAAATTTTTCTTCAAAAAATGGATGTATCAAACAGAATGACTAAGTGGTCAATGGAATTGGGTGATTACAGTATTGACTTTGCCCCTCGAACAACAATTAAATCTCAATCAGTGGCTGACTTGTTGGTTTCATGCTGACAGATCCTCCGGACAAGAGTCTGAAAATTGTTTTAAAAATGAATGGATGATTCGAACTGATGGTGGATCAAGAACTATGGAACGTGGAGTTGGAATTTTCTTAACCTCCCCATATGGTGATAATATGTATCAAGATATATGCTTTGGATTCAGGGCCTCAAACAATGAGCTTGAGTATGAAGCAACCATAGATGGTCTTAAGCTAGCTCTTTTATGTGGAGCTAAGAGAGTCTGGTTAATGAGCGACTCTCAATTACTCATCCAATATGCTCAAGGGAAATCTGAAGCCAAGAAGGAACAAATGCTCAAGTATTTTCTTATGTTAAAGAAGTGGCACCCAACTTTAAAGGTATTTGCTATGAGAATATTCCCAAATCGGAAAATACTTTAACAGACTCCTTGGCAACTATAGCCTATTATAAATCTTACCATTGGATTCTTGTACAAGAATTTCCATCTATACAAATAGATCATAAGAAAGAGGATGAAGAGAATATGAGCATATTTTTTATTCAACATAAAGATTGGAGATACACTCTCTTCCAATACATTTCTGATGGGATATTGCCTTCGGATAAAGTTGTGGCAAAGAACATTAAGTACAAGGGTCGTGGTTTCTTAATAATAAGAGAGGTTTTTTACAAAAAGTATTTCAGCATGCCTCCCCTATATTGTTTAGGTTTTGAAGAATCCCAGGTTGTATTATCCGAATTACATGATGGGGAGGGCTCAACAACTTGTGGCTATAAGGCCCTGACCCAAAGATTTTTGTTAGCCGGATACTACTGGCCAACCATAATAGAAGATTCTAAAGAGATGGTGAAGAAATGTAATCCATGTCAAAAATATGGGAATGAAATTCATGTGATAGTGGTACATATGGAGTATATTTCTCAACTAGTACAATTTGCCAGATGGGGGATGGATTTAGTTGGGCATCTATCTATACCATCTGGTGGGTGTAGAACTATTGTAGTCGACGTTGACTATTTCGCTAAGTGTATAGAGGCAACTACTTTGGCTGGAACCACTTCAAAAGCCGTTATTAAATTTATCTTATCCAACATATGTTGTAGGTTTGGGGTTCCTCAGAAGATTACTACAGACAGTGGGCCAGAGTTTGATAACAAAGACATAGAAGCCTTTTGTACCTCTAGAGGGATTCAACATTGTTTTTCTTCTCCTTTCCATCCTCAAGTAAATGGCCAAGTTGAGGTTGTAAATAGAACCATCTTGTCTGGATTAAATAAGAATTTGGCGGGAGTTGCAGGAAAATGGCCAAGTTATTTACAAGAAGTATTCTGGGCCTATCGATCTACTCCTCGGGCTACCACACAAGAGTCTCCTTTTTCTTTGGTATATGGGATGGATGCAATTACTCCCATAAAGGCTACTTTACCATCACACAGGGTCAAAAACTATTCCAAACAAACTATTAATGTAGCAGTTAGGAATCAACTGGACTTAATAGAAGAAAAAAGGGTTGAAACACACTTGAGAACAACACACTACCAAGGCTTGATGAGGAGCATATTTGCTTCCAAAATTAAAAGAATATATTTTCAAATAGGGGACAAAGTTTTGAGAAAAGTCTTTTTACATACTAAAGAGAAGAAGTTCGGTAAACTGGCTCCAAATTAGGAAGGCCCTTATATGGTCTGTGAAAAGGTCAAGCCAGAGACATATAAACTTCAAGACAAAGAAGGGAGGGCCCTAAAGCATCCATGGAATGTTGAGCATCTCAGGTTATATTTAGAATAAAACTCTTTTGTAAATATTTACTTGTTAAATATCAATGTAAATATTAAGGGAGCATACTCTTTCTTACCCTGGTGTGGGGAAGTTTTAATGAGGTGTCCGAATTTTTCAGTAATATATGATGCTTTCTTCAAAAGTCTGGTGTGATTTTATTTCAGTTCAGATATAAATTGCTTATTCAACACCCCGACTCTCAAGTTTTCTTGAGTTTATCGGATATGTTTAGTACATGATCACAATTATTAAACACATGTGATTAGAGATATTTGATACTTTTGTTCAACATTTCTAAAATATTATGGGCTACTTAAATATTAGCCATGAAAGATTTAAACAAAGTATTAAACAAAAGGGAAATTAAATAATTAAATATGTTGAGACTCAAAGCGATCAATAGTACAAAAAATACCTTGGCTATCCAAGGACTTTAGTATTTCAAAAAGTAAAAATTGCATAATAAAACCTTAGGACTTTTAAGTTCAGCACTTGAACTCTCACCCGTTCCTTCATCATCAGTTGTAGAGTCTATTCCACTAGAGTAGTCGCGCTTGTCGCCATCTGCTAGAGTGTGGAATGGGATGTCCTCATAATCTCCATATTTCCATAAGGGACCACGGGTCCTCTTAGGAAATGTCTCATGAAACAGCAGCACCATATCGAATTTGATCCCATCATCATTTTTCTCTAGAGTGTCCACTATCTCATTGGCATACTTCTCTATACCTGTGACGACAACCTGTTATTTTTGGCATTCCATGGCTTAATTTTCTTTAATATTCTCTTCAACAGTGCTCTCCAACTTGGTCTTCTCATCGGATAAAGTTTGGATAGCACCATCCTTAGTTTTCAATTTCTCCTTCAAGGCTGTTAGGTTTTCTGAATAAGAGGTCTCCAGGTTGGAGTATTTGGTTTGAAGATCTGTGTTGGCCGCCTCTCATTTATCCTTCTTCAACACCTCTATGCTTTGTTGAGCCCTAGGAATATTATCTGACATGTTTTTCTTGTTAGTGGTAAGATAAATAATGGTGCCTGTATGAGTTCTTAAATGCCTCCCCAGATCGAGTACTAGTCGGATGCAGCCTAGGAGGACATGAATCAAGGGTGTCTTGCTCCCCAGATATAGAGTAGGACTTCCCATTATAAGTCACCACATTTGAAGAACTGGAAGGGCGATAAGGACCCGCAAATTCATCTTTCTCTAGATCATTAAAATAGATACTAATGTCTTGAAAGGTAACAAGGTCCACCTCATCGTTTCCATCACCAGATCCTGTCTGGGCTGACGATCGGTTTGAATTTCCTCCTGTAAGGTGAGATTGGTAGGAGCTGGGGGAGGACTTTAGGTGGCGAAGGATCATTTATGCTCTCATAATGACCTTCTTTTTCTTAGCAGCCTTTTTATCGTTGTTGGCCTTGCGTTTTTTATCTTTCTTAGGAAGCCTTGGTGGCTTCTTTAACCCACCATATTCCTTTACAATTACCTCCACTGCTTTTAGCAAAGCAACAATGATGCCTCCCTGGTTCTCCGAACCGGTCCCCTCTATAGTTGTTTGGGCTGTGTCTGTTGTGGATTTCCTCTTCTTGTTCTTCATTTTGCTATGGGCTTTGGTCATGGAAGGCAGATACAACTTAGTATCCTTGGCTTCTTCCCATGAGATATCTCTTCTACTGTGATGTTCCACAAGTAACACCTTACAAAATTTCCTAACTTGAAGCAATTGTAGAAGGTGTTTCCCCAGTTTTCTAAAGCCCAAGCATTTAGCTTGGCGCAAGTATTCTGCTCTGCCTCCAGATAGCCTAAGAACTGATTCGGAAGAACTGGGAAGAAACATCAATTAGTCTTAATTAAAAACTTATAACTTAAAAGATGAAAGAAAAAGGTAACAGGAACTCATCAGTGCTTTTCGAGCGACTACTTAAAAGTCTTGGGTTTGTGTTAGCCTTGATTTGCCATTCTTCTAAGTCCCACTAATGAAGAGGAACTGCGTCCTCTAAGGTTTTCTCGGACTCTAAGACATCATCCACCACCTTGTAGTCATTCCTCATGTTGTAATGGTAGAAGGGGATCTGATGGTTCTTGCATAAGCTTGCCACAACAGCAAACTGTTCCATCGGTAGTAGAATCTTAGCCAACCTGGATGCCATGATGCAGGCTAGGATGGTGTACCAAGTATTGGGGATTAGTTGACTGAGACACAACTTAATAAGATTGAAATATCTGAAAATTTCCGGATCCAAGGGGAATCAAAATCTGCAGTTCAAGATGTGGGTGTGGATTTTTTAGCTTGTATTACAACCTTTGTTACCTCTGAACTGGAGGTTTTGAAGATGAGGGTGTGGATTTGGTTTTGGACTGACGCGTAACCCTGCAAAAGAACAATAAATTATTCTCCTTTGACTTTCGCTAAACCTCCATTTGAAGTTTCAACATTACCTTTTGAAGGTGAAATTCAGTCAATAATATCTAATAGATAATGGTTCAGTATGTTTGTAGCCCCATAATTTAATATTCGTTCCATTATTTTTTCATAACTATATTGAGTTTGATAGGCTTTTGAGTTGGCTTCATTTTGGGATATATTAATATTGTAAAAATACAATAGCAACACATTCCAAATTAAAATAATTTTTTTAGAGAGTTTATGGATATTGATACCGCCTCCATGACTTAATCAAGTAAGTCATTGATGTCAAATATTGTCTCTTTCATCTTTTTTTTTACTATTGATACTGTCTAATATGATCTCTAAGATGATATTAACAACATGTGTATTTTATTTCTTGTGGTTGTTTGTCCACCATTCTGCGTACCCTGCAAACTCTAAAAATTCTCCTTCGTATGTTTGCGAATTCCATATAGTGCATATTTTAAGTAAGATCTATCCTCCACTGATTAAGATTTTCATTGTCTTCCATTAGATTCTGAATGACCATTTCGTCAATTTCCTCTTGATTGTTGTTTTTTTTTAAATCGTACTCATTTTGATGTTAGTCTTACTTCATTTTATTCCAATGATAGAATAACCTCAGTAATGGTTATTCACTTCAAAATTTGTAGTATGATTATCTCTTTTCTCACTATTGCATAGGCTGATGCACCAAACTACTTTATATTTTTCATCAATGACTATAAAAAATGGGTATAGTCTTTGTTCATCCAAAATCTTATTATGTATGATCATATCCTAAAGATCCTTTTGTGGAATTATGTGATCTCCTATCAATGATAATCTAAATATTTTGTAAAGTATTCCATAAACTTTAAAGAGTTTCACTTACCTGATGTATTGTATCCAATTTATGTATAGTTCATATGTTTGAAATGAGTCTCTGCCACTACTATATGTTACAACAAATCCATTACACAAGTGTCTAGCTGTTAGATATTATGCAACATGATTAATCAAATATGGCTTAATATTTCAAACGATCCAAGCAAACACAACTTGGTTAGACTGCTTCAATCTTTTAAGTACTGGATCTGTTGCCTCCAGTGGTGTACCAATGGGGTGTTTTGCATTCCTTCAACCTCCAATTATATTTTTTTAAAACATGCCCACAAAGGGTAATTTTTATTGTTGACTGTGAAGCCAATTAAAAGACTACTAGAACTAATTTAGTTGGTTGTTGATTTTCCAATCCATTTATGAGAAAATTTTCTAGTTACAATGTCAATTCACTAAGAGTATGTTGGTTGTTATTTTTAATAATGTTTGAATTTTCTTCTAGCATTTTGGTTTGTGTTTTTTAATTTCAACGTTGGCTAATTCAGGTGTTTATTGGTTTAGTTTAGTTTTAACTGGATTTTGACAAGCAAATTTTCTGCTAGAAGATGAATGTTCTCTGAACCCTAAATTATCGAATAACACTGCTCTAATACCATGTAAGAAAGATAAAGAGAATTTGATGGAAAATATCATATTTTTTATTATTGATTAGTGTATACAAGGTTAATATTTTATAGTACATTAGTAGGAAATAATAATTATTGACACTGATGATATGTTGAATCTCCAAGTTTTTATCTCTAATAATAAAAATCTTTAATCTATTGGTCATCTCAATTTATCTCCAATTAATCTCTTCATTCTTCCCACTTAATCTCTAATTAATATTTAATAGATCACCCATCAAATGAATGGAAACTTTCCCAACCAAATAATAAAATGTTTCTTGTCGAGCCAAATAAGGAATTGTTACTTGTCCAACCAAATAAGTAAATATTTCTTACCATATTGGCACATGTACGACTATCGAGTATTATTTGCTAACGTAGGTACGAATATCGGTAATGGAATACTTGTACTATTTGTCTCTTCCTCAAATGCACGCTCCAGATGATCCGTTTAATAAAAGACATAAATTTTACATCCAATTCATGATCTTCTCGTACAACTGATCAATATCTTTTTAGGAACTTCGAATCTTATCATATGTCTTCAAGAAACAGTTATTGCACATTCAGTCTATCAAGAGATTAACTTACATCTTCAGTCTAGTTGTCAAGAAAGAAATTAACCAGCACCTTCGGTTCCAGCAGTAACAAATACTATTGTCTTTCGTTATGTTCAAGCCTTATGTTCCAACATACTTCTGTGGGTTTTGAACAGTAATTTGTCGCTGAATTATTGATTTGAGTGACATTTAGTCCTTGGACTTTAAAAAGTTTGTTGGTAGTCCTTGGACTATCTAGTTTTGATAAAGTTAGTCATCTACATCTGTTAATTAATGTAAAGCTTTCACGTTGCACCATACTTGACAAAAACTTGCATCATCAATGGTCTCTCGACTTTAACCTCACTACATTTGAACTTCAACCTAAAGTCGATGGACCATTTGTGATACAAGTTTTTGTTGAGTCTGGTGCCATGTGGCAGCTTTACATTAATCAACAAATGCGGGGGACAAACTTTATACAAACTGGATAGTCTAAGGACTAACAGCGGAGTTTTGAAAGTCCATGGACTAAGTGTCACTAAAATCGATAGTCTATGGACGAATTTTTGTTCAAAGCCTATTTCTCTGCACCTAATTTTTTTTGTTAATCTTTCAATCACATAGAAATTTAACAGTTCAACCCCCTTACTCACATCTTTGACCTTTAAAATCCTACTGAACTACACCGACCATATTTATCCAGCTTCAACAATTAATTCCACCTTTTGGTACCTAGTTTCAGCTTCAACAGTTTGTTCCAGCTTCTCAAACTTAGTTCCAACTTCAACATTTGATTATGACTACAACACTAAGTTATAATTTCAACACTAAATTATGTTGTTAAATACTAAATTGCATCCTTCTACAGTGATATTGATTCAACCATTTTAAATTTATAATTAATGACTTTTATTTTCAACAGTTTTATTTTTTTAATGTTTAATTAAAACGTTATTATTTTGATACTTTTTTTTGTCAATTTCATTTGAAAATACGTTTTAAAAATCACCAAAAGGAGTTCACGTTCTTCTTATTCTGAAATAATAACTATCTAAAAATTAACCTTTTTTAATAAAAAATATTTAACAAAAAATATTTTTTTCTAAAAATTAAATTTCACCAAATTTAAAAAATCAAAAATCAAAAAGTAAAACTCTAATAGTACGATGGTGCCCACATTAAACATCCTCCCCCTTAAAAATAAAATGTCAACAGTTTTGCCCACTATCTTTCACCAAATTAAAAATAGATTTTTATTTTTATTTTTAGCGGATTTACAATAGCCTTTAAGTTCCCCGTTTATAATAACTGAAAAGTAGGTTTTGTTGATATTTGTTGATTAAATCCAGAAAAGACTTATTAAGATCAAATGCAGCTAAAATCCTTAGAATGAACTTGTGTGAAAGTTTATCAAAGGATTCTGAAATATCCACTTTCACCATTAAGTTACCTCATCTGGTCTTTAAGTTCAAGTCACAGCAAAGTTATTTTGTGATTAAGATATTCTCGTGAATGTTATTTTCCTTGAAAAATGAACCTTGCTCTTCAGATATTATCTTGGGTAGAATAGAAGCTAGTCTGTGGTTTATTACCTTTGAAACTATCCTGTTGAACATAGTTGTTAGGCTTATAGGTCTGAAGTCCTTCCACGTGTTAGGAGGTTCAGTTTTAGGGATTAAGAAAATTAAAGTTGCATAAAACCAGTAGGAATAGAGTCGACTTTGAAGATGTCCCTAACTGCTTCACAAAGGTCACCTCCTATGATTTTCCAGCAGGATTTGAAAAACATCCCATTGAAACCATCAGGACCTACATCACCATTTGAATTAAGAGAGTTAATATCATTTAATATATCATCATCATCATCAGAATGACCGTTAACATTTTGTTGTCTTCACTAGTAACCAGTTTAGGAATCAGGTTTAATAACTCTTCATCTTCATTAGGATTGATCTTTTCAACCATGGTACTTTTTAAAATAGCCCTCAGCATAGTCTCCAATCACCTTTTGATCCTCAATCCAGGTACCACCATCCCAGATTCTATGAATCTTGTTACTTTTCCTCATTTTTTTTAACAAAGTTATGGAAGACAATTGTGTTTTTATCACCATCATTTACCTAATTGGAATGTGCTTTTTGTCCCCAATAGCTTTCGACTCTAGCCATCAGTTCTATATGAGTAGATTTAGCTTTTCCAAGAAGAAGTTTATCCTCATTAGAGTTAGTGTTCTGGTAATTCTTTTCTCTTAACAATAGTTCATCTTCAGCCCGTTTCAAGGAGTTGAAAATATTTCCAAATATGTTTTTGTTCCAGCTTTTTAAGTATGATTTCAACCTTTAAAGCTTCCCCCCATAAGCGTTGAATATAATTGCCATTTATATCTTTAGACCAAATTTTATCAACCATCTCCATAATTCTTTGATGTCTAATCCACATATTCAGAAATCTAAACGCAGGCTTGATCTAACCTTGATTTTCATATAGGAAGATGTTGATCGGGGAGTGATAAGAACATATTTTTGCAAGGTTCTTGATTGATATGTTCTCAAAGTAATTTGACCATGATGTGTTGTATAACACCCGATCCAGACTTTTCCTCTTCCTCACATTGGTCCAGGTAAAATTTGATTAAAAAACCCAGCATCAATCAAATGGAAGTCAAGCATTAAATTATTAAAATCCTTTACGCTTCTTACACAATTTGTAGAACAAGAAAGTTGTTCATCAGGCTTCAGGGTGGTATCGAAGTCCCGAAGAATTATCTATTTTTTAAAAGTCATCTTCAACAGCTTTAATTCATTTTTCATAAACCACAAAGATCGTGAAGTTTTTTGAAATAAGATGATGTTTAACATTTAAGTGTAATAGTTGCTCATCATCCAAAATAAGTTCCACTTGAAAGTCAGGACTCCACATAACCCAGATCTTGTTATTGATGTTACCAACACATTCATCAAACCCCAGCTTATTTGAGATAGTAGTCAGCTTAATATTAGATATTAATGGCTCTTGAAAAGCCATGAAAGATATCTTTTCAGACCTTTTAAGATATTTCAATCTCCTGAGAGTCATCTTATTTCCAAGTTCTCTCACTATCCAGTTTAGAAAATAGATTTTCATTTGGATTGAGAAGGGAAAGGTTTAGCAGACCTTTTTAACTCCATTATTTTGTAGAAAATGAGCCTTTAGCTTTCTAGCTCTTAGATCTTTTTTATTTTTATTTTCCACCATTTTGATGTCCTTTCATATTTTAATCACCTTTAGTCTTGGAGAGTTAGGCATACTACCTATACTGCATTTTATAGGAGAGTTACCAGGATTTTGAGAAGATATTGTTTCCTTAATGGAATCTAATAAAGCTTTATTATCAATGGTCTGAAGTGCTTTCATTATCTCAAAATCATTAGCAACTTTAATTGAGTTTCTTCTTGAGACCCCTTAAGATGGTGAACAGCTTTTGTTGTTGTTAGTTTCTTCAATCTTGTTATTACTATCTTTTTCTTTACTTATCTTTGGATCTCTGATTTCAACAGATTTTCTTGGATTCTTGCTAGAACTGGGTTAAGATTATATGATAATTTGTCATTGCGATGGGTTTTAATCACCAGTCATTTGATTTTAGAAGGTAGGTTGGTTTTATATAGATTTTCATCTAGATTTGTTGTGTCATTTGCAGTAGTACTCATAGAAGGTTTCAAATCTTGATTTTATGAGAGTATTTTACAATATTTTGTCTCATGCCCTAGATATGAACATCTCTTGCAGTCTGAAGGTAGAGTAATGTATTTAGTTTCTTGCCAAAATACTTCCCTTTCTCCAAAGCCAATCCAAATTCTTTTACTAGGTTCTTTCGAGACATTCATTTCAAGTAAACATTTTACAGCAGTTGTGCCTAACTCGATGTTTATTAGAAACTTAAACAGATAAAGGCGATCCAATAGCTTTCCCGATAACCTTCATAGTCTCCTTATTAAACATATACTCAGGAAGGTTATGGAGACTAAGCCAAACCGGATTTATAGGACACTCAACATTATGATTAAAATAAGGAATTCATTTTATCAGCCTCATTGTTTTTGAACCTACATTCCATACATTGCGCTTCCATGACCTCGTAATATCTTCTTTACTATTGAATTAAATAAACATGTGTCTATAATCCTAAGATGCTTATAAGAAAGATATGCCTATAATCCCACTTGGGATATTGAAACTGTCAAGAAATAGTTTAATAACTTCAGGTGATGATTTTCTGTCGTAAATTTCCCTATTAGAGTTTGCTTTGTATTTCTTTCCAACTTCTTTTTATCTTTATATTCAAACCTTATCCCGATTTGGTCTCTAATCTTTATGATTGTTGAATTTTCATGAAAAGTTGATTCTTGTTTTGATTTGAAAAAACCAATAAAGGATTTTTGGTGATGATTTTGATTGCCTGAGATTGATTCATTTGGATATTTCCGACTCGATTCCTCGAAAGTAGAGTTATTTCTCACTGTTGTTAGGTTGTTTGGGATAAAAGAGTAATGATCTTGGCTTGTTCTTGATTGATTTGTCAGGAAGTGAATCTCTACTTTTTTGCAAACAGAGGAGGAAATGCAATGACTAGACCCAGATCTGAGATTGAATTTGTATCCAAGTGTGGTGAAGATTTTGTTGAGTTTGGTGAAAGGAATTCACCATCTTCCATGGATTTAACCGAAACTAGAATTGATAAAAAGTAGGTTTATGAACTTACTTCCAAATAAAGGTTTTTTTTACTAAGAACAAAAAACGATTAACCGCTTTTTTTTACTTACTTCCAAATAAAATGAAAAACCTAATAATTAAGTACTTAGTAAATATGTAGGAACAAGATAGTAAAATAATAACAATTGAATTATGTATTATAGTTTTAAGTTGGTTTTCATTTATGTTTCATAGTTATGGTTTTCATTTTGTTATTTGTGTTTTAATTTAAGTTCGTTCAAATCAATTAAAAAATTAATAATTATATTTTATTTGTGTTTTCTAACTTGATTAAAATTATGGGATTATGACGAGAAACTCTAGTATAGTACTGGAAAAATGACTTTTCTAATATTAGTTCCCAATTTGAACATGTAGTTCATTTATTTACTAGTTTTTTAATAAATAGTTATATTTTAAAATTTTAAATTAGAGAAGCAAAATTACCAAAATACATCAAATAATGTTTATTAAAAGTCAAACGTTTTTTACTCCTTACAAAAAGTTAACACATTTTTTGGTGGATATTCAACTGTAGGTCCATTACGCTTCAACTTTTGATGGGATAAATCATAGAGAATTGTAAAAGAAAAAATCAAAATTACTTTGTGCAATAGCATAAACCATAAATAAATAGAATTTTAGATTGTAGAGATTTTTAGTGAATAAGAATTTTGTATGAAACCTAAATAAATAGAGTAAATGAAGTTATAAGGATTTTAAGAGTTTTTTTAATAAATAATAACTTGTAAATATTAAAAAATTTATAAAAACACTTCACGGAGTAGTTTTGACATTTTTTTTACCAATTCCATAAATCATATATCTATCTAAAATATAAAACACACTTTAATGATAACATATTTTTGTTATAGTGTTGTTGGGTTTTCTAAACCGTTAACTCGCTCGGGACCGGACCGTTAAGGTCCGCCTGAGACCGGTCTGGTTAGCTTAGGGAGCGGGTTGAGAGCCAAAATTCTGGAACGATTCTTTTACCGGTCTGGAACGATCCGCCTGGTAACCAACATGGTAAGAAAAGTATATATATATAATTCTTAATGTATGTATATTTTTAACTAAAACTATAAAAAAAATTATGATAAACTAACAAACCTGCCCGTTAAGAGTCGGACCGGACCGACTCGACTCTTAACGAGCCGGTCTAGGTCCATGATATTTGGCTCCCTTCGTTTAGCGGTCTAGATCGACCCACCCGATATCTTACCAAGTCGGTCCCGGTCAAGTCCAAATCTGGACCGACCGGACCCGATAACAGCACTAGAAGTGTATATCTAAAATATAAAACATTAGCTTTAATGATAATATATATTTCTTATATTAAAAGAGAGTAGAACATCTCGAAGAGCTTAGTTAAAATCATCAATACTTTTAAACATAGAGTTGAGCAAGAGAAATTTTTCTGAGCATTTTGAATTGCATTAAAATCACCTAAAAATAACCAGTCTTTAGAACCATCGTCCAAATCTCTGTTCTTTCTAACTTTATTTTTGTTATGTGTTTGTTTGCAGATGATATTCCAGCCATATGCAGACATAACAGAGAGGTTTTTGGAACAAGAGGTGGGTATCTTATCACAATCCAATCCGGATTATCTCAACAACTTAAGGGTATATGCTAGATCGAGTAATTCAGCCAGTTCGGTTGGATCCAAGAGAAACCGTTAGAGCCTCAAGAGTACAATGTTAACTTTCTCCATTAGGAATAACGGGGTAACCATTTTCTTATTGTGGACCGTATGACATGTCCAATTGTCGGAAAGCGCAAAATAACGATAACTTAGTATGACACTTACGTAAAGAGTTATGTGTGGTTCATCATCATTTCTCACGTTCTTGATGAGCGTCAATCAATATAGATGATTCATACGATAAAACGTCTTCAACCTTTTGGCAACAACGCCGAAAAAGTTAAGAATTTTGCGAAATGAGTTCTGTAAATCACCATTCTTTGGCTCAGTATCCTTGTAGGTATTTGAATATTATGTATATTTTCTTAGGCACCGTAGATGAATATTGTTTTAGATTTTAAGTACATTTCAAAGTATCAGATGTTGGATGATGTTCTTTTTGTATTGGATGTTGTGGTTTTCGTATTAAATTATGTTATGTCGTTATTTTTTATGTATTGTGTTATGTTGTCTTATTTATTAGCCACACAAGCATGTGATAAAAACTAGGAAATTTTATCTGAAACTTAAAGACTCATATCATTGGTACAAGTTTGTTATACCGACATTATAATATTTTTACCATCTGTATTGAACTTTTGTATTTGCAGTATTGTTTCTTACCAACGGTATAAAAATTCCATAGCGCATGTATGGACCATTTTTTTAGGTTTTTTTTAACCTTGAACCTTTAATATACTATTGTTATACAACCGGTAATATAGTAAACCTCGAGTATGGAATCTTCATACCGACAATGTGACTATTACACTAGCATTATATCAATTGTGTATCGTGAGTACAATTCTACTCGTATAGAAATTCAATACCATTGGTATAGCCGAAGCAATTTAGATTTTTTTGAAGTAATTTTTTATGTCTCATTACCGAAAGCGTAGGGCAGTCATACCATTAGTATACTTTTCATACTGTTTGTATAAAAATTCCATACATACGGTGTCCTATCCTACCGACGGTATTGAAATTCTATATTTTCGGTATAAACAAAATCCTTAATGGTTTTTTGAAGTATGGTTTTGGCTTTGTCTACTAGCGGTATAGGACAGTCGAACCGGTGGTATAGGACCGTCGAACCGCCGATATGGAATTTTTATACCGACGGTACACTATCTTACCCATGGTATAACAATAGTATACCGTCGGTATAGTCGAATCACGAAAGAGTTTTTTTTCTACACCTCCTATTTTATTATTTTATTTTATAGGTTTAAGTAAAATAAATAAATCTTAAGCACAACAACAACATAAAAAAAATATTTTAAATAGATAAGTCTTTACTAGGAGAAACTAGTGTACATAGATTACATTAACAAATACTTTTGAAAATAGTGCACATATATTAAACAAATGCAAGTAAATAGGTTACTTCGAAACCACGTTTTATAATCTTTTCATATGTCTTACTACGTTTGACCCACCATTTATGACATCAGAGGGGGTGCACCTCATAATGGTAGAAAATTGAAACTAGCATTCGTCGTTCCGACCGTCTTACAAAATTGACGATGCAGTTAGATGTTGACGTGATCGTGATTCTCATCTCTGCATTGTCATTCAATTCTTCATAGTAGTATTATCACCATAGCACTTTACATGTTTCACAATCTCTATTGAGTCATTCATAATACTAAATATCTTCATATAAACTAAAGCAAAATCCGTATGCTCGTTGTTAGAGGGAACCTTTAATCAACTTTCATTCCTTTTCTTGTCTGTTTAAATCAAACATAATTGACCGATCCTGGAAATACCGATCAAATATAATTTCATTCATCATAAATATAAAAAGTATACATGAGATAAATAATTGTTTATGTAACCTTTCATATCAAACAACATTATCGTTGGAGACATCATATTGCTTAAGCTACAACTAACCGTTCAACTTAATAAGGAATGCATCGTGCGAGTTCCAAATGATGTTCCACTTTAAAATATTTATCGAGATAATATATATATATATATATATATATATATATATATATGATCATTTTCTTATGTAGGAACTCTTCTCTCTCTCTGAAATTTAACTGGCGTATTTGTTTTCTCTCACTCTCTCTCTCTCTCCTCAAAATGAATGATGGAATGTTAAAATATTTACCAAGTGATGGTGCATTCTATTTTTCTGAATCTAGCACGTGTTCGTGATACGATTTGCCTCCTTTAGTGGACGATATAGATGAAACAACAAATAATTTATGTTTCACGGTTGGACAACCATGTTATTTTAGTTTATCTAAAGTCTATAAAAGGGATGATGTTTTCGGATAGAATACGCCAAACTATTTATTGCACACATCTTTGTTGTCATTAATTTAGTACGAATGACTATGTCTAACATCTTACAATTCTTGTTGAAAGAGTCTAAAAGTACTGATATGCATTTACTTAAAAATTTGAAGATGTCGTACGGACATGGCATGCCGTACGTAGTTCATATAACACAAGTGCAATTTAAACCATCCGCAACTTTCATAGTTTGAGAATATTCTACTTGCATAGAAAAAAATCTAAAGAATCGTAAGAGATGTTATCCGAGCACAAGTACCAATATGAATTTACTTAAAAATCTGAAGATATCATGCAAACACGGCATACCGTACGTAGTTTGTATAGCATAAGTGCAATTTAAACTACGTGTAACTTTTGTAGTTTGGGAAAATTCTACTTTCATAGGAAAAAAATTCTAAGGAATTGTAAGAGACGTTAGCTTTAAGCTTGGTGTATACTTTATCTGCGAGTTATGCTGGACTATAAATCGACTATTTTTCAACGAGTGTTTAGTTCATCCAAGTTACAATTGGAGCAAACTATGCACCTTACACCAAAAAGAGTCAAAGTTACTTTTGCTCGTACCAAGAAAATGTTAAAGGGGAATGAACGCCCTTCACCCGGGATTGCAAGCAACCACCTTTCTTAATCTTCCGTTTTTTTAGTTTAACACTGTATATAGTACGCATGGATGACGAATTCTTAAATCTTTTTGCTCAGCCCAAAATTTCCTGAGTACGGGTTCTCGTGTTGGTAGAACTAAGTACAAATTTCAAATCTTCTGTATATAGTACGCATGGACGACGAATTCTTAAATCTTTTTGCTCAGCCCAAAATTTCCTGAGTACGGGTTCTCGTGTTGGTAGAACTATATAGTACGCATGGACGACGAATTCTTAAATCTTTTTGCTTAGCCCAAAATTTCCTGAGTACGGGTTCTTGTGTTGGTAGCTCTAAGCTTGGTGTATACTTTATCTGCAAGTTATGCTAGACTATAAATCGACTATTTTTCAACGAGTGTTTAATTCATCCAAGTTACAATTCGAGCAAACCATGCACCTTACACCAAAAAGACTCAAAGTTACTTTTGCTCGTACCAAGAAAATGTTAAAAGGGAATGAACGCCCTTCACCCGGGATTGCGAGCAACCACCTTTATTAATCTTCCGTTTTTTTAGTTTAACACTGTATATAGTACGCATGGACGACGAATTCTTAAATCTTTTTGCTCAGCCTAAAATTTCCTGAGTACGGGTTCTCGTGTTGGTAGAACTAAGTACAAATTTCAAAACTTCTTTATAAAAGCCTCACAAGTACGAATGAACTTCATTGAAGTTCATAGTTTCATGATCGTGAATTCCACATACGACTTCTAAGGACCATTCCTCGTGAGTTATCATTTTTTTAAAGCTTGAAAGAGCATTTATATGTTTTTGTTCCGGTGAAATTCCTCTTGAGATCTTTTAGGTCTACCAGCTTCTTACATATTCCTGATCTATTGTATTAAAAACAGCATAAGACTTTCTTTATTTTTTGCATCTTCGTGACGTCTTAATACAACTGCAAACTCGTTATCTTTTCAAGTAAGCCTAACATAATCATTCAATCATTGTTGCGTATTGTAGACTTTCATGGTAATCAACATCAAAATCCTTTGTCACTCCAACGATATCCTTAACATTTTAAAATGATAAATTATTAAAAATTAAAATCGTAAAATAGAAAAAAACAATTTGGGATGAACTTTTCCTGACAATACATCGTCGTCACAAACCCTTCATATTGGCGTTGTACTGTCGCATTACCGTATGTATTCACTAGGTTATACCGTCGATTCCAAATTAAACTTGTGGTATAATGTCATAGCATCGACGATGTCAGTTTGGTTACTGTCAGTGCCAAATTGAAGTAAACATTATGCAATAGGTCCGTAGTGGCAATGCCATATCATCGATAGTTTCTTTGATGTTGAAAAGGTTTATGTATCTGGAATGGGTCACAATCGGGTATCAATCCTCTCTTTTTTAAAAGTGGGGGTTATGGAATCGGGTCACCAATTGGGTCATCAGTCTGTTTTGTTGGGTCGGCCTTCATCTGTTACTGGACAGACTAAAGTGATGACTATTGATGGACCGATGAAACATAATGAAAAGGGGCTGCTTGGAGCGGGCTATGTTTACAAGCCTTATTCCATCTTAAGTAATTTTGGTAACGCTAGAAAAGGCCCAAAGGGAAGAAAGTACCTTAACAAATTGGCCCAAGCGAACAAAGCTCATTCAAAGGCTCCAATTTATCCAATTATACAAGCAAATTACTTGGGTAATTCCATCTTAAAAACTCGGACGGACATTATTTCTACTTCTTCTTATGCTAGTGTAGCAGTGGGTCATCTTGATAATCTCTTCCTGTTGGTTATTGGTCTCAACCTTAGGGAGCATGATGGAGAAGAATTCATTTTGAATGAATCGGCTATGGGCTCTCTGGATTTAAGGACGACTTGCTTATCAAATTATTTCCTTACTCAACCCCATAATTTCACCCTTCTTAAAGCAAATGTGGAATCATTGTGGAGAAAGTTTGGCCTGTTGGAGTTTAAGTCGCTCCCCGAAGGATATTTCCTCTTCAAATTTGGATCCGAGGAAATGGCCAAGAAAGTGTTAGAAAAAAGCCCTTTGGAATTTGGGTGGCAATCTAATCATTCTCAAGAATTGGGCCTCTCTAACCATGCTCAATAAAGATCTTCACAAGGAAATCCCAACATGGTTCAAGGTGTTCAATCTTCCTTTGGAACTGTGGACTGCTGAAGGTTTTAGTAAAATTGGTTCGGTAATAGGTACCCCTTTATATGTGGACCATCAAACGGAAAGGATGGAAAAGCTCCTCTTTGCTCAAATTTGTATTATGATTACGGCTGGTACAATTATCTGTTCTGAGCTTACTTTCAAGATTAGTGGCAAACCTCAGTGCGCGAATTGTATTGTTTTTTTTCCATACCATCCGATTGTGTAAAAAATGACTTCATAAAATATCCTATGAAGAATCTGATCCTTCTGAGATTGAGCTGGAGCATCTTAGTGGCAACCGACTCGTGTCCCTTAAAGAGGTCGAGGAGGTTGGAAGTGGTGAGGAGGTTGACTTGCCTCCTAAAAGGCACTGCATCAAGAATGCTAAGGATAAGGGTAATTTGGATTTGTCCTCCGACAGGACCATCATCTAAAGCACTGTAAGTTTTACATTTAATGAATATTGCATCTTCGAATGTTCGGGGCCTAAATGACCCCGTTAGACAAAAAGATGTTACTCATTTTATAATTACTAATAGTATCTCATTGTTAATCCTTGTCGAAACTAAAGTAAAACTGTATAAAGTAGATGACATCGTTAGGAAAATGGTCCCCTTTTGGCATGTAATTACCAACCAACCCTGACCATCCTCTTGGAAGAATTTGGATTATATGGAACCCTAGTATAATTACTATCGATAGGATTTCCCAATCTCCTCAATTTATCCATTTTTTTGCCAAGTGTCATAATTTTGATGCCGCATTCAGATTGACTCCAATTTATGCTTTTAATGAAATGTCGGAGCGAGTTCAACTCTGGAATTACTTGATTACCATTTCCAAAATTGATAATCTTACTCATTGGGTCGCTCTTGGGGACTTTAATGTTATCCGTCACCCGGATGAAGGTTTAGGATCGTTGGAAAATTGGAGTCATTCCATTGATGATTTTAACAATTGTTGCTTCCTTAGTGAGCTTTTTTATCTTAGATCTTCTGGATTCCATTTCACACGGATTAATAAACAACATGAGCATCCTATTTTTTTGCAAACTTGACTGAGTTCTTGTGAACCCAGTTTGGGATGATCTTTTCCCAACGTCTTTTGCCAATTTTGGGTACATTCGTAACTCTGACCATACCACGGTTACCCTTAAGCTTGGTTTTCCCCGAATTAGGCGTAAAAAACCGTTCGAATTTTTTAACATGTGGAAAGCTCACCCGTAATTTAAACCTATGGTTTCTAAGAATTGGAATAATTCCATTGCTTCTTCTGGGATGAGACTAGTCACCGAAAAACTTTTGAGATTGCAGTCTGAACTTCTAGGTCTGAATCGTAAAGAGTTTAGTGACATTAGGTCCATGGTAAAAAGCACGCAAGAATGACAATTGTTGGCGCAAACTAACTTGGCTAACGATCCGCTCAATCCAAATCTTTTCTCGGATGAATGTGAAGCATCATCTTCTTTGATCTTTCATAGTCGAGCCGAAGAGTCCTTTCTTAAGCAGAAATCTAGAGAAAATTGGATAAAGTTGGGGGATAAAAATACTAAATTCTTTCACAATAGTATTAAGGCTCGTCTCTTCCGAAAAAAAATCGTTTTCATTAACAATGAGTATGGAGTTACTGTCTCAACTCCTACCAGTGTTGCTAATGTTTTTGTAAGATACTTTTAAAATTCTCTTGGTATGAGCCATTCTATCGGCTATCCTGGTTGTTCAGTATTGACAGTAACAAATCTTCGGGGTCGGATGGTTTCAACTCCACCTTCTTTAAATCCAATTTGAGCGTTGTTGACTATGACATCTCTAATGGTATTATAGAATTCTTCCACTGTGATTCTCTGGATCCCTCTTGAAGCTCCACCTCTATTTCCATCATTCCCAAAAAAGACTCCTCCTCTCATTCTGCTGATTTTAGACCTATTGTTCTTTGTAATGTACTTTACAAAATCATTTCCAAAATTCTAGCCAATAGAATTAAGGATTTTTTCCCCTACCTCATTGATAATTCTCACTTGGCCTTTGTTAAAAGAAGGAACATTTCAGATAATATTCTTCTATCCTAGGAGCTTTTGAGAGGTTACCATTATAATCATAGGGACAAAAGAATTACCCTCAAAATTGACTTAATAAAAGCCTTTGATAATGTCAGATGGCATCCTATTCTAGACATCCTTGTTGCTATGAACTTCCCTGAGAAAACGATCTCCTAGATAATTAAGTGTCTCCTCTCCGTCGTATTCCATCAATATTAATGGAGATGTTTATGGAAAAATCAAAGGTATAAAAAGTCTGAGACAAGGAGATCCTCTCTCCCCTTCCTCTTTGTTCTTGTCATGCAAGTTCTATCCAGTATTCTTAAGGAAAAGAGTAAGGATAAGAAGTTTCGATTCCATTGTAAATGTCAAAAGCTCAAAATCATTAACCTAAGCTTTGCAGACGGTCTAATGATTTTTTCCATGGTGACGTTAATTCTCTCAATCTTATCAGGGCGGCCCTTGATGAATTCCATTCCATCTCTGGTCTGAAAGTAACCCGTCAAAAAGTAATATATATTTTTCGGGTATGGACGACCGCCTCCGCCTGGAGCTTCTATCCATCTTGGGATACCTTGAAGGTTTGCTGCCGGTGAAATACTTGGGAGTACCCCTTCTCACTAGTCGTATCACCCACTCGGACTATCGTCCTCTTCTTTGCAAAATCACATCTAGAATTGAGTCGTGGACCTCTAAGCATCTCTCTTATGCAGGTAGGCTTCAACTTATCAAGATTGTCTTATTCGTTGGTCAGGTCTATTGGTTTTCCATTTATATTCTTCCCTCTAGAATAATCAAAGAGCTGACCCGATACCTCCATTGTTTTCTTTGGTCGGGATCAGCTGTGAAACTCTATGGAGCCAAAGTAGCCTGGTCTACTGTCACATTTCCCACTATAGAGGGCGGCCTTGGGATTCTAGACCTAAAAGTCTAGAATCAGGCGGTTGTTCTAAAACACCTTTGGTCTATTATAAGTAATAATAATCACTCCATTTGGTGTGACTGGATTAAAATGGAAAAAAAATTAAAAAATCTAATTTTTGGAATCTTCCTATTGGATCATCTTCATCTTGGATCTGGAGGAAAATTCTTTGTCTCCGCCCTTTGGCTTGTAATATGTACAGGCTGACTATCGACAATGGTTCGGGTACCTCTTTCTGGTCCGATCATTGGCTTCTTTTCTCTTCCCTTGCTGCTCACTACGGAGACAATATCATAAATGACTCCATGCTTAGGAAGAACCTTAAGGTCTCGAATATCATCCTTGACGGAAATTGGATCTAGCCTTCAAACTTAAGATCGGCGAGAGCTCGGAGCTGCACAAATCTGAGGGAGATTCACCAGCTAATCCTTTCTCTCCCTCCCCCCAATATTGAGTCCGGCAATATCCCTTTATGGAAGACGAAGGAAGAATCCAACTCCTTTTCTATCAAAGACACGTATCGTGTCATTCGAGTGCCTAACCTCAAAATGGGGTGGGTTGAGTTAGTTTGGAATAAATTTAATATAAATCGTCATTCCTTTATCTTATGGCTCCCTATCTTGGGTAAGCTTGCTATCAAAGACAAGCTGAACAGTTGGGGCTATAATATTCCAACTGATTGCGCCCTTTGCAACTCTAATATTGAAACTATCCCGCATATCCTCTTTGAGTGTAGTTTCATCCAGAGTATCTGGACTAAGGCTAGTGATAAACTTGGCTCTCCATTTACGACCTCTTGCTGGCAATCTTGGGTTTGTGAAGCGTCAAATTGGTCTCAATCTTGTAACCATAGTATTTGGCACCCTGGTTTCTCACCGTATCCTATCGGATCTCCGGTTCAGATTTCACGACACCAAGATTAGTTGGCCTATGTAAATAACTTTATTAATTTTTTCTTTTGGTTTGAAGGGTTCGAGCGGTGAGTGCAGGTCTTCTCACTCCGATTTGTTGATCCTCTAGGAGGTGTACTACTCTCATCTCATATGTCTATTTGGCTTGATCAGCAACACTACTTAGACTATTTATTGTCTTTCTATTATGATTTGATGATATACTGTTTTTTTTCGACCTTCATAGTTCGAATAGACTGTATTACTCGGGAGATGTCCTAATTACTCATATAAACAATTTTCAATTAATTTAATATTTTATTTCACAAAATAAAAAGTTGTTTATAAATATATTTAAAATAACATACTGACGTTAAAGCAGACACCAGTCAACCACGTGACCGACTGATCACGGCTATCAGTTTTGCCCGGTCAACAAACACGACCCACATACAAGTTATATTTTCTTTACCAATGGATGCTCTCTCTTTTCCATCAAACTTTGGTTTATAGTAAAATGAACCTATTCTTTAACCCTCCCAATTCGGTATCTACTATCGGTCTTAATTGTCGGAAATCAAATAGAATTTAATATATTTTTTATTTTTCAAAATTTTAGTGGTAAATCGAATTAATTTTATACGCTTCTAAAATTTGTATAATACTTTTTAATAAACCAAAAAGTTATATAATCACACATTTAATTTGTTAAATATTTTCTTTGAAATTCTGTCAAAACCAAAATAAACCATCGATAAAAGGTTAAATCATACAAAATAAATAAATTATAAAACGAACAAAATAAATAAACAAAAAATAAATCAAAATTTGGTAAATAAAACAAAATAAAATATAAAACAACCAAAATATATATATTAAAAAATGGTAATAGTAAAACATTTATTAATATTGAAAAATAGACATAATTCTATATTTATAAGTTATAAGTTATTTGAGAGTTATAATAATAATAATCATTATGAACCAAATGAACAATAAATATATTTTTTTTTAAATTAAAAATATGTTTTATTTAATAAAACAATCATTTTTTTATAATATCAAATTGATGAATCCACAATACACAAAATATTTTCGAGATATTTAATCCAAAATGTAAACAACGACTGTCATTACTAATTCAGAAGAACAAGATATGTCAATCATCACTTGAGCGGTTCTAGCCACCGAGTTTTGACAGCTAACAAAAAAATGAAAAGAGGATAAGTAAAAAATGTTAAATCAAATGATGGAGATGATGTATTTGGCTCTTTCTACTCCAAAGTTTAAATCCAAGCACCAAGAACCATAGACCTTAGATGGAAACTGCAAACCAAGAGAATGAAGAAGATGACAATGACAGTCACATGGCTAGACAATGTTATCAGAACATCACCAACATATGGAACTTTCATTTTAGAAGAAAAATAAATGTCGGCGAGTCAGATCAAAATTTGCATGAGAAGAACAACAATCGCCGACACTGTAGACGGAACTATAAAAGAAGAACCCAAACCCCTGAATCTAAGGAAAGAAATGGAAAACGACGAGAGAAAGATGATCGAATGGATCCACTAGACACTATTCAACATAATGATCTAGGCGTCCTTCCACCACCAAAAACCGCTTAAAATAGACAACAAGTGTCCAATATTAATCCAATATTCAAACAGAGCCACCATCAGGTTCCCCCAAAAATTTGGATTGGTTTTACCATGCATGTAGGTTACAATGACAACTACCACGCCCCATAAGCCCAACCTGGAGTAAATCCGGGTGATTAAAAGTACCCAAGGCCTCTTATAAAATTATTATATGAAATGTTCTCTTGTGCACCTTCGATTTATCCAAATATGCAACCCCGATATCCACTACTTTTAGTAGCACTCAATGACAAGTATCAATATGGGTATATTTCAGCTTACATTGGATAACAACCCACAAGGATGTTAGCCGACCATGTAACTAATGCAATGATACTATACCAATAAAACAATATGTCGCTGCTTAGTATAGCAACAATGCTTTGGTAGATAGAAAAAACGGGTTGGTTAACAACACCCATCAAGAGGCATGTAAACATAGATAATCCAATATTTTTTATGAAAAATATGATAATAATACGCAAGACGAGTCCCCTTTGGTGCCCAAAATGGATCATGGATTGCTAATGCCTTTCTTTTAACCAACAAGATAGATAAATTCATCGATAAATGAATTTCGGACCACCATATGGAGAATGTCTAAAGTGAGATGTTGAGATACCCTAGAGTGGTTGATAGCATGAGACACAAAGAATTTATTCTAAGGCTAAATAAAAAGCTTTTGCAAACCACAATATTGGCTTAAAATCTCTCAACGGAGATACAAACTATATCATCAATTGCAAGTAAAGACCTAATGAGAGCTTGCGAGTATACACAGAACAGTTTATCAAAGCCAAATATGGGATTTTTGATTTATCCGAAAACATATCATATATTATGTACCGACAAGGGATATTACATGAAACCTTGTCCACATCGATTATAAAAATAATTCATATATATTTGGAGACTTGTACGTGCAAATAAAACACCATATTAATATGGACGAAATAGAAAAAACAAGAGTGGATGGATATACAAATACCCCAACATCTTATCCAAGAAATCATTCGCTAGCACGAATGGCTAAACCACTCTCTTTGGTAAATGTTTATTGTAAACCTTATCAGGACATTACTAAAATAAACAATTACGAAGAATCGTTTAATTTCATGTACTCTAGATAAGAAAGACGGTATTAAAGAAAATTCAGAAGAAACAACAACAACTACAACAACAATGACAACAACCGAATATCCAAACACCATGTATGGGTCACATTCACTAAAATAACTTAGAATATTAGAGTTATCTATAAAATAACTCAAAATGTACTTAGGTAATCAATCGCAAAAAAAAAAATTACCCCAAAGAAACTAGATGTAAGTCAGAGTATTGAAAATTTCATGAAGATGTACGCCCATAATACAAGTAATTGTTAGAATTTATAAGAAAACATTTAAAGCATGATTGGCAAGGAAAAATATCATAATTTGTTAAAAATAATAACATAAATAAGCAAGAGCTTTGGAAGTTGATCGGGTTCCACCGGAAAGACGAGACAAAAAAATTCAAGAATGATTGAGGAGCCTGTGACGCTACAAACCAATTTCATCTTTCGCATAGATTTAAAAGAGTACTTGTATCATGATCGCAATAAAAAATTTATTTGTGTTATTGATAGAAAAGAATTATCTTTCATGAATCACTAATCGATTGATTAAAAGATATATCAAACATTTAGAAATACAACACCGCAGACACACTTCCTCGCACTTGTACTAAAATCCATACCCAATCCTAGCATACTCTTATGATGCAGTGAGATAAAGAGAAGGACCCTATGATGATACAGTATTTATCAACATCGAATGGGCCGATGTGGACATGAAAATAATAATGATCAATACAAGAATTTATCTAAAATATTTTTCAACCAAAGATACGGTAAGATATGAGGCATTTCATAATTAATATATTCATTACAAATCTTAACAGGTTTCACATATGTTAATACACATGTAATGGGATAATTAAACGTGATGTGGTTTTTGGAAGATAATGATTTAGCAAAATGTTTTGTTACCTCTTTAGGATAGTATAAACTTAAGGCTCGTGGTGGGACTAAAAAAAATACTCTTATTTCCAAGCTAATAATATCAACATTCGAACCTCATTCTCATTAGAAAATGCCATGCAAAATCCAGATGTTTCATAACAATTGACAATATGTCTGGTCAAGCTAGAAGACTCTGACCTTCAATACGAATCCGAAACTGCAAATAAGGCTCAAGCCTTGGATGATTTTATCTTAAAATTTAATTTTCAATGCCCGATACCTTCGCAAGAACAACTAGATTTGACATGGAAAGTAAAAATTGATGGAGAAAAAAATTAAGAGGCTTCCATGAATGAATTAAAATTATTTCTCTAACCCAAGAAATTGTGACATAAATAATCAAGTTTGGTTCCATTTTGTTTTTGAATAATAGGTCTGAATACAAATTTTTATTGCATAGTTATGACTAACTCACATATGTGGGGCCAAACGAGTCCAGTTATTCATATATTCACAACCCGTAGTCAACCAAGTACTCGGCCAGACCGAATTAAAGAAATACAACATTATTTGATACGTAAAAGAGCTATAGTGGAAGTTTCTTTCTTCGAGCAAGTGTATTTTAAGTAAGTAAGAAGAGTGGAAAAATATTATACGGTGCCTTAGCATCTTTGACATGCAGAAATATTCGGGAATGAGTCATTTTCAACGATAAACCATCCGTCATATTTCCCAACAAGTTGATTATAATTGTAACCACATAAGGGGACAAATAAAAGCATTGATGGAGAACTCATATCACAAAGTACCTAACATAAGGTATAATACTAGAAAACAAGATCAAAGAAAAAAACCAAAGATGAAAGCATCACAGTTCGTTTTGCTCTCTAGCATACTATACAGGCGGTTATTGAAAAAACCTTTTCTCAAATGTCTTGGCCCAAATGAAAAAATATATACATTTCATAGGTTTGGTTCCTTAGGTTCAAAAATGATATAAAGAAGTGACCTGTAAAACGTTTCAAATTGGGATGGAGCCTTTAATTGTGGAATTAAAGGTTGTGTTATAAATTTTTTAGATGCTAGATGGATAAATAAATCCACTTCGATATCCCTAGAAAGAAAAGCACTAGAAGATTTAATATCATTCATAAGTTATAATATAGTATGTAAATGTTTTATTACGATAACATTACCAGTGTAATCTTTCCTTATCTCGTGGTGCAAGTAAGGTTGTAATGAGGAAGTTAGTATTTAATGAAAATTTTATGTTGTAACATTCTTTTTCTTTTTTTTTCTTTTTATGATGCACCCATTAGTCTTTGGATTTGGTTAATGACATGAAACATTTATTGCAAGTAATTATGCCTAATAAACTTTATAGCTTCAACATTAATGTTATATCCTTCTAAAAAGAATTTAGAATTAGTCTAAAGTGTTAACAAAATTAGCGTCCATAATGGTACGACCTTCAATCAACAAAACATTTGGGATAACTCTGAAGTCTTAAAATCTCTTCAGTGCCTCTTATATTTTGACATAGTCTTATCTTATTTTTCAAGTGTGGATGTTGGAGTGGAAGAGGCAATGACAACATCAAAATAAGTTACAGTGGGTCAAATGGATCAACCTTATTGCCCTCACCAAATTTACCAAATTCCATTATTGGGGTACTTCCGCTTCATCATCCCACAAATCCATATGATAATTTTTTTTCTTTATCATATATAAGAATTTAAAACACATTATGCCATCATTTTATGGATCTAGAAATTGGGTTTTTCGTGATCTCATTGTCACACGCGGGCGGAAAGCATATGTTCTTTAGAGATCCTACCCTAAACAAATACAAGTTAATTTCTAGAAACAACTTGTGAATGTTAAGTATCAACACATATTTTTCCTTGGACATAATATCCTTGACATCATTCAACAAATTGGTTTCAAATTTTGTAGTAATGTCAGCCCAATGAGACCGTTCGGCATCTAATACATTACTCAATTCAAAATTCTCCTTGATAATAATAGTTGTACTCTATTTTAGGAAATTTTAATCAGTAATTAGACCAAGCGTTTTACTATTGAAGTTTAAGTGGTATGTAGTTCAGCTAATTCGCTTTGTTTCCAACATCATATCTTCTTTCTTCAACGTTTGTTTATATTTATCTAGCTAAGCATTTAGACTCACAGAAGCTTGTTTCTCTTACGCTAAAATATGGGACTGGCTAGATAGTTTATTACTCAATAAAATATTGGCTTCACGCCCATTTACCAATTCTAAATATAGTCGTTTATTTGAAATAGTTTTAACAAATCTTTCAACATCCACTCTTTTATCAGCAGAAATCTTAGCATGGAACTCCGCTTGTAACTTCTATTTTGCTTCTGTCTTTGCATGCAGTGTAGCTATTATCTCTACACTTCCCTCATATAAATATGGGACCATTTCCACTAGTGTACCCAAACTTGGCACTAAGGTGGATAGCTCAATGGGGTTTTGAAGAAGAAGGTAAAAGGAATGCAATATTTTCTACACATATAACATATTTTAAAAATGGCTAAGGATTATAATTGTGATAGAAAATATGATATAAATAAATTGATAATAGGGAAAAACACTTACTTCAAGTTAAAATTTCATATGTTTTCTTAGTACGTTAAGGATAGAGATATCAACATATAACTCTCTTTTATTCGCTGGAACAAGAAACTCTTGAACAAATTAGTTACCTAAATAGGAACAACTTTGGTTATATCAAATCTAACAACTTTCTTATTGCAACTGGCTCTTTTGCATGCTCCTTACTACCCATATTAACTTTACCACCAAGACAAACAATGACTTCTCCAGTCAGATCAACCTTTTATGCTAGTAGTGTTTGCTCATGCACCAACTAAATCTGGGGACTTGGTTACCTCCAATTCTTTCTTTTTCATTAATTTTGAGTCTTTACCTCTGACGTAGATTTGTTTGGATTCCTCTTCTACTTTGTTTGGCATTATTCTACATGAGTTTCCACCACACCCGTGGAGGATAATACCTTTTGAGACTTCAACATAAATACCTCCAGTGACTTCATTGTTTGATCGAAATAATAACCTTCTATATTTTCTAATTCTTGGCTTCCACACCTATTTTCGAGCTAATTTAAGAAATTTTTATATTGGTCATTTGGTCACGGTGCTCCTTCAATCTCTCTTGAAGCACAATTGTACTTAGTTTCTCCGTTGACTAAACGTTAAACTTTGAGAGTGGCTTCACCAAGAGACTGCTTTTAGCTGAAGATGTCGTCGATATTTTATTTTATGATGAAGAATTTTTAATCAATTTAATAGTTTTGGATGATCTATAGGAATTACCATCAAACTTATTTCACTGTTCATATTAGAACTTCTTTCATAAGTGTCCCAAATTTTTTATCGCTTCAGATTATTCACAACCTTCGACAGGAAAGTAACACTCTTTTATTTTTTATTTTTTAGGAGACCAATCATAGTTAACTCTTATAAAACCTCAAACTGCATTTCCACCTACGTGGAACCATCCCTCTCCATACTAAAACCTCAATTTGAACCATCCTCCATGGTTTTCAACTTTTTGATAGGTTTTAGGTTTAGTTTTGTCCATTAGAAGTTTCTTTTATTTTATAACTTCATTGTTGTTATCATCATAATGACCCTTACTACACGAGTGTGGTTTCTTATCTTTTTTTTTATTCCTTCTTATGTTCAGCTACACCACTTTATTTCTTTTCATACTTATGGAAGCAGCCATTTGTGCCTAAATTGCCTTGAATTCTCTTTTCAGAAAAGATAAAACTCATTTCTATTGGCCACAGAAGTTGCATTTTTACATGTGTGCTTTTTTGGAGTCTTCTTTCCATCATTTTCCTTATTGACCGTGGAATTCTCAATCAAGTCTTGATTAGTTCATATGTCAGCAAGATAAAATATTTGTGATAACAATAGTTTCTTAAATTAATTATCAAACGTTTCGATCTGTTGCATCATCCTCTTATACCTCAACTCAGCATCCTTAACATTCACTTTATAGTCCAAATTACGAACTATAAGAAAATCAACTTTATACGATGAGTATTTCACCTATTAAGCAAGAGAAACATAACACATAAAAAACCACTACTTATTTCCTTTCACACTCTAGATACGGGCATACCATCACATCACATTCATGACCATTCTCCCAATATCTAGACACATACATCAATTTATTTTTCCATAGCTTTTTATAGTGTGGAATATCATCAAAACAATTACCAAAACCCTCAGGCATAGAGTAAAAATATAGATTTCTCTTTCACGGAGTTAGTTAGTTAATGCCCATAATTGTTTGAGATTAAAATATCCATAACACTCATGAGAAAGAATAACAGTATCCATTAAAAACCTCCAAGAGTTGGGCACCAACTGTAAATGACATGATTTGGTTTTGAATAACTGATATATATATATATATATATGTATATGGGCTTAATAGAAACAGTAGACCGTGTTTCAGAACATACATAAGCAAAACAACCTTTTATCTCTGACATCAAATGGCGTCTGCCCTTTGCTTTGAAAGTGAATCGTCATATTTGATAGAATGCACTAATATTTGAAATTATTTGCTTGCTTTGAAGGCTCAAGGTATTTATATATATTCAATAACACGTGTCGATTTTGTCTTCATTAACGTTTCTATACACAACTTGTCTTTATTATTTCTCATAGACTTCAGTAGACACCAACGCTAGTTGACTCTCTTCAGAAAACAAATTATCATTGGGATATACGAAAATATTCAATGGGCGAACATATTCAATCTCATTCTGTTGTTTGTTTCAACATGGCATTTGAAGGGGTTTATCATAAAATTCATCTCATCATGATGCATAGCAGTGAAGAGTGAAACTAAGATATTATTTTGAGAAATCATTTATCTTGGGAAAATTTTGGAAAATATGGATTTTATAACCAATGTGAAACTAATGATGTGAAAGGTTGAAGCTTTAAAAAGAAAAGCAGAAGAATTATATTATTGGTTGTGGGCTTATAAGAGCTTCAATGGAGAACAAATGTAAAGTTCATCAAAGAGTAAGGAACATATCTTATATGGGCTTTTAAATCTAACACCTCAATTACTACATGATCAACAACCGAGATGCATTAAGATAAATGACTAAACTAAAAGGAGAGGAACCAACCCCATGTGCGCTTACCGCATAGTTTACTATAGCCCGTCTAGGTGTCAAACATAGAGCATACATATTTTAAGTGATTGATAATAAGTGTCTCATCTTAAAAATTATTTTCTTCCACCGAAGTCTTTAAATCAATAGTTGCAACTCCCTTCATGTGTATTCCTAAAATTACGATAGATTGGTCAATTACCTCATTTGGTTGTCCCAATGAAGAAAATTTCAATGACTTCAAATAATCTTCAGCCTTTCTTACATTCTTTGAAGAGACTATGAGGGTTACTCAATCGCACTTCCAAAAAATAGTTATTCTGTTGTTCATTCCATTGAACCTTAAGAAAAAAGTTTTTTTTTCGTTTCATGCAATCACAATAGTAGTCCTTCTAAAATAATTTGAAAGGACTAGGGGATACTTTATTATATCCATAAACAATATGGAGAAAATTCAAACCATCAGAATGTTATCGTACATTCATAAGCAAATTTAAACAATTTGAAGAATTCCAAAGATAGCTCAACCCATCTTAAGAAAGAAATAAATATTATTTCATTTGAGAAAATGTCTAAATAACTTTAACAAAATGTTACTTGTTTTTGTACTCTTTCTCCTTCAACAAAGTATACTTTTTCTCCTCGAGGTATATTTTGGCTGGAAAACGGTTTTCAAGGAGGCATGAACAGGGTCGACACAAACTAATCGTGAGAGGTATTTTAGCTTAGTTTGGTTATAGTGGGATACCAGTCTACCAATATATGTAAAAAATCTTAGTAGTCCAACCAAAAGAGGTTGTAGTACAGTTTGATATACTTTGAGATTTGATATTATACATTGATCACTATACATGCTTTGAACAGAACTCAACAAGATTCGGTAGACTTCCATAAACAAATACAAAAATATGATTAACAACATTTAAATAGTCTCCCTTAATTATTTTGCATGGACTAAGATGACTAGTAATAAGGGTGGAAACTGTATGGTCCAAAAGATCCATTTCATTGAGCTATTGAAGCTCGTTCAGCCAAAAGACATAAAGAAACATTAAGCCAAAGGTTAATCATAAAAAATATATAAATTATAAAAAGACTAAAGAGAATAAATAGTCATGAAAATAGAAGACCATAATGACCAACAAAACATTAATATTGAAGATAGTTATAACTTTCAACATTTATAACCTATAAACCATTTGACAATTATCAATTGTAACCGACCGATCATTATGATTCAAATGAGTGATAAATATAAACTAATTAGATGTAAATTTATGAGTTCCTCTATATAAAAGAAATAAATGTAATAATAAAAAATTGATCTTTACCATGCTATTTTTAAGTGGAAAAATAAATTCATATTTGATTTTTTTTTAAATTTCAATTAGATTTGTAAACATTTTTAAAATATATTTTTCAATTTGATTTCATAGTTAGTATGCAATGTGTTGACTATTAATCCAAACAAGAGGGAGAGTGTCTTAGTTAGTATTTCATCTCACAATGACTTTGAAAAATAAGCTTCTATTTCATGATTGGTTGTCCACATTGGGTGATGGGACTTTCATATATGTGTCACAACAGTTAGTCTATCTACTTATTCAATGTGTGGTTCTATTTTTTGTTAGGTATATGATATTAATTTTTCTATAATATGCCAAAATTAGTCGTTGATTGAAAACTGGCGGCAAATGACTTTTCTAAGGGCTCGTGTCACATCTTGCCGAGTTCATGCAAACATATGAAAGTTATTTTGTAAAACATTAATTATTTTGTACCCGAGATCGATTGGAATACCTTGACTGATCTTCAATATTTTTCCTTCTTTAATTTGCACATCATACATCTTCTCTAGGTTGTACTAGGTGGAGGGCTTCTATGAGGTCACCCATTCCTTTTATAATAAATTTTTATTCTTATAATTTATATGATTTGAGTATTTGGGATGATATAGAACATTCATTGTAAGCATTGTGATTTCCTATTATAACCATTAGCTTTTCATTGATTGGGTACGTGAGGCATTTAGTCTAGCTAACATCTTCCCGATATGATAATATAGAAGGAAGTTATGTCTACTACCATGAATTAGAAAATGGACTTTCTTCATATATTATTCTTTTTTGAGGATAACGTTTAGGTTTAACTCTCCCAATATTTTTGTACTCGTTATGGTGAAGAGATTCAAAATTTGTTGGTTCAAGGTTAGCACTGAAGCTCATTTCTTCTTGTCATAAATTCATATGTGAAGTACGTTTACTGAGCTACCAAAATCTATTATTACCCTATTGACTTCTACCCTTATATCATTTATTGTTATTAGTACGAGATTGTTGTGTGGTGCTGTGATTCATCTTAAGTCACCATATGCGAGCGATAAAACTGGATATATATTCCAATACAAATGTGGAGATGTTTGTCCTTGAATTCACCTCTATTTCATATGTATGTCTCTTCATTGACTATTTGGAGATTCTGGAATACATGTTTTTTCCTACAATTAACCATATTGATTGTTCGTTGAGATCTGGGTCAAAGTATTGCGTGGGTCAATTTATTCTTCTTATTCTGAGATTGTTATGGATTTCTAGTGTTCTTTGTTCTTCAACTGGTGAGTAAGCTTCTTTTATTGTTACTTCACCCAAACCTTCCTAACAAAGTAAATTATTTGCTTTCATCTACTAGAATTTGGACTTATCCTACAAATCCCATTAATCTTATAAGGTGACCTATATCATTTTGAAATTTATGATACTTGTTTGTGTTTCTTTGTTCTTGCTCTCCATGCAAATTCCCCGACTTATGATATCTGATAGGATCATTGGTCTTATTATAGGTTGCTCCATATTTTCGGTTAGTTCTATAAATGATCATTTTGGTGGGTAATCGGGTTTTTTGCTAGTCTTGTTACCATATACACTTATGTATTTCCTTGATTGTTTCTCAACATAACTGGAGTTGTTGTTTTGTTTTTATTGGAGGTTTCATTCTTGGAATTGATTTGATCCGTTGTGACATTTTTAATAGCCCGATGATAGTTTTGTGGTATATTATGAGAGTAACAATGTATCCATCTTTTTCGGCTCTAGAAACCTTGATGAGCGATTTACATGAGCCAATAAATGACCTCAATTTAGATATTTATTCTTCATTATATGGTTTGAATGAGCATCTTGTAAAACTCTTTATCTACAACAACAAAATCATAACAATCATTCAATTCACTCTTTGTATCCACGAACCTTTGGGTGTAGTATCTAAAAGTTTCATTTGGTCTATGTTTTGAGTGAATTATGTAGTTTTTATCTTATTTTATCACTTAAGAGCCTATAAAATGATTTCTAAAAGTTTTCTAAAGCATCTTGTAAGTCTTGATACATCATGGTGGGAGACTATTAACTTACTACTTGTCGCTTCCTCTGAAGGTCATGGAGAATTATCCTCACCTTATTTTTTTAGCAACTATATATTACACCATCTCGATGTTAAACTGATGGATATAAATGTTTAGGGTCTCCTTTGTCGTAATATTTATCCATTTTGTTGTTGGTAAAGTTAAGTTTTAAAACTTCATACAATATTAATCAGAGCATTAATAATACATAGAGCCAACAATATGGCTAAACCCATACCAAAGCTGATATCACACTCCAAGATAAGGAATAAAAGTTAGATATGCAAACGTGACAACCCTAAAGCTTCGCTACTAAGTGATACGAATCCAACCAAAAATACAACTAAACCCAACCAAATCTGATATGGAAGTCTATAATCATGAATGTAAGATGTATATGCAAACATATCAAACTTAGAGATTTGATACCAATTGATATGAAACTAACCAACCATGTGAATAAGCCTGGAACAAATATGGTATGGAACTCGTAAAAAAATCAGGAATGTATAGCAAAGACACCACAAATCGGATCGAAAGACCATTTAACAATTCAGAAGTAGTTAACAAATAACTAAAGTGAAACACTCTTAAATTTTATTTTTGTCGAATATAATTTGTCCTTACAGAGATTTTGAAACATATATATACTTATAACAAGCTCCAAGTATAGAAAAGTCATATATTACATTTAAATACAAACATTAATAATAGTTAATTTTATATTTCTAAAAAAATAAAAAAACTTAATTAAACAACTAGACATTTTACTTTCCATACTTCAAAGTATTGATTAACATGCTCCTCATTTATTTTATTTTATTTAATTTTATCTGCTAGTGGTGATATGAAGTAAGATTTTAGTAATATTTGAATCTATATTTATCTTCTTAGAAGCATCCACGTAGACATATCAATATAAATATTCTACGATAAAGGTTTCTTAATCAGGGCCTAAGCATCAAAATATGGGGTTGGTTAACCTTCTTTTGTACAATATGTCTGACGTCCAAAACGAATCTTGTTGACTTCATCTTAACTTTTATTGCATATCTTTTATCTTCAAGGAGTACACCTTCGACGAGGTATTTCTTAATTGGATTTCTACAATCTTCTTCTTCTTCCTATATTACCATTACCCTTGTAGAGGTAAATACTGATAAAAACTGGTTGGATAAAGTAATGAATGGTTTTTTTCAATGGATTATTCTTGGGGTCAAAGATGTGCAGTTTTAGAATGCAAGCGCACCATCGAGTATATTTTCAACTCTTGACATTTGTTCCAACTCAACCAACTAAAACTGGGAAACTTTCCATCAAATCTCTTTTTTCCTTGAGCTTATCCCAATGCTTGGTTGACCACTAATTGTGAATCTGTGATTAACTGAACTCTTGTAGCTCTACAATATTTTGCTAGCTATGATCCTGGAATTATGGTTTCGTACTCTGCTTCATTGTTGGAGGCTGAAGAGCTGAACTTTATGAATTCATTTATAATATCTCTTATTATATATATAAGTTGGAAACTTTTCATTGAACCTATATTTTTACTTACTCCATCAGTTCTAACCTTCCATATAACTTTGGATTGTTCTATTTTAAATAATGGTCTTTGAGATTGAAACTCTTCAAAATATCTGCCAAGACCTACGCTTGGATTTTGTCCTTCTTGGTTCAAAGTAGATACATAATATCCTGATTTTATAGACCATTTAGTGAGTCTTTAAGATACATCTAGATTTTGTAGTATATTTTTTTAAGGGGACGGAATTTCAGACTATTATCGTATAAGCTTGGAAATACGAACTTTTTTTGTTTTCAACTAACAATGCAAAATCAAGTTTTTCTAATTGTAAATATCAAGTTTTAGCTGGTAAAATATATTTAATTACGTAATATATTGCTCTAGATTATGAGACTACAATATATACATTTAAATTATTTCACGACTAAGGTTTTATTAATACCTCTCTAAAAGTCAAGAGTTTATTCTCAAATCTTGAAAGAAAGATTGGTATTTATCTGACTATCTTGACAAAAATCTTCTTAGTGCGGCTAGTCTTCCAGTACGAATTTGTACCTCCTTTACATTTTGTGGTGGATCCATTGTTGCTATGTTGGCAACCTGAGTGGTATATAATTTGGTTCATTTCATGGTAACCATGTAGCCTAAGAATTTTCATGATATTACTCTGAATGTACATTTGAATGATTTTAACTTGAAGTTGACTCTCCTAAAGGTCTCCGTCAACTCTTCCATATAAAGGCCTCTGACAATCATTTCTTCAATATAGGCTTGTATTTTTCAACCTAATTGATATGCATATATCTTGTTAACTAGTACTTGATATATCACTCATGTGTTTTTTTAATTCAAATAGAATTACTTTGCAAAAATATAGTCTATTTTTTATAACAAATGTTGCATGTTCTTTTTCTTCTTCTCGTATTTGTATTTGATTATAAGCGAAAAATGCATCCATAAAAGATAGATTTTTTTCCTGGATGTTGTTAACTAGTAGTTGATATGCCGCTCAAGTGTTTTTCAATTTAAATGAAATTACTTTGTAGGAATATAGTTTCTCAAAAATCTTGTTAACTAGTACGTGATATGTCGCTCATGAGTTTTTCAATTCAAATGGAATTACTTTGTAAAAATATAGTCTTTTTTTGTAACAAAGGTTGCATTCTCTTTTTCTTCTTCTTGAATTTGTATTTTATTATTAAAGGTGAAATTCACCCATAAAAGATAGAATTTTTTCTAGGATGTTGCATCTATGAATTGGTCAATCAGCAGCCTGAGAAAAAGGTCTTATAGGCAAGCCTTGTTGAGGTATGTGAATTTCATGCACATCTTCTAGGATGTCGTTCTTCTTCATGACCGCGACATGATTGGATGTCCACATTGGGTAATGGGGATTTCATATATTTATCACAAAATTTAGTTTATTTACCTCTTCAACGATTAACTCTATTTTTTTGTTAAGAATATGATATTCTCCTTTGTATAAGAGGCTGAAAGTTGTTGTTGATTGACAACTAGCGCCAAATAACTTTTGATGGGACTCATGCCAAATCATGTTGACTTCATGTAAACATATGCAAGTTATTAATTACTCCATTTGTTTTATAATAAGTGTCTTTCTAAAAGAAATTCTTTGTTTCATAATAAATGTCGTTCTCATTTTCTAATACAACACTAATTACATATATTCAATTTTCAACCAATAAAATAGTTAACATTCTGTACAAGTTATTAACTCCACCAATCAAATTTACTTCTTTTATTCTTTTAAAGTTTTTATTAGTTTCCTTAATATTAATGAAAAAACCTTAAATGACACATATTAGGACTAAATTGATTGGCAAGTTTAGTAACGGTATTCCTAAGAAAGTGAAGCTTGAGAGTTTTTTTGCCACAATGAAGTTCAGAGGTTCATACTGTTATGAAGTATGGGATTCGCACCATATCTTTTTTGAATTTGAGTTGAAGGAGGATGTTTCAAGATTTTGGTCTCGAAACGTGTGGAAATTTGACGATGTTGTGATGAGAATCTTGAGGTGGAATCAAGATTTTAACAAAAAAATCGAAAACCCAACTGTTCTGACTTGAGTCCGCTTTGAGAATCTGCCTGAGTGTCTCTACGATAAGGGTCTAGTTAGTGATATGGCCTCTGTTATTGGTCCTACGTATAAGTTTGTGGTTCCAAATAAGAATCGTGCGTACACTAATTCTCGGTATGCCCAAGTGGAGGTTGACATCTCCAGAAAGCTTCAAAGAAGGATGTGGGTTGGCTTTGGGTGCAACGATGGATATTGGGTGTCTGTTAGTTATAAGAATGTTCCAATGTATTGTTCTGGTTGCTTGCATATTGGTCATGATTTGTCTGTGTGCAAGAAATATTCTGAGAAAGTTGAAGTTTCTAAAACTGTTAATGAAAAATATCAAGGTGATGTTGCCAAAGAAGATAAAGAGGGTGATAGTAATATGGGGCCTTCAGTTGATTCTTTAGGTTCAAGAAATATGAACATTATTAAAGTTTACAGACGTCAGTTAAATCGATAATTACTCAAAAAGATCAAGAAGAAAAGATGAATAGAAAAGATGAAGATGACGACATTAAATTCAGCATGGTTTTTCTCAAGATCAATTGTGCAAGACTTTAGATTGAATAGTACATCGTCCCTCGACTATCGCGTTTGGTGACAAATAGTCCTTTGACTTTCAAATGTCCGTTGACAATCCCTAGACTATCGCGTTTGGATAAAGTTAGTCCACCAGATCCTCCAATCCATGAGAGGCTGCCACATGTCACTATAGTCCCTAGATTTTTGTATTACCACTAGTCCTTTGAGTTTAGTTTTCTGTAATATTCAACATTTGGGGTTTGATCTAAACTCAAGCGACTAGTGGTGATACAAAAATCTAGGGACTATGGTGACAGGTGGCAATCTCTCATGGATCAGAGGATCTGGTGGACTAACTTTATCCAAACGCGATAGTCCAGGGACTGTCAACGGACATTTGAAAGTCAAGGGACTATCTGCTACCAAACGCGATAGTTGAGGGACGATTTACTGTTCAATGCCTCGGGAAAATGAAGCCATTGATAAGATTGATGAAGATCCTGACCCCAACATTTGTAGTTGTTCTCCTTCTCCGACTCTTTCTCCACAACAAAGCTTTAATGATATAATATCCTCCATGTTGAAATCTGCAAAGAAACAAAGGTCAACTAGTAAGTTAACGATTAAGTCTCTTAGTTCAAGGGACAGAATGTACAAGTCTTACTCTAAAAATGATCAGAGTGATTAGTTGGAATGCTAGAGGGGTTAATAACAAACCCACTTTGAGAAGGTTTAAAACTATGGTTAAATCAGAGTAAATTAAGGTGTTGGCTATTCAGGAGCCCATGTCTAAGAGTGATAAGATTATTGCTGTTGCTGAGGAGCTTGGTTTTGGTAAATGTTTTGCTAATGTTTCGAATAAGATCTGGATTTTCTGGATGGATAGTGTTATTATAAATGTTTCTCTTAATGTTGATCAATGCATCCATATGGTGATGGAGTATCCTGGTATCTCTGATGAAGTTCACCTTACTGTGGTTTATGCTAAATGTAATCGTGTTCAGAGGCTGGTCCTTTGGGATAATCTTAGATCTGTTGGTAGTCAAGATAGGGCTTGGATGTGTGTTGGAGATTTTAATGTTATTTCGTCTAATGATGAGCAGATGGGTTGTGTTTCATCTTGTCCAGCTAGTATGGACAATTTCAATGAAGCAGTGAGGTGTTGTAATCTAAATGATGCTGGATATAGTGGGTTAAAGTTTACTTGGTCTAGAAGTAATAAGTGGAGAAGGTTAGATCGGGCGCTTATAAATGATAAGTGGATGGCTGTTTTCAATAAAACTCAGGTCTTTCACATGGTCAGAACGTGTTCTGACCATGCCCCCTCCTTATTTCTTCTAATCTTCATAATGTTAATGACAATGTTTATAAAAAACGATGTTTAGATATCTTAATGCCTGGTCAAATGATGATTATTTCTTAAGTGTTGTTAAACAGGATTGGAGCCGTCCTATTGATAGTCATCCTAGCGCTACCTTTTGGCAAAAGCTCAAAAGGCTCAAAGGCTATCTCAAGATTTGAAACACGGATCATTTTGGGAATGTGTTTGACAAAGTGAAGGAGTCTGAATGCAAAGTTAAGAATTTGGAAATTCTTCACTACACTAATAATAATAACCATTCTGTTGCTGAGTTAGCCAGGGCCAATAGTATGTACTTAAAAGCCCTTTGAAATGCTGATTCTTATTTAAAACAGAAATGTTTCAATAACCGGATTCATGAGGGTGATGGCAATTCTAAGGTTTTTTATAACTATGCTGCTAAGAAAAGGAGGAAGAATGAAATTAAAAGTGTTAAGGATGGTGATTCCTGGATTACGGATAGAAAGGATATTGGGAAGTCTGCTGCTGATTTCTTTAAAAGCATTCTCATGTGTGACCCATATAAAAGCAAGAATGGTGAGGAAGAGCTGCTGGATAGTAAGAATTTTAATTGTATTCCTTCTATTGTTTCTATTGAGGACAATGAGATGCTTCTTGGTAGAGTCACTGAAGGTGAGGTTTGGGACATCATCTGTAGCATGAAGAGTGATAGCTCTCCTGGTATAGATGGTTTTAACCTCTATTTTTTTAAACATTGTTGGTCTATCATTAAGATGGACTTGTGTGATGTTTTTAATGCTTTCATTCATGGTAGCTTCATTCCTTCTGGAATGTTTGCTACTGGAATCTGTCTGGTTCCTAAGTCCACAAATCCTGTTTGGTGGAATAGCTACAGGCCAATTGGTCTGTGCACTTTCATGAATAGAATCTTTGTTGGTCTTATTAATCACAGGTTGTCTATCATCTTGCCTAGAATTGTCTCTTCTGCTCAGTCTGGTTTTATTAAAGGTAGACTGATCCATGATAATATTCTGTTGGCTAAGGAGCTTCTTTATGACATTAATAAAAATCCTAAAAAGGGTAATATGGTGGTCCAATTAGATATGACTAAGGCTTTTAATAGGCTCTCTCATCCTTTTATTCTAAAGGTATTGCAGTCTTTTGGTTTTAGTATTGAGTTTATTAAGCTGATTGAGAAAATGATCACAAATGTTCATGTGTCTTTGTTAATCAATGGTGAAACTTTTGATAATATTAAGATGAAGAGAGGATTAAGGCAAGGGGATCCTATTTCCCCTAGCCTGTTTATCCTTAGTGAGGAATTTCTAAGCAGAAGTCTATATAATCTGTTTAGTTCTAATCCTAAAATGTGTTTTTCTTCTAGAACCTCTTTTATTGTTCCTTGCATTATATTTGCTGATGATATATTAATTTTTGCCAATAGCTTGCCTAGTTCAGTAGTTAGTCTTAGCAATTGTCTTGATCTTTATCAGCAAAACTATGGTCAAGCTATAAACAAAAGTAAAACTAAGCTTGTGGTGTCTACTAAGTCTTCTTATGTGCAGAATATTAAGTTTCGAACTAGATTTGAAGTGGACTATCTCCCTATCTCTCATTTGGGTGTGACTATCTCTAATCACAACAAAGCATTCATCTTCAATCCTATCTTACATAAGATCAATGCAAGATTGCTCAGTGGGACAGTAAGCTTTTGTCTTATGGTGGTAGCCTTTCTCTTGTTAACAACGTTCTTATGCCTATGACTTTTCATTGGATCCAGTGTTGTGATTTACCTAAAGCCATTATTGCTAAAATTGAAAACATTTTCAACAAATTTCTTTGGAGAACAAATTTTAACCAAAAGTCTATTCACTGGTCTAATTGGTCTTATATTTGCAAACCATTTGAAGAAGGGAGTTTAAATGTAAGAAAGCTCATTGATGTTCATAATGCATTATCTAAAAAACAGTGGTTCAAGCTCAGGAAAAATTGCTGTCTTTGGTCAAATGTAATGAATGACATATATTGTAGTAATGTTCATCCTTTATACTCTAGCAAAAAGGGTTCTTCTGTTTGGAGAAGGTTGTGTAGTATTAGAAATCAAGCTGATACTAATATATCCTGGATTCTAGGCAGAGGAGACATAGACTTTTGGAAGGATTCTTGGCATGGTCTTCCTGCCATTGCTTCTGATCATAACATCAACTGGTACATTGATGTAAAAGTTAATTCATTTTGGCACAATAATGTTTGGGTGTTGAATGATGTGCATGATGCTATTGGTACCAATAGAATGCAGTTGATTAAAAAGACTATAGTTTCTGATAAGGATGATATTATATGTTGGAAGCATGCAAAGGGAGATCAGTTTAACATGAAATTGACTTGGGATAACATTAGAACCTCTCATACTCGTTCTGGCCTTTATAAGAAGACTTGGAACTCAAAGATTCCCACGAATTTTTCTTTCATATCTTGGAAGCTTTTACATAATTTCATTCCTCTTGATTCTATCATGATAAAGAAGCATGTGAGCATGGAATCTAAATGTGTTTTCTGTGACAATTGTGAAGACAAAAACCATGTATTTGTTAACTGTGGTTTTTCTTGGCAACTATGGAATTGGTTTGCTTGCATTTTTAATGTTAAAATCAAGAGAAATATTATTCTCAGTCATATGTTAAGGGTTTGGTTTTGGTTTTTAAAGTCTAAATTTCATATTACTCAGCTCATTCCCCGAGCCATTTGCTCGGTGATTTGGAAGTCCAGGAATTCAATTAAGCATTAGAATCTGAATATAAATGTCAAAATGGTCATTGAAAATGTTATTAGAATTGTTAAGGGTGTTGAAGTTTCCAGTGATCTTAACTATAAGCATTGTTTAAAGTCTGAAAGTGCAGGTGTTAACCTTGGATGTTGTTCTATAGAGAGGAACACAAAGTTGAGGTAACTTAGATGGATCCATCCTGCTAACAATCGCTTGAAAATGAATGTGGATGCTTCTTGTGCTCTAAATGGAGAGGCAGCTACTGGTATATTGTTCAGAAACTGCGATGGTGACATAGTCTATGCGTTTGGAAATCTTATTGGCAAGGCTTCTCCTCTTTAAGCTGAGACAGAGGCGATGCTTCAAGGTCTTATCTTTTGCTTTGAAAATAACTGGACTTGTGTGGATGTCGAGTCTGATTCATTAGTTCTTATCAAGCAACTGTCTGCTAGCTCTATATCGTATTTTAGTGACTCAAATGTTGGATACTATAGGAATCTTGTCCATAAAAACATGAATCTCATGCATATTTCAAGGGTCCAGAATCAGGCAGCTGATTGGCTTGCCAAATGGACCCTTAAATGTAAACTTAAGCTTCATTTTAATCATCTAAATGTTCCTTCTAGCCTTCAAGCTATAACTTTCTTAGAGAGTTTAGGGTTAGGTTATCTTCATTGGGACTAATTTTCCTTGGGTACTGCTAGTTTTCTTGTGTTGTTCTTGCAGGTTATGGAGCTGTTTCTTGTTGAAGGAAGGCAAAGTCTTGCTTGGATGGTGGCTGTCTTCGAAGCATGGTGAAGATTGATGTTGTTGATTTCATGTCTGTAGCTGTTTTCGTTAGTTATTGAAGTTGTTTTTATGGCTGTTTGAGGCTCTTTCTTTTGAATTTTGGTCTTAGGCGGGAGTGTTTTGCGCCTACTTTTTCTTTTAAATTGTTTTGGGGATAAATTGTCTTTTGGTCCCCTTATTTTGTAATTCGTTTCTATAGTAATAAAATGTTCCCTTTTGACTAACAAAATGTTTGATTTCGTTTATAACCTTGTTATTTTTTATTTGTTATATCTGGGTTTTGAAATTCAAGTTTATTCAAATCATTAAAAAAGTTAAATATTTTATTAACAATTCCGAGACCCGAGAGTGGGTGACCATTCCGAGCATGAACAAAGCAAGAAAGACGTGTTCCGGGGTATTTATGGATGGAAACTTTTATGTAATGGGCGGAATCGGGGTGGGCGATTCTACGATGCTTACATGTGGGGAAGTTTATGATATGCAGAGAAGAACATGGACTGTTATACCAGACATGTTCACTGCAAGAGGGGCTGCCGCAAATGTGGCACATACTTCTCCTGAAGGAACTCCTATGGTGGCTGTTGTAAATAATGAAGTTTATGCTGCTGATTATGCACTACAGGAGGTTAGAAAATATGACAAACTGAAGAACTCGTGGGCAGTGGCGTAGCCATGATTTGATCCTTGTGGGGTCCTGGTTATTGTCGAAAAATAAAATAACATAATTTTTTTTTAAGCTTTTATCCATCATGTTTGTTTTTTTTGGTTTGTTTGGTTAACTAGTGCTTTTTATTTATGAATCCTTTATGTATTTGTTATTTTCTTCAGTATTTTGTCTATCAATAATCATGAACACCAAGGTTATCGAGCTTGACAATGCTGCCTCACATTTAGGTCTTTTTTATCTTAGTCTTTTTTACTTATATGCATATAATGTGTGCATCTTGACACGTCTTTGATTTTATTGAGATCTGTAGGATTCGAGAGACTGGAAATTTATGATATAATCAATGTTCTTGAAAGTGTTAGAGACAAATCTATGATATAGTTAATGTTGTTGAAATTGTTAGAAGAGGAGTCTTTTCTTTTGATTTTCAAATTTAAGTTACTCGTTTTACTTTATTTGAATTTAATTTACTTAAATTAGTGTTGACATTAGGTTCTTGTTAAAAGTAAATAATAGTATATATGAAAAAAAGTTTAAACAATCGTTTAAAAATATATGTTTTATATTTATTTACTTCGTTTGGATAGTGTTATCCAAGTTATTTCTTTACTTAACTTAATTGGATTAGTGCTTTCGTTTTTATTTATATTTATGTTTTTATTTATTTAATTAGTAACTCTATTTATATTTTAATATAATTAGATTAGTGTTTTTCTTAGGTTAGTGTTATCGGAGTTAGATTAGTGTTTTCGTTTTTATTTGTTTAATTAAAAACTAGTTATATTTTAATATAATTATATTTACTTAACTTAATTGGATTAGTGTTTTCGTTTTTATTTATATTTATATTTTTTTATTTATTTACTTAATAACTCTATTAATATTTTAATATAATTAGATTAGTGTTTTTACTTTTATTTATTTACTTAACTTAATTAAATTATTTTTTTTACTTGAATTTTGTTTGTATTGAAAACAATTGAATTTTGTTTGTATTAAAAACAATTTAACATACAAGGGTCTTAAGGCAATTTATACAAAAGTCTTAAGGCAATTTTACAAAAATTTGAAAAAGGAAGACTAATAATTTATTAGATTAGTGTTTTTACTTTTATTTATTTACTTAACTTAATTAGATTAGTTTTTTTTTTACTTGAATTTTGTTTGTATTAAAAACAATTGAACATACAAGGGTCTTAAGGCAATTTTACGAAAATTTGAAAAAAGAACACTAGAGGGTAAGACTTTATATTTATGTGAGGACCTAAAATGAGATTAGAACCCATGAGTTCATGGGTTCTTAGGTCAATCTTTTCCACTGGGGTAGGCTGTATTCTGTGTGCTAATTAATCATATATATATATATATATATATATATATATATATATATATATATATATAAAAACCGTGGGTTCCTACCCATGTGTGGCTCCCCCAGTGCTCGTGGGTCACTCATGCAGTTTTGTTTATTTATGTGCCCGTGATGGGATGCTGATTTGTCGGGACTGTGAGTTATCTCTGTTTGCCTTATTAGGGGTTATTTGAGATTCAAATTTTGAATTCATAGATACAGTATCTCAATAGGAGGTGTGGGTCTTAGTTATACAACTTTGTACTTTGTTTTCTGTTTATTTTTGTTTCGGGCTCATCTGTTTTGGAGCCAGAAAGTGTGTCCTTGAAGGCCGGATAGATTAGCACATTAAGGTCAGAAAATTGATTTTCAAAAGATTTCAACATTGTTTCAATAATAAAAACAAACTCACCCTTTCCATAGCGTGTTTGTTGGTTCCTTTTCAAGTCTTCTTACTTTCAAAATTATATAACCAAAACATATATAAGGATTAAGATTCATTTGAAATACAATCCGGATATTTGACAATTTATAAAAGAAAATAAAAAATAGTGAAAAAAATTTCAAACCAAAAGATAAAATGCAAAAAGAAATGTTTATAGAAAGAAACTCTAGAAATTAAAACCTATAGCAAATAAAACCATCTTTTGAAAAAGATGGGAAACTATAGGGTCAAGCTATATATACCCAATTTAGGTTTAAGTATACCCAATTTTGAGTATATCCAAAGGTGATCTAAATATATCTATTTTTTTCCAAAAATACATTTTTCTAGGTATATAAGCCAATTTTTTTTTACTAACTTCCATCCACAACATTTTTCCTTACACTTTCTCTCACTTCCCTCACTTCTCTCACTTCTCTCTAACTCTCAAACTCAAACACTCTCACTTCTCTCTCAATTTTTCCGGCGAGCCACGACCACCACCACTCCTCCTCCTCGTTCATCATGGTGAAGAACAAAAACCCCCACCACCACCTACGTAAGTTCCCTAACCTAAATTTGTTTCTTAATTTTGTTAGTTTTAGGTATGAATTTTAGATTTATGTTAGATTTAGGGTTGAATTTAGGATTTAGGTTAGATTTAGGGCTCGAATTAGCTAAATTATTAGGGTTTAGTGGCCATTTTCCAGCCAAGTTGTCGGCTGGAAAATGGCCGACATAGGGCACCGGAGGTGCGCCTTGGGCAGCACCATCGGTGCGAGCAGGTGTGCCGAGCGGCATAGGCACCTGTGTCGCTCGGTACATGGTGCCCGTGCCGCTCGGTACGGTTTGCTGCGTACCTATGGTGCGCTGTTTTTTTTTAAAAAAATTATTGAATTTGTGTTTCAAAGGTTTTACTTTTGCATTTTTTTTAAAAAATTAAAATTTATAAGAAATTACTTTCTATAGTTAGCTCGGTTGCGAATTAGAGTGTTGATGTTTTTAATTTTGTGGGTTACATCATATGTTACTGTAATTAATTTCGTGGTTTGTTTTGTATTTTTGTAGGTCAGACGCGGTTGAGGAGCGACGTCTTCCTCGTTCTAGGGCGTATCCCCCTAGGTCACGGGCGCCACCCCCGAGGAAGAGTCTAAAGACTGTACGGGCCGTCGAAGATGAGCGGGTCCGCGATGCCCAACGCGGACGAGATTTACTTGAGGACCCTGAGACTATTCGTCTTAGGGAGGAGGAGGACAGAATAAGGAGTGATCGGTCTTTGTGCCGAATCAACCATGGGAAGAGGAAGGAAAAAGCCACAGAGATTGTGGTAGATGATACCAGAGGCGGAGGCTCCTCACGACGAGAGATATCTTCATCACATCGATCACCACCTCCCACTGCTAGTGATCCACCACCTCCCTCTCCCACTCGCAGAGGTCCGTCCCCTGCGCATACTAGTACACATCCACCACCTGTTAGTGACAGGGTGGATGCCACTGGGGACCCTGAGCATGACACCATCGATGAGGAGCATATCGCTGCGATCCACACAGAGGAGCAGCGGAAGACGTTTGCATTTCTCAAATGCAACAAGATACCTTTGTTTCCTTACTACAAGGAGCACGAGGCGTACCACGTCTTCATATGACAGGTAAGTACCAAACTATTAAACGTCTAGTCTAAGGTTTTACTATTATTATGTTCTGACTTAGTTTTTTATTTACATGGTCGCACTACCAACTATTGGTAGCTCCCAATGCGTAGCCTCTTCACTCTTCAACTTCTGCCACGTAGGATGTATGCGTGCGCAAGGGCATAGGAGCTTGATTGATAGTTGTTTAATACTACTTAAATTAGAACCAATGATTGAGTAATATAGTTGTAAGTAAAAACATAGCCATAAATCGAATGAATTACATTGACAAAGTGGTTAGTATCAACGAATCCAAACCCAATCTCACGTCTTTGGGCCATAATGGGGGGTTTACCGCGCAAAGGTAAAAATGTATGACTACAGTTGTGAGATCCCATGAGTGACACAAAATGAAAAATGCATTCGAACTTGGTTGCAATCACAATCTTCATTTCACGCATTGTCATCCAATATTTGGGTGATGCTGGTGTCTCGTAGTAGTTTATACTTTCTGCAACCTTCAGGTAATCCTCTTTACAGTTATAAATCTTGTTGTATATGTCGTAGTTTTCCATGAGTTCATCGTATATTTCCTTCCGAACACCTCGCCAACCTTCTTCATGATCATACAACCCAAATGAAACTGCTCTATATCCACAATGACCATCTGCCTTAACATCATTTATACCCGATATAAAAGGGTTGAAGTGAATCGGAAACCAACGCAAAAAACCTTTCGGGTCATGTATTAGTTCTGTGACTCGATCAATGGACGGTTGTACGATGTTGCTAGCGTGTGAGGAAATCGAAGAACTACGGGTACGAGGTACTTTAGGCACATCTGCCCGAATCGTATTTGCACTACCAACTGATTTACCCTTTTTAACTTTTGGTGGTTTTAAAGAGTTCATGAATGAGTCATGACTAACTTTATCCTCATCTAGCTCGTGTTCCCATTGGCATTTGTCCCGTTTAATGGATGATGTATCGACGACTAACTTTCTTTTCATTTGTGGGCGGCCTCGGTGTTTCTGCTTCTCCAATGGCTCTAGCAATGACGATGTTTCAGGATAAACAACTTCAAACCAGTTCTTGTAAATGTGTTTTATACGGCTTTCATCTTTTGTCTCCATAACATCGGTTACTAGCTTTAGCAGATCATCTTTGAGAATTTCCATGGCCGTACGGAATGAACGAGGCATTATTTCTAACCTTGTCCAGTGGATGTGAAAAGCATCTAGAGAGGCAGAAATTACGTCTTTACGCCACTTGCGGACCTGGTGATAGCAAGGTATACAATGGGTAGATTTTATAGTGCATATACAGACACCATTGTCTTTAACATCCGACCCATTTTGAATAGCGACCATATTGCTATCTTTGGCCTTCTCTACTTCGTCGAAAAATAGTTCTAACGCCATATGGGAAACCTTGCCTCGAATTTCATCAAAAAGTTTATCCGCGAACTTATGCAATGCTATGTAACGACTCTTCTCGAACGACGACCTAATGGCAGCATGTTGGATTTCAACAAGCGAATGAACCCTCCCCCAAAATAACTCGAAGTTTAATTTGTTTGTACGTATGTAACGCTTTAGGTTAGAATGAGCACTCTCGACGCGGTTAGTCGTGCAATGTCTGAAATGCAAGTTATTGTTCGTCTTCCAAACAACGAATTTGTCCATGTATTTATCGAGCCATGTTTTTTCATTGTATTCAATTGCAAGAGGTTAATCTTTGTACTCCAATAGCATGTCACGTCGGGCGTGATCGAATTCAATCTCTGATGCTGCATACGCAATCTTCTTCCAAGCAGAAACAAATTTCGTATGATCACTTTTCTCGAGGAAGTATTTTCTTGTTTGCCACTGAACATTCTGTGCTATGTGTCATCGACATAACATATGCGTTGTCTCTGGGAATACAACTTCTATGGCGTTCATCAACGCTAAATCTCTGTCGGTTAAGATGACCTGAGGTTCTTCAATTTCGTGAACGGAAATCAACAACTTCAAACACTCTAACACCCATTTGAAGTTGTTTAACTTCTCACCGGACATGAAGGCAAATGCCGCACAGAAAGTCAATCAGGTACACGTCACACCCACTATCTCGAATAATGGCATACCATATCGTATGAATTTATGTGTACTATCCATAATCAAAACTGTTGGAAATGTCCGCAAAAGGTCAACACTGACTGGATGGGCAAAAAACAAATCTGTAATGATTTGTCCATCGTCTTCACCAGATTTATGCCATTCATAATAATTATGTGACTTAAGCCCCCCCCAACAAGAACTGGAGTTGTGACCTACCCGCCTTTTTTAAAACCCTACTTTTCTGTCGTGCATTGTAGATCATCCGCATGGTATAAACATTATCTTCCTTCAACTTCTTAACACCATTCAGTATATCTCTGGGGTTAGTACCAATGTAGGTCGCTCGTTCAACATATTCCATCTCTTCATCATTCAAACGGCCAGCAAAAGAATGACCATCTAGATTTAATGAAGTCTCATGGTTATAAATACTACATTTCACTTCTAACTTCCATTGATCTGGTTCAACCATTAACCCGAGAAGCTGAAATGGGCAATCAATCTTTTTCTTTCCTGTAGACTTCCGTTTACGGTCTTTTTCTGCAACTTTTGGAGTATATTCCCCCCCCCCCCACTCACACTGGAAATACATCCTCGGACTTTTTCTACTGTTTACTTTGTCGCGCCGGCTTATGTTGATAACCATACCATAGAGTTTTCATATCTTCGTAACCCATTTCACCAACGCGTCGTGTGTGTATAACTCGGTAGTGAAGAACAAATGACTGTAGTCAGTAACGGAAGGTGCCTCAGTCACACTGGCGATATCCGTCCCCTGTTACACAATGACAAACAACAATAAGCATTCAGGTTTAGTTAAAAAACGGAAAAAAAACCTTGATTTTTTTCAAAAAATCTCCGCGAACCCAAGGTTAAGAGGCCTAAAATCGGTGGTTCTAGGCCTCAGAACCGACCGGACACGACCAGGTGCACCACCGGTGCTGAGGCCATGAACCGGTGGTGCTGGGGCCTCAGAACCGAGCGGACTGAGGCCCCTGCACCACCGGTTCATGGCCTCAGCACCGGTGGTGCTTAGGCTTCGGTACCGACCGGCAGGTGGCCCTTGCACCATCGGTTCCAGGCCATGGAACCGGTGGTACGTAGGTGACGCACGGCCGGTTCAAAGGCCAAGAACCGGCCGTGCGTCGCCTACGCACCCCCGGTTACATGACCTGGAACTGGTGGTGCAACGGCTACCAGCAATTTTTTTACCTTCTCCTCCGGCGATGGGTGCTTCTCCGGCGACAGTGGCGGCTTCTCCGGCGACTCCAACTCTTTTTCGGCAAAATTTCATCATCCATTTTTTCCGGCGACATCAACTCCTCCACACTGATCCCTAGTTCTGCTTCAGTCATGATCAATTTTGTGTTTTAGGTTGAATGTTCTTGATTTTGTTATGAAGTTTGAAATTGGTTTCAAAAATTTTAAGCAAACTATACTATTTGGATAATAAATTCAGTAAAGAAGAATGTTTGTTTGGGTATAGATAGCAAAATAGGTTATTTGCTGAATTGGGTATACTCATGATACACTTAGTAGTTTTTTTTTACTTAATGGCAGTTTGGATATTAATTTTCTTGTCGAGGGTAAAAAAGTAAAAAAAAAGTCAAACGAAAGTCAAATGTTGATTTTGGGTATACTTAAACCTGAATTTGGTATATAAAGCCATACTCAAAACTATATTGGAAGACAGCAACGTACGAAACGGTGGAATCCAATAAAAAACAATAACATGAAACTAAAACGCTTCTAAACATATTATTTATAAAAATTAAATACTCAAAACTATTTTGTCATGTAACGCAGATATTGCAATATCTGCGAAAATAGTCATACACAATATTAGTGAAACTCTTATCATCGTTTTTTTTTTCCGGAGGGAACCCGTAACCGCTATTCAGAGTGCAATGAATGCGCACAGGATAAACCCTCGGTCTGACGCGATAGCCTGCAAACCAATGCCAGAATGTAAACCACACAAGGTGACAGGCTCAGCCAAAAAAACGTATGCAAAAGAACTCGAAACGATATTCAACCAACTTCGCTACCCCTTAGGACGAAACTTGTCATCGTGCATGTCTACAAACTCGAAACGATATTCGCCCATGTATTAATCATATCAGTGTCTAATTATTTTATTAGGCAACCCCACATAGCAGCACATGTCCCTATGTTAAAATGAGTTGCGGATATATTATACATCCCAACTATATATAAAAACACAGGATAAGACTTAAACTGATTTTCTACAGTGTCACATACATTAATATTATTTTGTAACATCGTTATCTTCGTCTTCAAAAATAAAATTAGAAATAAATTTTTAAAAATAAATACATCGGTATAAAATATTTAAAAATATTCAAAAAAATTGAGAATACATGCTTAAAAACATATTTGAAAATTCAATATCTATTTAACAACACCAAAATAACAATACCTAACAACATTTAAAATAACAATAATGAAATAACTTTTATCAAAATTAACCGATTTAAAATAACAAAATAATTTTTATCAAAGTTAACTAACCTTATTGTTTGGCATAAATTTGTAACTCCATTATTTCCAAACTAGTTTCCTATTCGATTAATTTTGGTATTCAACAATAATTTTAGTTAACTATGAAGAAATATTTTAAAAATTAATTTAATAATAATAATAATAACACTCTAAATTTATAAGGTTAAGTGTAGGTGAATGCTTATTAAGTAAATGGGAAAGGAGGGGAAAAAGAGCAAAATGTTTCCAAAAATGGTAGCTCACCTTTACTCAATTAAAATCGATCAAAAAATTTGAAACCCAATTCTATTAGTCTGAAATATAAATTTTATCATGAATATCGAAACTTAAGTAAAGGTGAATGCTTATTAAGTAAATGGGAAGGGAGGAAAAAAAAGAAAAATGCTTCTAGAAATGATAGCTCACCTTTACTCAATTAAAATCGAGTAGTGCATATTTCCTAACCTCCAGTAGTGCATAACCAGCAGCATAAACTTCATTATTTACAACAGCCACCATAGGAGGTGCTTTCATCAGAAGAGGTTGTTAATAAAATTTTAAAACCTAAAAGAATAATCCAAAAAACATATATACGGGTATAATACAAATTCGAAACAAGAAAAGTTTTTGCAATCTAGGGTTTTCATACTTAAAATTAGAGATATCTTTAATCGATCTTCAACAAGGGCTCTGCGGAAATCTCAGTCCAAGATTGAAGATTCAAAGGTTATGAAAGCCATTGAGAGTTCGAGGTATTTCATTGGTGTACTTCCCTAGTTGAAGTATTGCTTTGGTGTACTTGGCCAGTTGAAGTATTACCTTATCTTGAGTTTCTTTGAGACATGTTCCAATCTAATTTCGTGTTGACTCATCCACTTTGATCTTCTCTTCGACATGAGTCTTTGAAGCTTCAAAAGTTAATGACCTCCTCCTCTTAGTTTTGTAAGCTAAATCACCATAAAGTAACCCATGTCTGGATGTTGCACATGCTATTTACGCATCACATTCCTCCCACCTCATTTTCATTGAAACAAAATGCCTAGTGTAATATTTCAAATTCTTCCAAACTATCTATTTACACTGAATTATGGTATCTTCGTTAGCTCGCATCTCCTTACTCCCAAACAATCTCCTTAAAAAAGAAGTATAAAAGTCTCCAAAATTAATTATTAATTCTCTCAGAATTCGATTTTACAATTTCAAAGCCGTACCTCTGAAAATTTGTGAAAACATATTTACATAGTAACCGATATTCTTCCTCAAAATTCATCATATAATTCTTGAACTGTTCAATATGATCATCAGGATATTACGTGTTATCAAACTTCTCTAGATTCAAAATATAAAACCTCATTGGAAGCGATATCGATCTTATCTCATATGACAAAAAAGAAGTTCTACAATCTACTTCTTGCATGTATTGATCAACCCAACTTGTTCCCATTATTGCATATAGATGTTGATCTATAGGGTTTACGTAATGATTAGAAGTATTACCGTCGATATATAAGTTTTCCATTACAAATCCAAGCTAAGCATTTTTCTTGGATTTGTACTCTTTTCGAGAATTATGAGGATGAATATCCTCCCTCCTCGATATGTGTCAGTCTTTCTCCCACCTATTTGAATTTTTTTCTCACGGTTTTGATAAAATCACACGCACTAGTCGAAATATACCAATGTTTATATTTCATCTATTTTCTAAATAAATGATATCCTTTGTCTGAATGAAGCTGTATGTCTTATCGATCACTTCGTACTCGATGAGTAGTGTGGGACTCATCAGATGGATCTTCCACTTTTTATTTTCATTTTCACATCGCACCTTGGATCTTATCCTACCCGATTGAAGTTGTTGCTTTCTCTGATCGAATTGATCATTCAAGTCAGCTATTCTTTCTAACAGCTTATTCATCTAATCTTCGACATTAAATTGTTCATGTTGCTTATTCCCCCGAATCTCGTCTCGTTTCTCTTCTCTTACTAGGCTTGATTCGAGGGCCTCATTTTCCACCAAAACTGAGGGAATAGATCTTGCCTCTGGATTCATCGTATCTCAATTGCACTTTTTCAAGGTTTTTATATTTAATATCTAGGCACCTAATCAACCCACTGTGGTTGGTAATGATAAGTATTGTGAAAGTACGTGAAATAAAAAATATTATTATGATTATTTTAGAGAGAAAATATTATTCAAGTTTCCTTAGAGAGAAAGTAACCAAAAGCTAAAGTAGGCTAAAAAGTCAATCAATCTTATTTCCAAGGTCCACCCCTTATTTATAGGCATAATCGACTACAAATAATAGAATCGGTTACAAGTTTGGTTACTTTACCCCACTTTTGTGCTTAATACAAACACAATTACTGTAAATTGCACACTCAGTCCTTAATATTTACATTATGCACTAAATTTATCATTTAACTATAAAATACTCAAATAAAGATTCTTTAAGTAATTGTTTTCACTCCTCAATTAATTATAGCATTACCGTCATAAATTATTTTTATTTTGACTTTAAATAAGCTAAATAAGCAGAATGAGAAATTGAAAAATTCTGTTTTTATATTATTTTTTCATAAACAAGTTCTTCCCCAAAATAAAATTTATACTACTCTTTTAGTTTTTCCACATCATAGATTCTTTGTCTCACCTCTTCAAGGACAAGTGAAGTATCTATCTTCTCATGACCTATTTCAATGATGCATCCGATATGCGTTCGAGAACACAGATAAATAATTTTTCTTGCTCTAATGTATAAAAATAGAGACACTAAATGTCTCAAATATAAATTGTATAAATTATTCTCTTATATCCATTCTAAATTTGAAGTCTAATAATTCACATTCATGAATATTATCTTTTTATGATATCATAAAATTTAGAGCCATGTTATTGGCTGATATTTTAAAAGGCATGTTATTGGCTGGCATTTCAAATATCAATCGTATAAATTATCTTTCAATGATTAGGTCGTTTCATAAATATTGTGTTACAATAAATATCTTAATAAGTAGTGTGCAAGATTTCAACCAAACTAAAGTGACTCACCTAGCTAGAACCTGCTCAAACCAATGCCCTCTTCTTGTTTACATTTCTAATGCTACTAATCATATTAAATATAGTTTTAGATTTTGAATATGTGGACCTTCAGTGAGGAATTCTTACCAATAGTTGAGGATAATTGGAAACTTGAAATGAAAGGTTATCCTCTCTTTATATTCTGGAACAAAATCAAAAGACTCAAAGTTGAGCTCAAGAATTAGCATAAGTAGTGCTTTGGTAAAATATTTGATAACATTACCAAAGATGAAGATCAGGTTCACATAATGGAGCAAGCTTTACAAAACAACAATACCCAAGAAAACATCAATACTTGTCTAAATCTAACGCATTGCTTCTACATGCTCTCAAGGTGGAAGAATTCTAATCGTACCAAAAGACTTACACTAATTGGATCAATGATGGGGACAGAAACACGAGCGTTTATCACTCATATATCAAAAAGAAAATAAAGATAAACTTGATAACTTGTATCAAATATAATTCATCTTGGATCACTGATAATAAACTAATTGGTAATCCTTCTCTAAACCATTTCAAAGACATTTTGACCAATAATTGTGATTATAATCTCAGAAACCATTGGAATCTTATCAATAGCTCATTGTTTAATAATATTCCTAAGTTGATAACCAATAAAGATAACCTTATTCTCATGATGATTCTTAATAAGGATTAAAACAACACTATCAAAAGTCTCAACCCTACAAGTATTGCTGGCATCGATGGTTTTTATCAATGTTTTTATTACATGCTAGAAGATCGTCAAAAAGGACCTTTGTTCTGCCATTTTCTCCTTCTTTCATGGTCAAGTCATTCACTAAGGAATTTTATCCACTGGCATCTACCTTATCCCCAAAGAAAATAACCTAGCAATCCGGAACCAGTAAAGATCCATTAGCCTCTGCACCTACATTAACATAATCATGACCAAAATCATCAACACAAGACTTTCCACCCCATTCCTAAACGTATATCATAAGTTTAAGGGTCTTATGTCAAAGATAAGTCTATTCACGAAAATATTCTTATAGCCAAAGAAATGATCTTTGATATTAATAGAAATATGAGAGGTGGGAACATTCTTATCAAGGTTGATATGCCTAAAGCCTTTAATAGAATTTCCCACAGTTTCATCCTCAAAGTCTTATTATGTTTTGGTTTTGATTATAAGTTTGTTTACATAATAGAAAGCATCATCCGCAACATATATGTTTATATCCTTATCAATGGTGAAACTACGGGTTACTTTAAAACTAAAAAAGGTCTTATAATAGCTGAAGAAGCCTTTCTTAGAGGACTGACTAACCTGTTTGATAACAACCAGACAATAAAATATGTAACCATAAGTCATATCACCATTCCATGCCTTGCCTTTGCATATAATGTGCTTACTTTTACTAATAGTTTACCATCTAGAATTGATTCTATTAGTAACTTCTTGCATGAATTCCAGGATATCTCAAGGCAACCTATCAACAAGCAGAAAAAAAATATTATATCTGCTTACAATGCTTCTTCTGCTAGAATTTCATCCATCACAAACATGACTGGTTTTAGTTATGATTCACTCCATACATCCAATCTTGGTATCACTATCAGAAACAACAATAAGATATCTAACTATGAGCCTCTCCTTAATGTTATTAGACATAAAATTTCTAACTGGGATGGCAAACTCCTCTCTTATGGTGGCATACTAACTCTAATCTTTTTTGTCCTTATGGCTCTACCTAACTACTATCTCCAATATTTCAAAATTCTCATCAATCATCATCAACAAAATTGAAAAATTATGTTTTTATATTATTTTTTCATAAACAAGTTCTTCCCCAAAATAAAATTTATACTACTCTTTTAGTTTTTCCACATCAGAGATTCTTTGTCTCACCTCTTCAAGGACAAGTGAAGTATCTATCTTCTCATGACCTATTTCAATGATGCATCCGATATGCGTTCGAGAACACAGATAAATAATTTTTCTTGCTCTAATGTATAAAAAATAGAGACACTAAATGTCTCAAATATAAATCGTATAAATTATTCTCTTATATCCATTCTAAATTTGAAGTCTAATAATTCACATTCATGAATATTATCTTTTTATGATATCATAAAATTTAGAGCCATGTTATTGGCTGATATTTTAAAAGGCATGTTATTGGCTGACATTTCAAATATCAATCGTATAAATTATCTTTCAATGATTAGGTCGTTTCATAAATATTGTGTTACAATAAATATCTTAATAAGTAGTGTGCAAGATTTCAACCAAACTAAAGTGACTCACCTAGCTAGAACCTGCTCAAACCAATGCCCTCTTCTTGTTTACATTTCTAATGCTACTAATCATATTAAATATAGTTTTAGATTTTGAATATGTGGACCTTCAGTGAGGAATTCTTACCAATAGTTGAGGATAATTGGAAACTTGAAATGAAAGGTTATCCTCTCTTTATATTATGGAACAAAATCAAAAGACTCAAAGTTGAGCTCAAGAATTAGCATAAGTAGTGCTTTGGTAAAATATTTGATAACATTACCAAAGATGAAGATCAGGTTCACATAATGGAGCAAGCTGTTCAAAACAACAATACCCAAGAAAACATCAATACTTGTCTAAATCTAACGCATTGCTTCTACATGCTCTCAAGGTGGAAGAATTCTAATCGTACCAAAAGACTTACACTAATTGGATCAATGATGGGGACAGAAACACGAGCGTTTATCACTCATATATCAAAAAGAAAATAAAGATAAACTTGATAACTTGTATCGAATATAATTCATCTTGGATCACTGATAATAAACTAATTGGTAATCCTTCTCCAAACCATTTCAAAGACATTTTGACCAATAATTGTGATTATAATCTCAGGAACCATTGGAATCTTATCAATAGCTCATTGTTTAATAATATTCCTAAGTTGATAACCAATAAAGATAACCTTATTCTCATGATGATTCTTAATAAGGATTAAAGCAACACTATCAAAAGTCTCAACCCTACAAGTATTGCTGGCATCGATGGTTTTTATCACTGTTTTATTACATGCTAGAAGATCGTCAAAAAGGACCTTTGTTCTGCCATTTTCTCCTTCTTTCATGGTCAAGTCATTCACTAAGGAATTTTATCCACTGGCATCTACCTTATCCCCAAAGACAATAACCTAGCAATCCGGAACCAGTAAAGATCCATTAGCCTCTGCACCTACATTAACATAATCATGACCAAAATCATCAACACAAGACTTTCCACCCCATTCCTAAACGTATATCATAAGTTTAAGGGTCTTATGTCAAAGATAAGTCTATTCACGAAAATATTCTTATAGCCAAAGAAATGATCTTTGATATTAATAGAAATATGAGAGGTGGGAACATTCTTATCAAGGTTGATATGCCTAAAGCCTTTAATAGAATTTCCCACAGTTTCATCCTCAAAGTCTTATTATGTTTTGGTTTTGATTATAAGTTTGTTTACATAATAGAAAGCATCATCCGCAACATATATGTTTATATCCTTATCAATGGTGAAACTACGGGTTACTTTAAAACTAAAAAAGGTCTTATAATAGCTGAAGAAGCCTTTCTTAGAGGACTGACTAACCTGTTTGATAACAACCAGACAATAAAATATGTAACCATAAGTCATATCACCATTCCATGCCTTGCCTTTGCATATAATGTGCTTACTTTTACTAATAGTTTACCATCTAGAATTGATTCTATTAGTAACTTCTTGCATGAATTCCAGGATATCTCAAGGCAACCTATCAACAAGCAGAAAACAAATATTATATCTGCTTACAATGCTTCTTCTGCTAGAATTTCATCCATCACAAACATGACTGGTTTTAGTTATGATTCACTCCATACATCCAATCTTGGTATCACTATCAGAAACAACAATAAGATATCTAACTATGAGCCTCTCCTTAATGTTATTAGACATAAAATTTCTAACTGGGATGGCAAACTCCTCTCTTATGGTGGCATACTAACTCTAATCTTTTTTGTCCTTATGGCTCTACCTAACTACTATCTCCAATATTTCAAAATTCTCATCAATCATCATCAACAAAATTGAAAAATTCTGTTTTTATATTATTTTTTCATAAACAAGTTCTTCCCCAAAATAAAATTTATACTACTCTTTTAGTTTTTCCACATCAGAGATTCTTTGTCTCACCTCTTCAAGGACAAGTGAAGTATCTATCTTCTCATGACCTATTTCAATGATGCATCCGATATGCGTTCGAGAACACAGATAAATAATTTTTCTTGCTCTAATGTATAAAAAATAGAGACACTAAATGTCTCAAATATAAATCGTATAAATTATTCTCTTATATCCATTCTAAATATGAAGTCTAATAATTTACATTCATGAATATTATCTTTTTATGATATCATAAAATTTAGAGCCATGTTATTGGCTGATATTTTAAAAGGCATGTTATTGGCTGACATTTCAAATATCAATCGTATAAATTATCTTTCAATGATTAGGTCGTTTCATAAATATTGTGTTACAATAAATATCTTAATAAGTAGTGTGCAAGATTTCAACCAAACTAAAGTGACTCACCTAGCTAGAACCTGCTCAAACCAATGCCCTCTTCTTGTTTACATTTCTAATGCTACTAATCATATTAAATATAGTTTTAGATTTTGAATATGTGGACCTTCAGTGAGGAATTCTTACCAATAGTTGAGGATAATTGGAAACTTGAAATGAAAGGTTATCCTCTCTTTATATTCTGGAACAAAATCAAAAGACTCAAAGTTGAGCTCAAGAATTAGCATAAGTAGTGCTTTGGTAAAATATTTGATAACATTACCAAAGATGAAGATCAGGTTCACATAATGGAGCAAGCTTTACAAAACAACAATACCCAAGAAAACATCAATACTTGTCTAAATCTAACGCATTGCTTCTACATGCTCTCAAGGTGGAAGAATTCTAATCGTACCAAAAGACTTACACTAATTGGATCAATGATGGGGACAGAAACACGAGCGTTTATCACTCATATATCAAAAAGAAAATAAAGATAAACTTGATAACTTGTATCAAATATAATTCATCTTGGATCACTGATAATAAACTAATTGGTAATCCTTTTCTAAACCATTTCAAAGACATTTTGACCAATAATTGTGATTATAATCTCAGGAACCATTGGAATCTTATCAATAGCTCATTGTTTAATAATATTCCTAAGTTGATAACCAATAAAGATAACCTTATTCTCATGATGATTCTTAATAAGGATTAAAGCAACACTATCAAAAGTCTCAACCCTACAAGTATTGCTGGCATCGATGGTTTTTATCACTGTTTTATTACATGCTAGAAGATCGTCAAAAAGGACCTTTGTTCTGCCATTTTCTCCTTCTTTCATGGTCAAGTCATTCACTAAGGAATTTTATCCACTGGCATCTACCTTATCCCCAAAGACAATAACCTAGCAATCCGGAACCAGTAAAGATCCATTAGCCTCTGCACCTACATTAACATAATCATGACCAAAATCATCAACACAAGACTTTCCACCCCATTCCTAAACGTATATCATAAGTTTAAGGGTCTTATGTCAAAGATAAGTCTATTCACGAAAATATTCTTATAGCCAAAGAAATGATCTTTGATATTAATAGAAATATGAGAGGTGGGAACATTCTTATCAAGGTTGATATGCCTAAAGCCTTTAATAGAATTTCCCACAGTTTCATCCTCAAAGTCTTATTATGTTTTGGTTTTGATTATAAGTTTGTTTACATAATAGAAAGCATCATCCGCAACATATATGTTTATATCCTTATCAATGGTGAAACTACGGGTTACTTTAAAACTAAAAAAGGTCTTATAATAGCTGAAGAAGCCTTTCTTAGAGGACTGACTAACCTGTTTGATAACAACCAGACAATAAAATATGTAACCATAAGTCATATCACCATTCCATGCCTTGCCTTTGCATATAATGTGCTTACTTTTACTAATAGTTTACCATCTAGAATTGATTCTATTAGTAACTTCTTGCATGAATTCCAGGATATCTCAAGGCAACCTATCAACAAGCAGAAAACAAATATTATATCTGCTTACAATGCTTCTTCTGCTAGAATTTCATCCATCACAAACATGACTGGTTTTAGTTATGATTCACTCCATACATCCAATCTTGGTATCACTATCAGAAACAACAATAAGATATCTAACTATGAGCCTCTCCTTAATGTTATTAGACATAAAATTTCTAACTGGGATGGCAAACTCCTCTCTTATGGTGGCATACTAACTCTAATCTTTTTTGTCCTTATGGCTCTACCTAACTACTATCTCCAATATTTCAAAATTCTCATCAATCATCATCAACAAAATTGAAAAATTCTGTTTTTATATTATTTTTTCATAAACAAGTTCTTCCCCAAAATAAAATTTATACTACTCTTTTAGTTTTTCCACATCAGAGATTCTTTGTCTCACCTCTTCAAGGACAAGTGAAGTATCTATCTTCTCATGACCTATTTCAATGATGCATCTGATATGCGTTCGAGAACACAGATAAATAATTTTTCTTGCTCTAATGTATAAAAAATAGAGACACTAAATGTCTCAAATATAAATCGTATAAATTATTCTCTTATATCCATTCTAAATATGAAGTCTAATAATTTACATTCATGAATATTATCTTTTTATGATATCATAAAATTTAGAGCCATGTTATTGGCTGATATTTTAAAAGGCATGTTATTGGCTGACATTTCAAATATCAATCGTATAAATTATCTTTCAATGATTAGGTCGTTTCATAAATATTGTGTTACAATAAATATCTTAATAAGTAGTGTGCAAGATTTCAACCAAACTAAAGTGACTCACCTAGCTAGAACCTGCTCAAACCAATGCCCTCTTCTTGTTTACATTTCTAATGCTACTAATCATATTAAATATAGTTTTAGATTTTGAATATGTGGACCTTCAGTGAGGAATTCTTACCAATAGTTGAGGATAATTGGAAACTTGAAATGAAAGGTTATCCTCTCTTTATATTCTGGAACAAATTCAAAAGACTCAAAGTTGAGCTCAAGAATTAGCATAAGTAGTGCTTTGGTAAAATATTTGATAACATTACCAAAGATGAAGATCAGGTTCACATAATGGAGCAAGCTTTACAAAACAACAATACCCAAGAAAACATCAATACTTGTCTAAATCTAACGCATTGCTTCTACATGCTCTCAAGGTGGAAGAATTCTAATCGTACCAAAAGACTTACACTAATTGGATCAATGATGGGGACAGAAACACGAGCGTTTATCACTCATATATCAAAAAGAAAATAAAGATAAACTTGATAACTTGTATCAAATATAATTCATCTTGGATCACTGATAATAAACTAATTGGTAATCCTTTTCTAAACCATTTCAAAGACATTTTGACCAATAATTGTGATTATAATCTCAGGAACCATTGGAATCTTATCAATAGCTCATTGTTTAATAATATTCCTAAGTTGATAACCAATAAAGATAACCTTATTCTCATGATGATTCTTAATAAGGATTAAAGCAACACTATCAAAAGTCTCAACCCTACAAGTATTGCTGGCATCGATGGTTTTTATCACTGTTTTATTACATGCTAGAAGATCGTCAAAAAGGACCTTTGTTCTGCCATTTTCTCCTTCTTTCATGGTCAAGTCATTCACTAAGGAATTTTATCCACTGGCATCTACCTTATCCCCAAAGACAATAACCTAGCAATCCGGAACCAGTAAAGATCCATTAGCCTCTGCACCTACATTAACATAATCATGACCAAAATCATCAACACAAGACTTTCCACCCCATTCCTAAACGTATATCATAAGTTTAAGGGTCTTATGTCAAAGATAAGTCTATTCACGAAAATATTCTTATAGCCAAAGAAATGATCTTTGATATTAATAGAAATATGAGAGGTGGGAACATTCTTATCAAGGTTGATATGCCTAAAGCCTTTAATAGAATTTCCCACAGTTTCATCCTCAAAGTCTTATTATGTTTTGGTTTTGATTATAAGTTTGTTTACATAATAGAAAGCATCATCCGCAACATATATGTTTATATCCTTATCAATGGTGAAACTATGGGTTACTTTAAAATTAAAAAAGGTCTTATAATAGCTGAAGAAGCCTTTCTTAGAGGACTGACTAACCTGTTTGATAACAACCAGACAATAAAATATGTAACCATAAGTCATATCACCATTCCATGCCTTGCCTTTGCATATAATGTGCTTACTTTTACTAATAGTTTACCATCTAGAATTGATTCTATTAGTAACTTCTTGCATGAATTCCAGGATATCTCACGGCAACCTATCAACAAGCAGAAAACAAATATTATATCTGCTTACAATGCTTCTTCTGCTAGAATTTCATCCATCACAAACATGACTGGTTTTAGTTATGATTCACTCCATACATCCAATCTTGGTATCACTATCAGAAACAACAATAAGATATCTAACTATGAGCCTCTCCTTAATGTTATTAGACATAAAATTTCTAACTGGGATGGCAAACTCCTCTCTTATGGTGGCATACTAACTCTAATCTTTTTTGTCCTTATGGCTCTACCTAACTACTATCTCCAATATTTCAAAATTCTCATCAATCTTCATCAACAAAATTGAAAAATTGTTCAACAAATTTCTTTGGTGTACCAGAGAGGACATCTATAAAACCCACTGGTCTAACTGGCCTAAAATCTGCAAGCCTTTTATGGAAGGTGACCTTAACATCAAATTCATTAAAAACATTCATGATTCCTACTCTTGCAAACTTTGGATTAATCTTAGAAACTACAAGAATATCAACGCCAGATTCACTCAAAGAATATACTGCAATAACATGCATCTGCTGCCAACTAATTTCTCAACTACAAAGGGCTCTCACATATGGAAAAGAATGAAACTTATCAAGAATATTGTCGGGCCTCTTATCAAATAGAATGTAGGTTGTGGAAACATTGACTTATGGCTTGAGAACTGGTTCAGGAAATCCCCTCTCATCATTTTAGACAATGCATGTGACAATAGTTGGTACAGACAATACAAGGTTTCTAACTACTGGGAGAACAACCTGTGGAACAAATACAAGCTTTCTAGTTTCCTATCTTCTCACGACCTTAAAAGTTACTGAAATAATCAAGATTGACCCTAAAAAAGATGATTCTATCTCTTGGCTTGCATCCAAAAATGGTCTATATAATTCCAAAAACACATGGGACCACATTAGAACTCACCATAATCCTTCTAATCTATTTGGAAAATCATGGAACTCTATTAATACTAGGAAATTTTATTTCCTAGCTTGGAGGCTCATCCACAACTATTTCCCTACTGGCACTATCATTCAAAAGAGACATATCAGCTTCGTACCAAAATACCAGTTCTGCTTTTGTATTGAAACTGTTAAGCATTTGTTTGTGGAATGTTGCTACTCTTGAGAAATTTGGTCTTACTTTTCCCTCATCTTCAACATCAGATATAGCAGACACGTGAGAACAACTCATATGCTTAGAACCTGGTTTTGGAACTCTGGCAAAGATACTCGCATCAACTCAATTATCCATACTATAATCTTCTAGTCTATTTGGCAAGCGAGAAACAAAAATAAAATCTAAGGTATGTATATCTCTACTGCAGCTACCATCAATTATGTTAAACATATTATTCAAGACCTCGATCAATCATTATTCCTAAAAAATCACTGGATTAATACATCAAATGCTGCAACTGAGACGGGTTGTTTCAACCATTTCATAAACAATAAAAAAGCCTACGTATCATACATATTTCCTCCTGCCATCATGAGATTTAAGCTCAACACTAATGGAACTTCTTTTGCAAATGAAGATGCTTCCGGTGGTATCATCATCAGAGACTCAAATGATTAATTAATATTTGGTTCAGGTAAGCTCGCGCTCTCTATGATGGACTGATTTCTTGTAATAAACATGGTATTGTTAACATTGACATTGAAATCAAATCTCAAATTATTGTTAATCTGCTTCCGAAAGGAATATATCCTCCTACTCTTGAACTTCTTTTGTAGATGATTAGGTGTTCATCCCTCTATGTTTTATTATCACATATTTCATCATCTGCCAAGCTAATGCTCTTAACCTTAGTTATTGTCAACTTTTCAATGGATTTAATCATCCTAGTCTTTTTGGGTCTCTAAATTCTTCTCCGGTTATCGGTCATGTCAAATTCCCTAAGACTCTTTAGTCTCTATGTCTTATTAAGTTTGGTAGTTTCCTTTAAAATTTTGTTTACTTGGGAGGAATGGAAGTCAAATCAAACTTTAAGATTGTATTTCTTCTCAAACGAGCCCCTTTTTTGCCATTGTAATTGTTATTAGTCAATAAATAAATAAATAAAAAGTTTAAAAGAATTGGTAACAAAATTTATGAGACCATAAAAGTATATTTTTAAAAAATTCTAATACTCTTATTTATCTCATCTTACTTTTTGAAAAATTAAATTAGTATTAGCTATTGTTATTTATATTTAAATAATGTATCTCATTTTTTCGATTTTGTTATTTTTTTCTCTATTAAAGATAATTCAATTGTACCATTTATCTTAATTTAGGCTTTTAAATAATTTATTTATTTTTTATTTGTCTATTTTTTGCCTACTTATGAATTGTACCTTTATAGTTAGAGTATAAATAAAACAATAAATAATTGATCATAAAGTGTAAATAATTATGCTCTAGAGTAGGAGTTAGAAAATGAGAAACGTAATGCTTTCTCAAGAAACCTAAGATTTTAATACTTAATTGACTCTTTCTTCACCCGACATCTCTTATTCACCTTTTATCACGCTTTATTTCTTCTCTCCACCAATTTTATAGATTCTTCACAAAATCCACCCAAACCTCACCAGTTTTATCAAAATCGCGAATAATTTTTTTTATCTGAAGGTCAAATCTTCATTCCATAGATAAATCTTACTAATAAAAGCATCCCCCTTCTCACATAAGATGAATTTCTGAAATCAAGATGAGTCTCCAACTCAAGAAGTCTTCAACAATGCAGTCTTGGAACCAGAGTCTTCAAAAGCTCAAAGATATTCTCTAGACCAAAGGCCACTCAGCAAGAGAAAGAAAAACTACATTTTTCCCAGAAGTAGATAAGTCAAATCTTCTCTCTCTATCAAAATTTATGATTGTAGCTAAATTTTATTTTTCAAAACTCTCTTTAGAACAGTTAAAAAATATAGATAAATTTAAGTTATTTGTATTAATCAGTGTCTCCTAATGGAATTATACAAACGTTTTTATCGAATTTAACCTAATTGAAGATGTTTTTAAAGTCTCGAAGAGGAATATTTGGTCATTTGACCAACATTCCTTACGTTTATTAAAATGGTACTCGGGACTCAGTCCTACGATTGAATCCCATGTAAGCCTTATTTGGGTATCATACCCAAATCTCCCAAAATATATGTATAATTATGATACAATTGTACATATATCAAACTCCCTTGGTAGACCCCTCTCTATTTGGATCCCTGATCACAACATGGCCAGATTCAATACTTGTCGTTATTTGGTGGAGATTGATGTCTTCAAGCCTTTGCCAGATAATATTGGGATACAATTTGGTACAGAGGTTGGTTTTTAGCTGCATATTTAATATGGTGTTAAACTATCCTACCATACCAACTGTAATCATCTAGGCCATAATATAAATGACTGTAAAAAAAATCCATCAAATTCAATAGTTTCTCCTACTCAAAATAATATAACAATATCTTAGGAATATATTAATATATTAAGCAATACTAAAAGTTGTTTAACTAATCAGAAGTCTAAGTTGAAATCAAAAATTGTTTCCGATCTATTTTTAAGTAATTTCCTTAAAATGAAAATTTTCCTCAGAAAGAGATACGAGAACCTGTTCATATGACTTAAAATTCTTCTTCTATCAATTTAAATGGTAACATCAACATTGAAATTAATCAAAATCAGAATTCTGAGCCTATTAGCAATGTTAATAACTCAATTCTACTGATAATTCAAATAACATTACAGGGAAAGAACAAGATACTAAGTTAACCATGAATGATAAAGAAATTATTGAAGTTATCGATACTCTAGAGATTGGAAATATTTTTAACTGCCTAAATGAATATGAAAATTTAGACTCATACTTTCAATACTTAGAGCCTACCTTGAATACCCAAATGAACTTTCTTGTTGATCATGTCCCAATCCATCTAATATTTATGGACCTCCACTTGTTGACCCTATACCAAAAATAACCAATGCGCAAAAATAAAATCGAAAAAGAAAGACTTAACCAAAAAAAATCCTAGGTTAAACTTGAACCCTTCTACACAGCTTTCAACTAGAATCTTCTCCACATTAATTAAATGAATATAAAAGTCCTTAACTAGAATGCCAGAGGGATAGGCAGCATGGGGACTATTAGAATGTTATAATCAATAATAAGTCTAAAAAAGATTGACTTCATGGCTCTTCAAGAGCCTATGATCAATCCTATCAGACTTCCACAAATCACTAAAACCTTAAAATTCTCTCTCATTCAGCAAATAAAAACAAGAATATCTGGGTAATTTGGAAGGAAGCCTTGCAAATTACACCTCTAATTGACAATGACCAATTTTTACATCTTTCCATAAAACACTCGTTGTTCAATAAACAGTTTATGGTCTCAATTGTATATGTCAAATGCCTTTAATCATTAAGAAATGATATATAGAACTCTTTAATGGAAATATCCAACACTAATCAAAAGTGGTTAATGGTAGGTGACTTAAATAGTATATCCTCACATGATGAAAAATTATCCTGCTTATTCTTATGCTAAAATAGTATGGATGATTTCAATGAAACTATCCTGGATTATCAGCTAGAACATGCTAGATTCTCAGGATCTAAATTTATGTGGTCAAACAATAGGATTTGGAAGAGATTAGACAGGGAATTATATAATTCTCTTTGGAGATACTATTTTTCTGTTACAATGGTGAAATATCTGGCCAGAACTGGCTTAGATCATTCACCATTGTGCATAAGTATTTCAAACAATACCACCCAACCTAAAAATACCTTTAAATTTTTTAATATGTGGGTTCTCCATCTAGAGTTCTTATAAACTTGAGAGGAGAATCGGTCTTGAAATATTATTAGTACACCATTACAAGTTTTCTAGTCCAATTTAAAAGGTTAAAACAGTGGAACTGGTATACTTTTAGAAATAATTTTTATAGTTAGATGTCTCTGAAGAAGTAAAATATCTTCGAATATGTTTTGAAACCATAAAAACTATTAAAGCCAAAATAAATTTGTCAAAAGCCAAAGGAAATCATTTAAGCGTCTGTGCTAAGGAGGAAGCTTTTTTGGAACAAAAAGCATCCATAAACTGGTCCAAAATGGAAACATGGACACTTCAAGTTTCCATAACTATGTCAAGAAAAGAAAAATAAAAAATATAATTCATGGAATCTGATATAATGATTAATGAATTGATAATCAATAAACATTAGGGAATCTGGTTGTTGAACATTTTAAAACAGTTTTAAACTCCCAATCTAATCAGAATATCAATTATATTTTCCAAAATATAATTCCAAATCTAATAACATAACAAGATAATGACTACCTTACATCCCTCGAATCTGAAAATGAAGTCCTTAAAGCCAATTAATCACTCAGCCCCAACAATATGAACACGTATTTGTGGCACATTAACTACTTCATGATTTAAAAAGGAAAACACCCAATGTTTAAACTTGACATAGATAAAGCCTTTAATATATTATAGACAAATTTATTACCTAACATTCCAGCAAATTTTGGCTTCAATAATAAATTATTGAACTCATTAAACAGAACTTAATCCATACACAATATTCATAGATTATAAATGGCTCTTTATATGGCTTCTTTAGTTCTGCTAATGGAGTCAGGCAGGGTGACCCTCTGTCACCCACCCTCTTCATTATTGCAGAAGAGTATTTCATTAGAGGAATTAAAAAATATTTTATGAAAATCAATTTATGTTTTATAACTCAAGATCAAGTATTCCAATCTATTATTTAACTTACGCATACAATTTAATAATATTTATAAATTGATCATTAAACAATGTTAAAAAGTTTTGGAAATTTTTTACTCACTATCAAAATGTCTCAGGCCAAATAATTAATGCCCCCAAATTAAAGTTTATAACTCCAGAAAACATTGACAGATCAATGATCAGCTTGATGAATAATATCACAAGACACAAACCCTTTTCCCTTCTTATAATGTATTTAGGGATATGTATTCATCCAAGTAATAGATTATGTTACTTTGATTATATTATTACAAAAATCTTAGAATGGGATTGTATAAATTTGTATTTTGGTGGCATGATGATCTTAATACAATCTGTCTTAATGACCATCCCTTCCTACTATTTAAAATCTTGTTTTCTACCTAAAACTCTTATAGATAGAATCAACATAATTTTAAATAAGTTCATTTGAGGTTTAAAAAAGACAAAAATGTCATGATACAGTCTGACTGGCCTTCCATTTGCAAATTATATACTGATTCTGAGTTAAACATTAGAAGTTTAACTCATATTCAAAATACATACTCATGTAAACTTTGTTTTACATTCAGAAACAAACACTCTCTATGGTCCAAACTGATGCACACAATCACCCTTTACAAATCAACAAAAAACCAAAAGAGTCAAAGACCTGGAAATGGCGTAATAAAGAAAATTGTAGAGCCTTATATTTTTGGCAAATAAAAATGTTAACTACGATTTCTGGTACAATTGCAAAACAAATCAACACATCTTGGGAAAACAATGTTTGGAACATTCATAAACTCTCAGAAAGCATAACTTCAACTGATATTGGTAGGAAAACAAACTCACGTTACATTCAGATATACCGAGTAAGATTAAATGGAACATCTCTCAATTAGGTAAATTCAACTTTAAAGAAACTTTTGAAAAAATCAGAACCAAAGAAGAAAATATTGTTTGGAATTGAACATGTATTCTTCAGTAACATGTGGCGATCCATGTGGGAGATTGTTGGAATATATTTATGGACCAACAATAATTCGGACCAACATGTTAAATAAAAATATTCAATCATTGTCTTAATGTAGTCTAAATTAAAAGTAATCAAGTTAATTAATTATATAATTAACTGAACTGGATCATGGGTGAAAATATGTTATTTATCCTAGTATGTAACGAGGTTGAATTTGAACATTGTAAAGTAGATAGCCCAAATCTCAACACTTAAGCTTGAACTAATAATTCATGATGTATATTGATTTACCAATTTATTGGGTTGGAGCTCCCGATCACAAAATAGTAAAACAGGTTATGCTTTAAAATCTTGGGCTTCAAGTTGTAAAACTATAAATAAGAGGCTTAGGTTTTGATATTTCTTCATCCAAAACCTAAAATAGTCGGCAGCCGTTATTTATCTAATTTTAGAGGTTTTTGGTGTGTTTGTTAAAGATAATTCATACTTAAAGTTTTCACTTCAAGCAAAAATAAATACCAAATAAAATATAAACGCTAAGCACCAAAATAAGGTAATGATTGAAGATGTATTGAGAGCTAAAGTTTAGGTCAATACTGAGGTCATACCTCATCTTGAAGGCCAAAAGTCTTCTAAGGATTTCTTTATTTTAAAGTTGCATAAGGTATTTAAGGATATCACCCAATAATATATTTTTCGTTTGTCATCTTTAGAAGTTTTATTCACATGCAAACGCTTATCTAGGATGAAGCCATTTCTTCATTCTACAAAAAGTAACACATTTTAATCATGAATTTGCTAAAGTGAAACAATTTTATAGGCTGAACATATGGTAGCTCAATTTGAAAATAAATAAATTATGAGAACAATTAAAACATACCTTGTTGTAAAATGATAAGCTAAAATATACTATGACAGCCAAACGTGTTGAGCGAGTTAAAACTGAGGCTAGTTTTGAGCATGAAATTCTTGCAAGGGCCAAATATGTTGTTCACAATGCTGAGAAAATAATCATGTATTTTTTCTGTGAAAAATATCAAAACATCAACTTGGACTTATTATAAAACTATCTTCGAAAAAGAAAAAAAACTAGAAACCTGTTGATAGTCTAATTATCTCGAACATGAACAAACACATCTAAAGAAGATCACACGGTGAATAAAAAGAATATGAAAGATAAAAAACAAATGTGGGCACAACTATAATAAAAATAAAATGCTTGTAGTGATGTTTTCAAGCTAGTTATTGTGCTTCATTTCCAAGTAAGTTTGCTATGTCCTTTAATCAAACCGAAGATGAGACGACTCAAAATGACACTAATGCACAGTCTACCATAGATGTAGCAATAACCTTATAGGTTTGGGTGAACCCTTGGTGTGAAAATTTATCAATCAAGAAACATACTATTCCAAATCATCTATATACACTCAATGGATCTACTAATGATAAATAAAACAAAAAATAAATAATAGAGAAGAGAAAGTCGAACACATATGAACAGTCTAGATATCTCTCTACTCTCCCGAAAAGAAATCTAATGCGTTATCTCTCTCATAATTTGTTTCGCTCAGTTGAACAGTCATAAAATTTCCACAGTCTTGTGTGACTACCAAAGGATTATATATATGCTTGATATAAATCTCTCTCTCCAAAACCAAATAAACAAATCCTTGCAGACGTAACCATTTATGTTTTAACATGAAGTAACGAATCATGTTTCTTACAGAAGATAAATTTAATCATCGTAATTGTTATTTTATATAATCAGAAACACCAAACAACCTAACCCTTTCCCTGATGGCCTCCTAACCGATGCAGCCAGCATCCTAGTCAATGGTTTACTAGCTGATGCAGTCATAACCTTGGATACTAGCCTCCTGGACAATGTAGCTGAGACTTTAATTGATGGCCTCCCACCGGGCACAATCGACACCTTGGTTGATCTTACTTTGGTTGATGCATTCACTCAACCTGGACAATAGAATTATGTCTGATGCATATGACACCTTGGCTGACGTAGTCGATTCCCTGGTCGATATAGCCGATGCATCCAATTAACCAAACTTTAATCAGTTACGCTGAGGCAGTATCCAAGTCCTAACCATACTTCATAATTCTCCATATTATATTTTTACTTTAAGAAATAAACATAATTGTTACAGGTAAATTGGCCCCTCTTCAAGGGCCCTGAGTGCTTATGATATGCATCGCATTCTAGCAATGCTTGAAGTTGTTCGTTGCTAGTGGTTAAGTAAACATATTCGATGGCTTGTCATTTATATGAACCTTGTCTAACACAATCTCCCCCATTTTCAAGAATATTTCTTAAAAAATAAAGTTAACATTAATGTACTTAGTGCGTTCATGAAACCCCTGATTCTTTAAAAAATATATTGCACTTTAGTTGTCACAATACACCATTAAAACTTCTTGTTTAACTCCAAGTTCCCTCTACATTCCTCTTAACTACATAATCTCCTTTATTTCTTCGGGTTTACCAATATATTCCTCTTTGGTTGAGGACTATGCTACCATAGATTGGATATTCACTTTCCAATCTACTGCATTACTAAACAACAAAAAAATATAATCAGTTAAAGACTTCATGATATCCATACAACCAACATAATCAAAAATCAAAAAAACCATCAGCACCTTACAGTCCTAAACCATCCTCTTTATATATCAACCTATAATTATCTATCCCTTTATATATGTCAAAATCCAATTGACTACCTGCCAATATTCCCTAGATGTCCTTCACATGAATCTCCTCACCAAGCTTGAAGCATAAGCTAGATAAGATCTACTATATACAATGGCATACATAATATTTCTCAAAAAATTTGAATAATTAATTCTTTCTATTTCCTACATTTCTATGTCTTTATCATCACCTTTAAAGATGTCAGTTTAAAATGTCAAGATATGTGATAAGTGATTGGTTTTTCATCTGTCTACGAAAAATATTAAGAACCCTCTTCATATACCATCAAGTGACAAAAACAATTTTATCTTTTGCCTATGTCTAATATTTAGTATCCCAGGAATCTTTTTGGTCGAACTCATGTCTTTCATTTCAAAACTGTTCTTTAACTTTTTCTTCAATAACTGAATTTTTTCCTAGTCCTTGCTAGCAGTTATCACACCATCTACATACAATAGTAGATATATATATATATATATATATATATATATATATATATATATATCAATGGAAACAAATTTATTCATGTACACAAAGGTAACATAATATATTCTTCCAAAACCACTGTTAACTATGAAATCATCAAAACATTTATATCATTACCTTGGAGATTGCTTCAGACCGTACAATGGCCTCTTCAAGACACATATCTTATCACTCATTTCCATAAATACTTTTTCCTTAATGTTGCCGTATAGGAAACTTGTTGCGACATCCATCTGGTCCAAATCCATATCAAACTTTTTTATTATTGCAAGTAGACTCCTGAATGAACTATGTTTCACAAAAAAAGAGAAGATCTCATTGTAAACCACACCCTCTTGTTGAGTGAAACCGCTAGCAACCAGTCTGGCCTTGCACATATTCTTTCCAAACCTAGGAATTTATTTATTTCTTTTGAAAAACCAATTGTAATCAACCAGATTATAACCTTCAAGTTTGGTTTCCAAATCCCATGTATTATTCTTGTGAAGAGAAGTCATTTCCTCTTTCATAAATTCAAGCCATTTGGCTTTATCCTCACTTTGAATTTCATGCTTAAAGTTCTCAAACACATAGTGAATAACCTCATATGTTGCAACTAGTACAAAAGTTGTAAGTACAACATCTCCAAACCTCTTAGGAGCTTTGATGGCACGTGTCATCTTGTCCCTTGTTATCTAATAACCATGTTGATCATTGATACCTTCATATTTGTTAGGGTGGCGACCAAAGTCACACATCCCACATCGGTTAAACATGGGAAAGATCAGTGGTATATAAGTAAGAACATATCTCAACTAGTATGAGGCCTTTTGGTGGTGGACCAAATGCAAAGCCGTGAGGGCCTTCGGGTGCCAAAGCGGACAATATCATACTAGTGTTGAGATCGGTTGTGCTCTTACTTATATACTGAGGCGGAATATGCGGACCAGACCCCTAATTCACAACACCCATATTCCCAACACGTGGTATCAGAGCGTCAGGCCCAGACGGAACGCGATGGTGTGAAATTCTTGGAGGTCGAACATGATGAACCAGTAGCCATGATCAAGGTGATCTGCTCTAGAGATCTTAGTTCGGAGTGACCGTGGCTCATCAAGCAGTGTGGCTTGATTGGAGTGGCGCTAAGGAACAAGACAGTGTGGTCTAAGAGGAGGTGAGCAGTAACATCCGTAGTGCCTCTATGGTCAGGTAGTCTCCAACCTGACTAGAGTGGGCGGATGAAAGTCAATTGAGAAGAGGCTAAGTGGTACTTTGTTCGAGAGGAGGATTTGTTAGGGTGGCGACCAAAGTCCCACATCCCACATCGGTTAAACATGGGAAAGATCAGTGGTATATAAGTAAGAACATATCTCAACTACTATGAGGCCTTTTGGTGGTGGACCAAATGCAAAGCCGTGAGGGCCTTCGGGTGCCAAAGCGGACAATATCATACTAGTGTTGACATCGGTTGTGCTCTTACTTATATACTGAGGCGGAATATGCGGACCAGACCCCTAATTCATAACACCCATATTCCCAACAATATTTAATACACTATTCTCGTCCCAATGTACGAGTTGGCTCGTTTTTCCTTAAGCCATAAGCATATTTTGTTCTAGCTAACTTTACCTCAATATGTTCATTAGGTTCGGCCTCGAGCCTCTTTTTACCACCCAAACCATGATACTCATTCTCATTTAATATTATGTCCATGTTTATAAGAAATTTCGTGTAACCTTCTTCAAGGCACGATAATTTGTAACACTTGACACCTTATGGATACCCAATAAATACACACTTTAGGGCTCTTGGTTGTAGCTTATCATGTCTAATGTATGCATATTCTACACAAATGAATACTCTTAAATTTGGGTAGTTTGATGGCTACTAATACCATATTACTTATGGAGTCTTTAAGCCAATGGCCTTATATGTGTCATAATCCAGTCACAACCATCAATTATTCAGATCTTCAAAGATACAATTCTAGTTATCTTGCAAGGCTTATTGTTGCCAAGTAACACAATACATAAATTGTTCTCTTCAAATTAGTGAAACCAATATCTATGTAGAATCGTATGGAATGAACATTTTGAGTCAAAAATCTACTCATTTTTACCTTCATCTGATGAGCATATAGATTCATATCCTTGAGAATCCACATAAACATCCCCATGATATGATCTGCAATCACATTGCTTGTGCAGTGGTTCGAGACATTCCTTTCTAAAGTGACTCAAGTTCTTACAATATGATATCTTATGTTGGACTTATCAAACTTATTTAATGACTTTGAACTAGAATTTCTTATGATCTTGTTGTGTCCCTTCTCTTTGACCTTCTTCTTATATCAAAAGTTTCATGGTTACTTTCTGAACTGTTATCAACTCATTGGACCTTTATTAAAGTTCTAACTCACCCATATACAGGATATTTTTGTTGTATAAGATGATATTTTTCAACTGTCCATATGAAAATAACAGTGAGTTCAATAAGATCACTGTCTAATCTTCATCAATGATTTGCATCATTATTTTAGAGAATTCATCTAGGCTATCATCATGATTCTTGTCTTTTTGTATCTTAAAAGGAAAGAACTTTGCATTCAAATAGAAACAATTGGTCATAGAATTTATCATGTACAGGCTCTTCAATTTGTTCCAGACTCCAACGGCTTAATTTATTTTTAGACACGCGTCATCACATTATCACTCAGATATAAAATGATTTTCTATATGCAGTTTCAAGAAGTTTTTTTTTAGTCTCATAAACTTTTCAAGCAACGTAGTCTCCTCGAAAAGAACTGGAGCCACCTTTTGTTCAAACAGATCTGCTCATATTTTTTGTCGCTAGATTCCAAAATCTTTTTCCCCCGTTAAACATCTCTATCTCGAACTTCGCCAGGCTCATCTCAGATTCAAGAACCACTTTGTAACCAAGCTATTATACCAATTGTTACTATTTAACAATAAATAAATAAATCATTCCAAATCATCTACATACACTCAGTGATACTACTTATGATAAACGAAACAAAAAAAAACAATTAAAAAAGAAAGAGAATGTCAAACACAAAATATATATAGTGACTTGGAAAAAATTTATTTCATTCACTATGAGCCACAATAACATTACTCCTCTTGTTCATACAGATACAACAGTATATAAGATTAAGTTCCTGATAATCAGTATTTACAAAAACTTTAAATTGCTCACACAATATGTTATCAATATATCTTTCTGTTCTTCCAAAAAGAAACTTAATGAGTACTCTCTCTAAATTTTCTTCCCTCTCTAGCATACTCATAAAATTTCCACATTCTTATCAAACCCCAAAATCTATATATATTATTTGATTCAAATATACTCTCCAAAACAAAAACAAAACAAACGTTTGGCATAAATAACCATTTCTGTTCAATATGAAGTAACTAATTCTATTTTTTTTACAGAAGACATATTTAAACATTGTAACTTTTATTTCATACCATCAATCACATCAAAAAAACCTAAGGTTTTGGTTGATGGCCTCCTAACCGATGCAGCCAACACCTTAGTCGATAGCCTCCTAGCCGACACAACCAACACCTTAGTCGATAGCCTCCCAGACAAAGCAATCGGCACCTTAGTTGATGGATTCTTAGCGTACAAAATTTACACCTTGGTTGATGGTATTTTATTTGATGCATTCTCTCAATTTGGTGAATGGAACCATGGTCGACGTAGCCGACTTTTTGGTGGATGAATATAATACATTGCCAGACGCAATCGATGTCTTGGCTAATGGAACCGATCCATCCAATCAATAAATCTTCAATCAGTTACACTTAAATAGTTTCTAAGTCAGAATCATACTTCATACATGGTATCCCTATATTGCTTATTATTAGTTTAGGTATTTTTGTAAGCTTTGAAAACAATTTGTTAACAAAGTCCCCAAAGGTTGATGAAGTTTTGATTATTTATACATGAAGTAAAGTTTATTACTCATCAAGTTGTATGACTTGGCTTTAATTTTGTTTTCTTTCTTTTTTCTCAAAAATCATTATATAGTTTGGTACTCAGTTATTATAGTTTGAGTGATAAGTTCCAAATAAAAAGAAAGTAAGAATAACCATTTGGGATCTTTGTTTGGATCATGTCTAGAAATAACTTAATTTAATTTCTTTGTTTATTTTTAAAATGGTTCATGACTCCCTTTATGACCACTTTCGAGAATCATCGTATAATATTTTGTTTAATTTGTAGATACGTAGACTCCCTAAAATTCAAAGAACTTTTTTATGGGATCATCTCAGACGTATCTTTTTTTGGCATTGAAGACTACTTTAGTAAAATAAAGTGAGACTTGTTTAATGCAAAAATGTGTATTAAAAATTAATGTATCCTTAAACCATTCTCATTTCACTAAGGTAGGAAAGAGTACATCACAAGTAAAATAAATAGTCATACAAGATAAACAAATTACAAGGAGATGAATTCGAGGAGAATGATAGAGCCTTAGATGCATAATGTTCCAAAGGTGATGAATCTGGTTTCTTTCTTCATGTAGCAATTTGTATGTTCTCGGCTTCGTCTTCGTTGTAATTGTATAAGGCCCTTCCTAGTTATGATCCAACTTTTTGAGCTTTGTATCCTTGTTATCATGGAATACTTTTCATATAACTTTGGCATCACCTCAAACATTTTAAACTGAACTTTGAAATTGTATTTGTTTCCCATCGGTGTTTTATAATGGTACAATTGAAGGTGAAATTTAACCTTTTTTACTCAACCACATCTAGTACGATACTCATTTTTATGATTTACTCCTCTCTTTATATGCTGAAATCTTGGGGAAGGTATAACAATTTTTGCTGATATAACTTCTTATGTCTTGTACGCCAAATTAAAGGATGTTTTGTTTGTTGTTGATCGTATAGTGAATATTTTAAAACCATAGGACGTCTTCAAAAAATTCTGGTCAGTTTCATACGACTTATTTCAACATTTTTTTATGTCATTTGATATTTATCATATTGGTTACCTCCATTTTGACATTTCCCCCATGATGGAAAGAAGAATGTAATTTTTGTATAGATTGTGTTGCGCAAAACTACACGATTCATTCAATTTGGAATTGAGTCTTATTATTTATCGTGATGAATCTTGGAATTCCATATCTACAACAAATGTTAGATTTGAAGAATTTTTTGAATAGTCTGATGTAATATTCACGAGTGGTTGCACCTCTACCTATTTTGAGAAGTAGTCTACCACTACGACTACGCTTTTTAATTTTCATAGAGCTTTTTTATGGGGTCCTACAATGTTCATGCCTCAACTATGAAAACATCTGGTTCGAATGTTTTTTCTAGTAGAACAACTAATAGTGTAGTTGATTTGAGAAGAGTTGGTGCGTTTATCATAATATTTGAATTTGTTCTTTGCATCTTCCATCATAGTAGGACAATATTACCCTACAAAATTATTCTTTGTAATGTTTTAACCATAATAGGCATTATCTTCTCTATCATGGAGTTTCTTCACTATGAATGTTGCTTCGCTGGGCCCGCGGCAGTGCATCAATGGTTTGGTGAGGTCTTGTTTGTATAGTGTATTTGATAACCACACATGTTTGGCTGATTTTAATTAATTGCTGCTTCTTCGACCTTGCTTTTAAAAAGTAATCACCATGCATGTACTATAATAAATTTCTTCCAATCTTCATCTTCTCTTTCTTTCTCTTTAATTAAAATAACTCTCAAAGCTAATACTTTAGATAAAAATTTGTTGGGAAGTTGATGGAAGGTTTGTTTTAACGACACGTGTTGTTGATTTTTTACATATCAAAGGTAAGGACGCCCAAACAATAATTGTATGGAATTAAAAGTATGGCCTTATCTTTCAAAACACAACCACCAATGCTAAGGTGGCCTTTTCTGGTTGTAATAGTTTATGTAATTCATCTTGTCATCTGTCATGTACCCGCGTTATCTCATTTTGAAATTTCTCTGATGTTTGAGGTCTCATTCACCATTGTATTTTTCCACCTTGCTGTTGTTGACGGTTGGTGGAAAATCTTCAAACAAAATTTTCGGAGCTTACATAGGTTATTCATGAAATAATTAATCCTGATAGTCCAGCCGAATGAATGAGTAGTATAGTTTTTATTCTAAAATATCGGCAGATACCCAAAAGGGTATTTGGCGTAGAAAGAGTTCAACTGGTAGGTTATGTTGACTTGCCTCCCGTTGTGACCGGGACATGCGTGTATCCTTTATTTATGTTAAGATATGTTAGTGAAAAGTTTTGTTGAGGTTGGTGAAATGTGGATGTGCTTAGTTATGACTATGTTGGACTCTCCGTTGTAGTGCAGTTGCATGGTGCTATCTAAGGAGGATCGTTGGTAGTGTAATAGGAGATGATTGATGGTATTCCTGAAACACCGAAGAAGCTTCATGATGTTTTGACTGTACTCCCTAATATAAAAATATTTCTAATTTTTTAGTTGGGACTTGGATAATCTCACACGTAACTTGGTTCAGGTCATTTTCTTGGTGGTGGTGCATGTTGCTTTTTTAGCCGCACTAGAGTATTTTTACCAACATGTTTAGGCACATGATTTATACTCTTTCTTTTGTTCTTTATTTTATGTTAAATACTTTCCCTCCTATCAAACGATCTTCGGTCTCAATCGTCCCTTCGCTACCATGAATGTTGTTACATCATATATTTTATTCATACCGAATGACCTTTGGATTATGGATCATCGATCTTACTCGTGTGGCACGAGTGGTCAGCATATCCTTTAAAGTTCTAAAATTATTAGTATGTTCCGCATGTCGTGTTTTGGTAATTTCTTAAAATCCATGGTCAAAGTCGTTGGATGAGGCATATTTATACATATTCGTCAATGAATGGGTTAAGATCTATGACTGAATTTTCCATAAGTTACTTTTAGGTCTATTTATTTTTTAAATCGTTGGAAAAAAACTTCAAAATCAATCGCTTCACACATACGATACTAATTTGGTATGAATAATTTTAGTTATATAGAGATCCAAAGTCCAAATTCCTCTAAAAACGAGGACACAGTAGATATTTTATTCATGAGAGTAATATTTTATTTATAATAATATAATAAATCTTGTAATAAATTAAGATAATATATGTACTAAATACCATCGTTAAATCTTCTACCCAAACTAAACGTGTTATGGAACATATTATCACACGATTCAATATTTCTCTTATTTCAAACCTAGTCAGAATCAAATTCTAATAAACTTCGAGATAATATTAGAAAATATATTTCACTTTTATAATTTTTAAATTATAAATTAAACATATTATGATATTATATTCAACATAATATCCCTCGAATTACCCTCTTATTGGTTTTTATACTAAACCTTAAACTGGATTTGATCATTTTTACAAAATTGGATGGCTGAATTGGGTATGCTTAGTAAATTTTAACCCAATATATAGAAGGTAGATGAATAAAATGAATTCAATACTGAAATACGATACTCATAAAGTTTAAATTACATTATAATATATCCAATTAGTGATATTAATACAACTTTAATACCATATTTAGTGAGCATATATCGCTCGGAATTACGTCAGTTTAGTGGAAATAGATGGCCCTCGTGATCTCGAATATATATAGATATATATAAATAAGTGGAAATAGATGGCCCTCGTGATCTCGAATATATATATATATATATATATATATATATATTTAGTGAGCATATATCGCTCGGAATTACGTCAGTTTAGTGGAAATAGATGGCCCTCGTGATCTCGAATATATATATATATATAAATATATAAATAAGTGGAAATAGATGGCCCTCGTGATCTCGAATATATATATATATATATATATATATATATATATATATATAAATTTGAGTTTCTCATGGGTTTGGAATCGTGGAAACCAAAGTATTAACCCCAATTCTACTACAAGTATGTTATACCAAATATTCTATTGTATTAATAATTAAATTATGATTTACCTTTCGTCCATTTTCTATCAAAATAGTATTTTTTAGAAAAATAATGTTTTCCAAATCTTTTAGTTTTAACGTTCGAGAATTTTTTCATTCCCGTTCGGTTAAACCAACCATATCTTATGACTACATTGTATGAGAACCCTCATTGAATTTTAACGGGCGGTTCAAAAATTGTCCATTCATCTATATTGTTAAGGATGCCGATGATTTCCATATATTTGGCTCTATAAAAACCGATGATCCTCGATTTTCTAGTAGGTTGGCGGTCCTCAAGATTTTATAATAGACGAGTAGTTTTGAAGATTTTTATTTATGGAAACCAATAAGTGTTGGGTGTCTCGATATGAGAACACTAGTGTTACTCCGTTAGAGTTTATTACGAATCAATAATTCAAGCTAGCTGAAGAACATGATCGATATGCATCAACCCGACGCGTCTTGATTACTCAAAAAAACTACTCTTATCATTGAATAAAAAATAAATAATATATCCTCTATAAATCATAATTCTTCACGGAAATTTGTGTATTCAACGACGTCATTAATATAATCCTTAGGGTTTCTTTACGCGATTTTATTGTTATCCAAAAAGAATGGAGGACCGAACATTGACTTTAGACATCTAAACTTCTTCAATTAACAGTATCAAAAACATTGTTGATTCTATTGCAAACTTAACGACCTTCAGACTTCAGGTTCCCAATATTTTTGGTCCAATAAACAATCAAACAACCCAATCCCTTCTAAGATCGATAGGATGCTAGTCAGGAGTTGTTGCGATAACATTGTACATATTTCTTACACATACTATCGTCTTCCACAAAATTCTAATCACATTACAATCATCCCACACCTCGAATTCCCTCACACAATCGCCAAAAATATTTTGTTACTCAATATATTGTAGTCTCATTTGACTCTAATATGATCACCACTATAAGTTACAACCCTCACTGATAGATCATACATGTCAATTATTTATACTAAACTTCATCGTTTGGCTAAAAACCATGATTAGTCACCATAATTTGGCATGTGTATCAAAAAAACCACTTGTGTTTTTTGTATCAAAATAACCATTTTTGTTGGCTTTGTTTTGCATCCGTAGTCACTTACAGGTGACCAGAAAATACAAATTGAGACAAAGAAAAGTGACCAAAGATGCAAAATGTGACTAATAAAAATGGTCGTTTTGATACAAAAAGAACATTAGTGGATTTTTTATACACATAACTAGAGTTCTTAGCCCCGTCGTCTTCAAAATGATATATCATCATTATATATACGATAAGTTAGCAATATAAGCGTTAAAACCGCAAAAGTGCAACTGTACTTGTTTGTAGCCCAATCTCTCATATCTACCGACCTACTAAATCGATCATTTATTGTTTACAAGTTTAGTGCCTTTAAAGACTTTAACTTCTTAACCGATGAATCTTTATTTAAATAAACACCTCGGAAAACTTGGGTCAAGTTAGCGGATCAAAAAAATCAAAATTCTCCCACGGTACTATAAAAACTCGTATAATCCATAATAAGATTGTTTCCATCAACAAAATTTATGATAAGTCATGTACAACTCCTTATCAAGTCGCAAATGTGTTCGTCAACCATCTCTCCAACCTTCTAGCTGAAAAATGTCCCTATAAATACCTTCAACTTTATAGACAATAACAAAGCCTCATGACAACATTGTTACAACAATAGTTTCTTCAAATTATCATGGTAGATCATAGGCTATACCCTATGTAATGAGATCCATGAGTTTTTCAAATTTGCGGGCATAGATTCTAATTGAAATAAAACAACCATTTCTCTTATCCAACTGACACCCTTTATATGTTGTTGATTACAGACCAGTCTTTTGTTGTAATGTTACTTATAATATAATCTAGAAAAATTTAACAAATATGATAAATGATTCTCTTTTGACGCTTATTGACGATTTGTAATCGTCTTTCATCCATGTCCATAATATTTATGAAAATCTCTTAGTTTTATTGAAAAACTTCTTAAAGAGTACCATACGATCGGATACGCCTTATAATTTCCTTAACAATTGATCTTATAAAAGTATTTGATAACATTTGATGACACCTACTTCTTGATATCCTAGTAAGCATGGACTTTCATCTTAAAATGATATCTTGGAAATATAGAATTTCATCTCTCTGTCATAATTATAATCATGTAAGTCATCTCTTTTATTCTAAAAGAAAAAGTCAAGACCCAAACATTAAATTCCTTGGAAATGCCAAAACCTTAAAATTATAAATCTCTGCTTCATATATGACACTATGATATCCAGTCATACTGATCTCATAAACCTTAAACTTATCATATATGATATTAATGAATTTTTTATTTTCTTCAGCCTCCACGTTAATCGTAATAAAATTCAAATATTTGTTTATAAATTAATGAGTCTGGTCGTCATTCCATCAATAGTATTATTAGATTTGAAATTAGATCATTTCTCATCATATCTTAGTGCTGGTTACCTAACCTACAACAATTGTCGTCGTTTCTTTCAAAAAGAAACATTACTCATATAAGAAATTTTGACTTCAAAGCATCTATTAAATACCGGAAGGCTACAACTAAAAAAATAGTCTTATTCGCTAACCATGTATAGTGGTCCTCCATATGTATTCTCTATGTCATACTCTTTAAGAAGATTCCCTAGCATCTCAGATGCTACCTTTCGTTTGATCTTGAGATGAAAATCTATGGGGCCAAAGTTATCTAGTTAAAGGTTACATTGCCCTTAGATGATACCAGCCTTGAGATAATAAAGTTATAAGTCTAAAATTAGTAGGTTGTCCTTAAACACCTCTTGTCCATTTTAAGTGAGAAATCGAACTCAATTTGGTGTAAATGAATTAATTCTGAAAATAATAAAAAATTAAATTTAGCTGGGACCTTTCCTTGGATCTTCCCTCAGTTGGAAATGAATGAAAATTATTTCTCTTATATCTTTAGGCATAAATACTTAAAAATTAAAGGTTAGTTAGTGTCTACCTTTTTTGGGTACGACATATTGATATTCGTTATAGTGTTAACCGTGACAGTAATAGTATAATTTGTGATACTAGAATAAATAACTACAATAAAGTATCAGATATTATGAGAAATGGATCCTGAAACTTGCATACTATAATGTGGTATGGTTGTAGAAGATATCTCAACCACTTACATGAAAATGGTAATTTCATTCACAATCCCCCCCCCCTCCAACGATAAAGAAGATGTATTGTGTTGGATTTTCATATCCTTGAAACTCAGCTTTCTTATTCCATACCAAGATCGACATTTATGGTTACTAATAATCAGCTTCTGGATCACCTCTTTTACTGTTCAGGACAACTTTACATCGAGGTACAACAGTTTACCTCTGTTGCATCATGCATCATGTTATCCAATGAATGCTGCCAAAGTCTATTGGCATGTATAAGTAGACATCAAATGTTGATAACATTGTGCAGGTTCTATCCAAGTTCACTGCTACCTCGACAATCCCAACAACGGTCAAAGTTTTTAATCAATCACCAACCCAGTATTTTACATCATCAATTTGATTCACTAGTTTTTTTTTAGTTTTGAGTTATTAAATGTAATTTTCCATCTTGACTCATTGAAGAATAATTTATACGAATTTGTCGGTTTGTTAGATTGCGGGATCTAGGACCATTACCCTTTTTTACCCTCAACTAATCAGCCAATGTAGCATATCTAATACGAAGCTTGTTAGTTGGTAGTTAAAGAAGCTTATGGGAACCGATGTTTTACCAAACACCTTGTATCGCGACATATTTGCAAGTCTTTATGATAAAGATATAAGTACTCTTTAATTTTATCTTTAACTCTTTTCAAACCCGGAGTGTATCTTAGTTTGTTATGTGTTTGTTTGCAGGTGATATTGTAGCCATATGCAGACATGAAGGAGAGATTTTCGAAACAAAATGTGGGTACCCTATCTCAATCAAATCCAGATTATCTCCACAACTTAAGGGTATATGCTAGATCGAGTGATCCAACTGTTCGGTTGGATCCAAGAGAAACCTCTAGAGCCTCAAGAGTATAATGTTAACTTTTGGTATTGGGAATAACGACGACCATTTGCTTGTTGTGGACCGTATGACATGTCCCATTGTTGAAAAAGACGAAATCACGACAACTTAATGTGATACTTACGTAAAGAGTTATGTGTGGTTTGTCACCATTCCTCATGTTCTTGATGAGCGTCAATCAATACAGGTGATTCATACGATAAACCATATTCAACCTTTTGGGAACAACGCGGAAAAAGTTTGGAATTTTGCGAAACGAGATCTGTAAATCACCATTCTTTGGCTCATTATCCTTATAGGTATTTTTATATTATGTATCTTTTCTTAGGAACCGTGGATGAATAATGTTTTAGATTTTAAGTACATTTCAAAGTATCAAATGTTGGATGATGTTCTTTTTATATTGGATGTTGTGGTTTTAGTATTAAATATTGTTATTTTTTATGTTATGGCATTATTTTCTATGCATTATGTTATGTTGTGTTATTTATTTGCCACATAAGCATGTGATGGTATTAAAAAACTAGTTTTATTTCAAAGTTAAAGAATCATATCATCGTTACAAGTTTGTTATACCGACATTATAATATTTGCACAGTCGGTATAGAACTTTTGTACTTACAGTATTGTTTCTTACCAGCGGTATAACAATTCCATAGCGTAGGTATGGACAATTTGTTTTAAGGTTTTTCTATTCTTTTTAACCTTGAACCTTTTGATATATTGTTGGTGTACAACCGGTAAGATAGTAACTGGAGTATGGAATCTTCATATCGACAGAGTGACTATTACACCAGTGTTATATCAATTATATATTGTCGGTACAATCCTACTCGTAGTATAGAAATTCAATACCATTGGTATAGCAGAAGTAATTCAGAGTTTTTTGAAGTATTTTTTATGTCTCATTACCGAAAGTGTAGGGTGGTCATACCGTTAGTATATTTGTCACACTGTCGGTATAGAAATTCTATATCAAAGGTGTACTATCCTACCGACGGTATTGAAATTCTATATTTTCGGTATAAACGAAGTCCTTAATAGTTTTTTGAAGTATTGTTTTGACTTTGCCTACCAATGGTATAAGACCGTCGAACCGGCGGAATGGAATTTTTATACCGGCGATGTACTATCTTACCCATGGTATAACAATATTGTATCTTTGGTTTAGTCGAATTAAGAAATATTTTTTTTGTATACACCTCCAATTTTATTGTTTTATTTTATAGGTTTAAGTAAAAATAAATAAAACTTAAGCACAACAACAACATAAAACAAAAAAAATAGATAAGTCTTTACTGGAGAAACTAATGTACATAGATTACAGTGGAAAATAGTTTTGAAAATAGTGCACGTATATTAAAAAAATGTAGGTAAATAGGTTACTTCAAAACTACGTTTTATAATATTTTCATACATCTTACAATATATTGGATTGGTAGTGCCCAACCATTAGCTTTTGGTATATACGGTGTTATGCAAAAATAATGTATAATTGCACGTGGTTCATTTGTCACAATGGAAAGTTAAATAAGAAAACAAACAAACATTACAATGTAATATAAAATAAATATTTTCGATTAAATCAAATATATGTTGAAATGAAATACTTACATTGAAAAAGTGTTTGCAATTAACCCATTCCAACCCAATTTCCACCATTTATGACATCATAGGGGGTGCACCTCATAATGGTAGAAAAGTGAAACTAGCATTCGTCGTCCCCGACTGCCTTAAAAAATGGACGATGCTGTTAGATGTTGATGTGATCGTGATTCCATCTTTTGTATTGGCATCCAATTCTCTATAGTAGTAGTATCACGATAGAACTTTACATGTTCCATAATCTCTATTAACTCATTTATAATACTATATATCTTTATATAAACAGACGCAAAATCCATAAGCTCGTTGAAGAGGGAACCTCTAATCAACTTTCGTTCCTCTTCTTATCTGTTTAAATCAAATATAATTGACAATTACTTGAAATGCCCATCGACTTTAATTTAATTCATCATAAATTCAAAAAGTATACACAAGATAAGGAATTGTTTACGTAACATTTCATATCAAACAATATTACCGTAGAAGACATCATATTGCTTAAGTTACAACTAATTGTTCCACTTGATAAAATACGCATCGTGCGAGTTCCAAATGATGGTTCCACTTTACAAGATTTATCTAGAGGATATATACAACCATTTTCTTGTGTACGAACTCTTCTCCCTCTCTGAAATTTAACTGGCATATTTTTTTCTCTCTTTCTCTCTCTGCAAATTGAATGATGATGTGTTAAAATATATACCTAGTGGTGGTGCACTCTATTTTTCTGAATCTAACACGTGTTTGTGATATGATTTGTCTCATTTAGTGGACGATGTAGATGCAACAATAAATAATTTATGTTTCAGAGTTAGACAACCATGTTCTTTTAGTTTATCTAAAGTCTCTAAAATGGATGGTGTACCCTGATAGAATACGACAAACCATTTCTTGCACACATGCTCTATGTATGCTTCGTATTTAGTATATATGACAAGATTAACAAATTTATCAAGTTTCTCTTTCAACATCTCTGTTGTCATTAATTTAGTATGAACAACTATATCTAACATCTTACAATGCTTGTTGAAAGAGTCTAAAAGTACTAATATGCATTTCCTTAAAAATTTGAAGATGTTGTGCGAACACGGCATACCGTACGTAGTTCATGTAACACAAGTGCAATTTAAACCAACCACAACTTTCATAGTTTGGGAACTATCTACTTACATAGAAGCTTTTTTAAAGAATCGTAAGAGACGTTATCGGAACACAAGTACCGATATGCATTTACTTAAAAATTTGAAGATGTCGTGCAAACACGACATACCGTACGTAGTTTGTATAACATAAGTGCAATTTAAACCATCCAGAACTTTCATAGTTTTGGAAAATTATACTTCCATTGAAACAATTCTAACAAATAATAAGACACGTTAGCTCTAAGCTTGGTGTACATTTTATCTCTGTGTTATGTTGGACTATAAATTGACTTTTTCAACGACTGGTTAATTCATCCATGTTACAATTCAAGCAAACCATGCACCTTAAACCAAAACGACTCAAAGTTACTTTTGCTCGTACCAAGAAAAATGTTAAAGGGGAATGAGCGCCCTTCACGCGGGAATGCGAGCAACCACATTTCTTAATCTTTCATATTTTTTTTTACCACTATATATAGTACGCATGGACGATGAATTCTTAGGGTTCGACCTTTTTGCGCAACCCAAAACTTCATGACTATGGGTTCTCGTGTTGGTAGAACTAAGTACAAATTCCAATTCTTATTTATAAAAGTCTCACAAGAATGAATGAACTTCATTAAAGTTCACAGTTTCATAATTGTGAACTCCACATATGACCTCTAAGGACCATTCGCCATGAGTTATCATTTTTCTTTAATCTTGAAAGAGCATTTATATTTTTTTTGTTCTGGTGGACTTCCTCTTAACATCTTTTAGGTTTACCAACTTCGTACACATTTATTATCTCTTGCATTCAATAAATAGTCTATGAGTTTTCTTGTTTTCTGTATCTTCGCAACGTCTTAGTACAACTGCAAACTTGTTCTCTTTGCACGTAAGCATAATCCAACCAATCAATCGTTATTGCGTATAGTAGACTTTCATGGTAATCAAAATCAAAATCCTTTGTCACTTCAATGATATCATTAACCTTTTAGAATTAAAAAATATTAAAAATTAAAATCGTAAAACATAAAGAAAAAAATGGGAATGAACTTTGTCTGACGGTATATCGTCGGTAAAAAAACTTAATATTGGCGGTGTACTACCGCATTATCGAAGATATTGACTAGGCTATACCGTCGATTCCAAATTGCACTTGTGGTATAATGTCATAGCATCGACGGTGTTAGTGTGGTTACCTTTAGTGCCAAATTGAAGTAAACATCATGCAATGGAATGGATCTGTTGTGGCACTGTCGATACCGACGCTTTGTACCTTAGGTACGCTACAGAAAAAAATCTGAAAAAACAAAAAACATATCTAATATATATGTTAGCGTTAATGAGTTAGGTTTAGTTGATTACTTTATTTGGAATATCAATTTTATTCGTAAGTTTTTTGTTTTTCATTTTAAGGCTTTGCTTTTTAGGGTTCCGTTAGAATTTATTTTTATATACAAATAAAAAAATTAAAAATAATAATGTGGATAATTTTCATATAAATCTTATAATTTTCGTTAATTGTTTCTAAATAAATATTTAAAGTGGTTAAAAACTTATAATAACAAAATATCTCAATTTTTTAAAAAAATATAAGTTTTAAAGACAAATTTAACCAAAAGATGTAAACCTTATGTTTAGACAAAGTTGTTTATAAATATATTTAAAATAACCTGTGAATGCGAAAGTAGACACCAGTCAATCAAACGGTTTGAATCGTTAGAACCGTTTAACAGAGAACCGCGGTTTGCGGTCTTAACGGTCTGCGGTCCTTGCGGTTTGCATTTCTAATTGGCAGTTTTTCACTTTACCCACTAGAAAAACCATTTAGACACGTTTATCAAAATATTTTATAATATTATTTAAAATTAATTTGTAAGTGTCAATTGAATATAATTTCAATAATTGAGATAAGTACAATATAAACGAGTTAATTATGTTATTTAATGTATTTTAATTTAAATACTATATCATTTTAATCCAAATTATATAATTAAGGAATTAGATTCTAAAAAAAGTAGTTCTAATATGATTTTGATATGTTGGATTATATTTATCTATTTAATATATTTTATTTAATATTAGGTACATATTAAATAAAATATATACATCTAATTATATTTTGATTACAACTTTCATAGTATTCAAAATATTTTTTCGATTATAAAAATAATAATTTGATTGTCTTAAACAATCTATCGTAACCAATATAATTGTAAAATGATTTGTATATTGTTTGAACATACTAGATACTTAAGATGTTTTATTTAATTTTAGGTACACATTAAATAATATATACCTATTAGACATATAATTGTATTCTGATTTTAAATTATTAGATGATTCTTTAGATCTTTCACGCTTGAAGTGTTTATGTTTAGATGATGTAAATAGTTTATTGTATTTTCGAACTATTCAATATTTAAATTTAAAATTTAAAATTTTAGAATTGTATAAGTATATGCATAAACATAAATTACTTATAAATAACAAAATAAAAAGTGAAATTGAAATAGATTTAAATAATATTTAATAATAAAAACAAAACAAACAATTCATTAATAATAAAAACCAAACAAGCAACATAGTTGTTAAAAAAATTATTAATAAAATTTCTGAAAAAACGATCAAAATACGTCCGGATGCCTCGGACGTCCGGATGTTGTTTCATGGCCTAAATTTGCAGTTCGGGCGTCCGGAAATTACGTCCGGGTGCCCCGGACAAATTTTTTTTTACGATTTTAATAATTTTTTTTATGGGTCTCCCCTATAAATAGAGGAGACTCCAACTCCAAACTCACAAACTCAAATACTCCTCTCTATATCTCTAAATCTCTCTACTTGCTCTAAATATTCTAGAAAACTCAAATTTGTTATTTTACATATTGTAGTTCTACTTTCGGAATTGTTTGATTTTTTTTCCGCAAATTGTTTCTACTTGATAAAAACACTTGACTAACGTTGGAATAACATTATAATAACTCAATTAAGAGCTTCGTATAATTTATCAAGTTATTTACTTGTTATAGTTATTTAAGTTAGTTCTTTTAATTCTAATTTTATTAGTTGTTATTAGTTGTTATTGCTTGTTATTAGTTGGTATTAGTTAGTATTAGTCTAAATTTAGTTTTTATTATTTGCGATATTAATTAGTTTCGATTAGTATTTTATTGCTTATTTAAAAAATAACGTTGTTTTAAGTTTTAAAATGCCTCTAAACGTAGACTTACTAATGCTCACCCACCCACTAATTTTCACTTGTTATGAATAATGTTTGTGATAACCAAAACACATTAATACTAACCAAAATGTAATAATAATTTTATAATCATTATTAAAATTACAATAATAAAATTCAAAATGTAATATTAAAATTATAGCAATATAACTTGTAATCTTTTATCATGATAAAATACGATTTTGGTTTAAAAAATAATAAATAACACTTGTAATATTTAAAACCAAATCACAATAATAATATTCAAAATGTAATATTAAAATTATAACAATATAACTTGTAATCTTTTACCATGATAAAATATGATTTTGGTTTAAAAAATAATAAATAACACTTGTAATATTTATAACGAAATCACAATAATAATATTCAAAATGTAATATTAAAATTATAACAAATATAACTTGTAATCTTTTACCATGATAAGATCTGATTTTGGTTTAAAAAATAATAACAAACACTTGTAATATTTAAAACCAAATCACAATATTAATCTAAATGTAATATTAAAATTATACATAAAATTTGTAATATTTTAACATGATAAGATATAGTTTTGGTTTGTAATATAATATCAACACTACTAATATTGGATCCCAAAACATAATAATAATATTCAAAATGTAATAATAACATAAGTAATATTTAAAATTTTGGATTATATAATAATTACAACACTTAAAATATTAATAACCAAAACAAATTAATACTACCATAAATGTAATAATAATTTTATAATCATATACAATATCTCAATATTTTTTAAATATAACTCAATATTTTTTAAATATAACTTAAGATATGATTTTGGTTATAAAATAATTAAAACACTTATAATATTTACAAATAAATTACGGTTATTTACGAATAAACCGCGGTTTTGCCGTCCTGGCTCCTTGCGGTCCTGGCGGTTTACTCCTTATGCGGTTCTTGCGATCTGCGGTCTTAACAGTTTACGATCCTTGTGACCAGTTAAACAGTTTACCCGTCTGTTTACCGACAGTTCTCCAGCTTTTAACTGCGTTTAAGAACCATTTGCCACCTCTACCCATCAACCACGTGACCTTGCCACCTCTACCAGTCAACCACGCGACCGACTGATCACTGCTATCAGTTCTGCCCGATCAACAAACACGGCCCACATACAAATTATATTTTCTTTGCCAATGGATGACACAATTGATGCTTTCCCAATAGAATGAACCTTTTCTTTAACCCTTCCCTTCTGGTATTTACTATTCTGTCAGAATTAACTATATTGAAAATATACAATTGGTGGTAACTAGCTCTCAAGTAAAATTAGTAGTATAAAAAAATATAACTTTCATATCGATCCCAACTGTCGGAGTTCAAATAGAATTTAAATATATTTTTTTATTTTTTAAAAATTTAATAGTAAATCTAATTAATTTTATATCATTTCTAAAATTTATATAATAATTTTATAAAATAAAATTTATCTAATCCACGAATTTAATTTTTTTTTGAAGTTTAGTCAATTCAAAATAAAGTAAAATTTGGTCAAAAATTAAATCATATAAAATAAATAAATTATAAAACGATCAAAATAAATAAACCAAAATTAACTAACTATTTTTTTTGGTGTAATTAAAGCATTAAATTAATATAGAAAGGGGTTCATACATTGTTCATGGGGCATACCCCGAGGTGATACTGCATAAGTAAGACGTAGGGACGATAATAAAATGCCATGGAATAGGGAAATGGCCTACTAATCAGAACAAAATAAACGCGATAAAAGAACGTCAGCGACTACATGACTGTGAGCTGGCTCCTCGTCCTCAGAACTGACTCCACATCCCAAGAGTCCTATGTCCTGCTCCAGTCCATACGATAGATACCTGAGAAAGAAAGTAGATTAGTTAGCTATAAGATAAGAAAGACTATGGGGGCCAAACGATCTTGGTACCCTTGAATCTATATCGAAGGTCTGATAAGATATGGTAGGATATAGAGGAGGCCAAAGCTGGGACGGATCCAAAGATTCTTGAATTTCGTTCTTTCCAAGCATGGTAAATGATTGCGTTGAAGCAAGATCGCCAAATAGAATGGTCTCGTATGTTAGACCAACTGGAAGCCTCAGAAATCCAAGATTTCCACTTAGAGGAATGGATTGTAAATCCAAGCTTACGGCTTGTGTGGGACCATACCCTCTGAACGAAACTACAACCAAAGAGAACATGAGTGGTAGTTTCAGGTACAGAGTTACAAAAAGGGCACTCAGTCGGGGTATTAATACCCCAACTGAGGAGCTTGTCTCGGGTGGCAAGCTTACCCTTTATTGTTAACCAAGAAATGAAAGAGTGACGAGGAATGTTGTATTTGTTCCATACTAACCCTGCCCAACCCATCTTTGGGTTAGGCACACGAATGGCATTATAAGTGTCTTTGATTGTGAAATTGGATCGCCTTCCCTTTGTAATCCAAAACAGAACATCGTTCATGAGGATATTTGGTTGGGGAAGAGAGAGGATCAGTCTGTTAATTCCTTCAAGATTAGCACGGCTTCGGGCCCGAGCCGGTCTTAGGTTTGCCGGCCAGTTCCATTCTCCATTATTGATGAGCTCAGAGACCATTAGATCAATTCCCAATCGAGAATCAGAAATGATATCTGAGCCAAAGTGGTGAGCTAATGACGGCGAGATAAGCCATGGATCATGCCAGAATGAAGTATTTTGACCATTTCCAATAGCTACCCTATAAAAATTAATCGCCAAAGGACGAAGACGAAGAATTTTCCTCCAAATCCAGGAGGGAGAGTATCACAAAGGAACATTCCAGAAACTTTTGTGATTGAGCTTTTCAGATTTAATCCAATCACACCAAATGGATTCATGCTTATTACTAACAATTGATCAGAGATGTTTTAGGACGGCCGCCTGATTCCAGACTTTTAAATCTAGAATCCCAAGGCCGCCCTCATCATAAGGAGTGATAATAGTGGACCAGGCCACTTTGGCCCCGTGGATTTTCATTACAGACCCAGACCATAGGAATCTCCTAAGATATTGGCTCAATTCTTTAATTATTCTAGAAGGAAGAATAAAGATCAAAGACCAGTAAACCTGTCCCGCAAAAAGGACCAATTTAATTAATTGTAGTCTTCCCGCATAAGAGAGATGTTTAGATGTCCAAGAGTCTATACGGGAGGTAATTTTGTGGAGGAGAGGACGACAGTCCGTATAAGAGAGTCTCCCAGTAAGGAGGGGGACTCCAAGATACTTCACAGGAAGAGAACACTACGGGAAGTTCAGGATTTTCATAAGGGACGATTTAAGGATATCGTCAACTCCGGACAAAATATGTGACTTTTCAACGGGTTTACTTTAAGACCGGAGAAATAGAAGAACTCATCAAGAGAATCTTGGATGAGGTTAAGAGAGAGGGGATCGTCGTGGCAAAAAATCATTAGATCATCAGCAAAGCAGAGATTAATGATTTTTTGCTTGTGACATTTCCAATGAAATTGAAAATTTTCATCAAGGCTTTTATTTCTGAGGATGCAGGAGAGAACTTGCATAACAAGAAGAAATAGGGGAGGGGAAAGGGGATCTCTTTGTTTAAGGCCTTTTTTCCCTTTGAAGGATCCATGAAGGTCTCCATTAATTAGAACAGAGTAAGAGGGAGTAGAAATACAGTTTACAATCCAGGTAATCATCTTCTCAGGGAAGTTCATCGACACCAGAATGTCGAGGATGAGATGCCATCTAACATTATCAAATGCTTCCATTATATCAATTTTAAGAGCAATTCTTTTGCCTCTACCTTTCGATTGATATCCTCGGAGCAGCTCTTGGGACAGAAGAATATTATCCGAAATATTCCTTCCAGGAACAAAAGTCGATTGGGAGGAATCAATAAGGTAAGGAAAAGAAGATTTGATTCTATTGGCCAGAATTTTTGAAATAATTTTATAGACAACATTGCAAAGGGCAATAGGTCTATAATCTGCTGGCCCATAAGGCGATTCAGATTTGGGAATAAGAGCGATAGAAGTGACATTCCACGAAGAGGTTAAATTCCCCGAGAGGAAAAAATCTTGGACTCCCTTACAAAGTCCTGACCAATAATGCTCCAAGAAGACTTGAAAAAATCAGAGTTGTATCCGTCAGGGCCTGGGGATTTATCACTATCGATACTGAAAAGAGTTGTTTTTATTTCAGCACAAGTGATCCCGCGAATCATTAATTCTCTATCAGTACTAGATACTTTAGAGAAGATCAACGCTGAGACCTTTTCCAATCCCGGGTAGGTAGCAGAGTGCTTAGAACCCAGGGAAGATTCAAAAAAATTCACGAAAACTTTTGAGATGGTAGATGGTGAAGAGATGGTGATACCATGCTCATTTGAAATCGAGATTATTTTATTGCGGAAAAGACGGGCTTTGATACTTTTGTGAAAAAATAAAATATTCTTGTCCCCCAACTTGATCCAGTTTTCTCTGGATTTTTGTTTTTAAAAAGATTCTTCCGCACGACTCAGGAAAATAAAAAGATCAGAGACCTCATTTTCGTTGTTGACTAAACGAGAATTAAGGGGGTCATTAGCTAGTTCGTCCTGAATTTCGAACAACCTTTTTTGGGCATTGATGACTCTGGATAAGATGTCACTAAATTCCTTATGGTTGAGAAGAGCTAGCTCGTTTTGAAGACGGGCTAGCTTATCGGACACAAGGCTCATCCCAGTGGAAGAGATAGGTTGATTCCAGTTGTTGGAAATAATTTCCTTATAAAGGGGATGAGATTTCCACATATCAAAAAATCGGAAGGGTTTTTTCCGCTTAGGGCGCGGAAACCCGAGATTGGGCATAACAGTAGCATGGTCCGAAGTGCGAAAGTATCCAAAGTGAACATGGGACATAGGGAAGTGGTCATCCCAGTCCAGGTTGACGAGAACATGGTCTAACTTGGATAGAATGGGGTGAGAGGGTTGTTTATTAATCTAAGTGAAAGGATACCCAGATGATCTAAGATCACTTAATTTGCATTAGTAGCAAGAATTATTAAAGTCATCAATGGCTTGGGTCCAGGAATCGGAGGAACCAATCCTCTCGCTCGGGTGACGGATAGAATTAAAATCTCCCATGGAGACCCAAGGAAGGGGGGTTCAAGCTTGGATAGTCCTATTAGGTCATTCCAAAGAGAAATGTGGTCTTGTGCTTCGTTAAAAGCATAGACCGCAGTTAACTTAAACGAAGCCCTAAAATTATGACATTTGGCTTTACCGTGAAAATACTGAGGGGATTGAGAGACCCTAGATATTGAGATAACACTAGGGTTCCAAATGATCTAAATTCTGCCTAAGTGATGAGAAGAGTGGTTTGTTAAAACATGCCAAAAAGGGGCCATACTCCTAATAATTGAATCTACGTTATGACTTTGGACTTTAGTTTCTACTAACACTATTAAGGATATATGATTCTTAATAATGAAGTCAATGACGTCTTTTTTCCTAACCGGGTCATTTAGGCCACGCACATTCCAAGCAGCAATATTCATGGAAAGAGAACTTACAGTGAGTCAGCCGATGCTCATGTCGGAGGAGAATACATGATTACCCTTTTCTTTTGCTTCGTCCGTGTACGCCCTTTTGGGGGGGAAGCCTAGAACCCGAATCTCTTTTACATTGGCGAGAAGGGTGCCCGACCATTTTATATTTCCTTCATTTTGGGCCTTTACCCGCACTTCCAAAATTTCGGATGAGGGAATGGTGTCCAAGAGTAGAGCCTCCTCCTAAAAGACCTTTGCCTTTATGCTTCAAAGGCTTTTCAAAATTTTGGTCGGCCCAATACTTTTAGTGGAACGGCCCATAAAGGACAAAACACCCGGTTGGACAGTAGAGGTTCCGCTCTGCTTTTGAAAAAACCCTGGGCCCAGTCTGCTTTTGGAACCGGTGTCCCTGGATAGGCCCAAGTCGCTTTCTCTCCCTTTCTCTTGAACCAGGTTACCGATTGGAGCGTCTTGTGGGCCCGTATCCCCATTCAGTCCAGAGGCTAATAACTCATCCAATTGTAGAGGACCTTCTTCTCTAGTCTCGATACCAGTCTGCCTGTTAGAGGAGGAAACCCTAGCCCCCGATCATTGTCCGTCGACAGTCAAAAGTCCATATTGGAGGTCTTTCCTTCCTCCTCGAGCGCCGTCCACCTGCAAAACATAAGAAGAAGGTCTCACCACACCTGGGAGACCGACAAATACCATGTTTTTCCGATTCGCACGGCAGCAAGAAGAACCGACCGGAGGAGGGACAGTAGACTGCCGATATCGCAACTTAGCTCCGGTACCCATTTTCTCACCGAAAGCAGTATAGCTTTCCTGGATTAACACCTGAGTCGCCTTACCTAGGAGACCCGAGACCGTCAAAGACCATATTTTTTCTGATTCGCACGGCAGCAAGAAGAACCAACCAAAAGAGGGACAGTAGACTACCGATATCGTAACTCGGCTCCGATACCCATTTTCTTACCGAAAGCAGTATAGCTTTCCTGGATTAACACTTGAGTCGCCTTACCTGGGAGACCGACAAAGACCATGTTTTTCCGATTCGCACAGCAGCATGAAGAACCGAACGGGGGAGGGACAGCAGGCAAGGCCTGAGCCCGGCGTCAGTTACTGGAAAACATGGTTGAGATGACATCGGAAAGAACAGGTACATACCAAATCGGACGAGGAAAAGTTGAGAAGAAATAGATTTCAAATGTTATAAAATAAGCGGTGGATTCCAGGCCATAGAACCTGAACCTACCGATGAAAATTGAAACACTCAGAATAGTACTGTTGGAACGGAAAAATAGCCGTTAGAGAATAAAAAAAAGGAGACCTTCTCTCACTAACCCATTTCCTCTCGTAGCTATCATAACTAACTATAAGACTACGACCAAAATAAATAAATAAATAAAAATATATATATTAGGAGATCGTAACAGTAAAACATTTATTCATATTTAAAAATAATTATAATATTTGATATTTATAGGTTGTAGATTATTTAAGAGTTCTTTCGGTTCGGTTCGGTTCGGTTCTTTCGGTTCTCGGTTCTTTCGGTTCTTCAAAACTGGTACCCATTTAGGAACCAAATAAATTTTGGTTTGGTTTGGTTCAGTTCTTCTTAATTCGGTTCGGTATGGGTACTTAACTCGGTTTCAATCGGGTAGTTTTGGATACTTTAAATGTTTTGCAATATCAACATATATAAAACTCTTTTTACACTTTAAAATAATAAAACTATGTTAGATTGTAAAAATAATAATACTAAATATAAAAAAATATTTAAAATTAATATATTAAAGAATAATATTATTAATATACAAAAAATGAAGAGATGATATCAAATTTATTAAATTATATAAAGGTTGATATTTTGTTATTTTGTTTATATGCATAATAGTTTGTAAATATGTCGCCACTTTGAATAAAATATGTTATCATTTATTATAGAGAACATAATTAGAGATCAATGATAAAATACAAATTTAGGGGAATCTAACTTTGAAAAAGAAAATATATTTTCAAAACAATTCAAAATTAAGGGTTAATACATAGGTTAAGTTCCTAATAGGTACCAACGGTTCTTCGGTTTGGTTCGGTTCGGTTCCGAGAACCGTGGATAATTGAAAAATGGAACCATTCAGGTATTATGAAAGAACCAAATATACTTCGGTTCGGTTCTTTCGGTTCCGGTTAAAATACCGATGCCTATCTACCACCATGAATAGACAATAAACTATCTTCATATATTATACTTTTTTCGAGGATAACTTTTAGGTTTAACTCCCCCAATATTTTTGTATTTGTTATGGTGAAGCCAATCAAAATTCGTTGGTTCAGGGTTAACACTAGAGCTCATTTCATCTTGTCATAAATTCATATATGAAGTACGTTTACGGAGCTACTAAAATCTATTATTAGCCTCTTGACTTCTACCCTGATTTCATCCATTGTTATTAATATGATATTTTTGTGTGGTGTTGCAACTTATCTCAAGTCATCATATGTGAGCGATAGAACTGGATATATATTCCAATACAAATGTGGAGATGTTTGTACTTGAAATTTCACCTCTATTTCGATACACGTCTCTCCATTAATTTTTTCGAGATTCTGGAATACATGTCTTTTCCTACAATTAACCATATTGACTGTCTGTTGAGGTCTGGGTCAAGGTATTTCCTAGGTCAGTGTATTTTTCTTATTCTACGATTATTATGTATTTCTAGTGTTCTTTGTTCTTCAATTGGTGACTAAGCTTGTTTTATTGTTACTTCACCAAACCTTTCTAAAAAATTAAATTACTTGCTTTCATCTACTAGAATTTGGACTTATCCTACAAAGCCCAATAGTCTTGTAAGGTGGCCTTCGTCATTGTGAAATTTACGATACCTGTTTTTGTTTATTTATTCTCGCTCTCCATGCAAATTCTCCGACTTATGATATTTGATATGATCATTGGTCTTCTCATAGGTCACTCCACATTTTTGGTTAATTCTATTAATGACCATCTTGGTGGGTAATCTGGTTTTTTGTTATTTTTGTTACCATAAACACTTTTGTATTTTCTTTTGTACGCATTCCCTTGATTGTTTCTCGACATAGACGAAGTTGTTGTTTTGTTTTTATTGGATGTTTCATTCTTGGAATTGACTTGAGCCATTGTGAAATTTTGAATAGCTCGATGATAGTTTTGTGGTTATATTATGAGAGGAACAATGTATCCACTCTCTTTTGGCTCTAGAAACCTTGATTGAGCGATTTACATGAGCCAATAAATCACCTGAATTGAGATATTTATTTTTCATTATATGATCTAAATGAGCATCTTGTAACATCTTTGTATACAACCACAAAATCATAACAATCATTCAATTCATTATACGTCTCCACGAACCTTTGGGTGTAGTACCTAAAACTTCATTTAGCATTTTTTCAGTAAATTATGTAGTTTTTATCTTATTTTATCACTTAAGCGCCTATACAATGGTTTCTAAAAAATTCCTTAAGCATCTTGTAGGTCTTGATACATCATGTTGGGATACTATTAACTTACTACAGGGCGCTTCTTGTGAAGGTCATGGAGAATTATCCTCATTTTATTTTTTTATCAACTCCATATTACACCAACTCGATGTTAAAATGTTGTAGATAAATGTTTGGGGTCTCATTTGTCGTAATATTTATCCATTTTTTGGTTGTTAAAGTTGATGAGTTCAAATTATCAAGTGACGACCTACTGTATTATCCAGAAAAGGGTAATTCGGACAATAACGTATCACTAAACTATCCGGACAGGACAAAAATAAAAACACCTAAACATCTTTTGACTAAGCTATGTGCTAATCAGCTTAAAAATATTAATGGGTCCTTAACCTCGATTATGTTTCATAACTTGACCCATAAACCCATGGGTCCTTGATTAAGGGTATAAGTAGCACTACTACTCTCATTAATGAAGGTAATGAACATTTAATACAACTAGGCTGCTCAAATCTCTCACTACTTTATACCAAACACTTAATACTCAAAATATTTTACAAAACACTTTACAAAATTACCCCTAGCCCAAAATAAACTAAACCAAAAGTTAAGTTGTAGAAGTTCATATAATATTAATGAGAGCATTAATAATACATAGAGCCAACAATACGGCTAAACCCATACCAAAGTTGATATAAAATTCCAAGATAAGGAATAAAAGATAGATATGCAAACGTGACGAACCTAAATCTTTGTTACCAACGGATACAAACCCAACCAACAATGTAACTATACCCGACCAAATATAATATGGAAGTCCACAATCATGAATGAAAGATGTATATGCAAACCTAACAAACCTAAAGATTTGATACCAACTGATATGAAACCTGTTAACCATGCGAGTAAGCCCAGACCAAATATGATACGGAACTCGTAGAACAATCAGGAATGTATAACAAATACACCACAAATGGGATTGAAATACCATTTAACAATTTATAAGTATTTAACAAATAACTAAAGTGAAACACTCTTAAATTTTATTTCCGGAGAATATAATTTGTCCTTACAGAGATTGTGTAACATATATATAAAAACTCCAAGTATAGAAAAGTCATATATTACACTTAAATACAAGCAGTAATAATAGTGTATTTTAGATTTCTTAAAAAACCAAAAATAAAAAATATTAAATATACATAATTAAAACAACTAGATCTTTTACTTTTCCTACTTCGAAGTATTTCTTAATAAAATCCTCATTTTTGTTCTTTAATCCAATTTTACCTACAGTGGTGATATGAAGTAAGATTTTATTCATATTTGAATCCATATTTATCTTATTAGAAGCATCTGCATATTCATATCAATGTAAATCTTCTACGATAAATGTATGAGTTTAGTTAACCTTATTTTGTACAATATGTTTGAAGTCCAAACAAATCTTGTTGACTTCATCTTAACTTTTATTGAATATTTTTTTATTTTCTAGAAGTACACCTTCGATTATGTATTTCTTAATGGGATTTCTACAATATTCTTCTTCTCATTCTTATATTACCATTACTTTTGTAGAGGTAAATGTTGATAAGAACTGGTTGGGTAAAGTAATGGATGGTTTTTTCAATGGATTATTCTTGCGGTCAAAGATGTGCATCTCGAGGATGCAAGCGCACCATCGAGCATATTTTCAACTGTTGAGATTTGTTCCAACTCAACTTACTAAATTTGGGAAACTTTCCATCAAAGCTCTTTTTTCTTGAGCTTATCCCAGTGCTTGGTTGACCACTAATTTTGAATCCGTAATTAACTGAACTATTGTAGCTCCACATTGCTAGATATGATCTTGTAATTATGGTTTCATACTCTGCTTAATTGTTGGAGGTTGAAGAGCTAAACTTTATGAATTTATTTATAATATCTCTCATTATATATATGAGTTGGAAACTTGTCCATGAACCTATATTTTTACTTCCTCCGTTATTTCTAAGCTTCCATGTAAATTTAGATAACTATATTTTAAATAATGGTCTTTTAGATTGAAACTCTTCAAAATATATGCGAAGACCTACGCTTTAATTGTTCTTCTTGGTTCAAAGTAGATAGTATAATATCCTGATTTTACTGACCATTTAGTGAGTCTTTAAGATACATCTAGATTTTATAGTATGTTTCTTAAGAGGATGGAAGTTCATACTATTATCGTATAAGCTTGGAGATACGACCTTATGTTTTTTCAACTATCGATGCCAAAGCAAGTTTTTCTAATTGTAAATATCAAGTTTTAGCTGGTAAAATATATTTACTTATGTAGCATGTTGCTCTAGATTATCTTTCTTCCTTCCTAATGAGTATTGCATTGAATGCGTACTTTGGGACTACAATATATAAATATAAATATTTTCACTACTAAGGTTTTGTTAATACCTCTCGAGAAGTCATGAGCTTATTCTCAACTCTTGAAAGAACGGTTGGTATTTGTCTGAATATCTTGACAATAATCTTCTTAGTGTGGCTAGTCTTCTAATACGAATTTGTACCTCATTTACATTCTGTGGTGGATCCATTGTTGCTATGTTGGCAAGCCGGGTGGTATATGATTTGGTTCATTTCATGCTAACCCTGTAGCCTAAGAATTTACATGATATTACTCTGAATGTACATTTTAATGGGTTTAACTTGAAGTTACCTCTCTTAAAATTCTCCGTCAACTCTTCCATATGAAGGCCTCTGACCATCATTTCGTATATACAAGCTTTTATTTTTCGGCCTAATTGATTTTCAAAGATCTTGTTAACTAGTACTTGATATGTCGTTTGTGTGTTTTTGAATTCAAATGGGATTACTTTGGAAAAATATAGTTTGTTTTTTGTAACAAATTTTGCATGTTCTTTTTCTTCTTCTCGTATTTGTATTTTGTCATGAATTAGTCGAATAGTGCCTTGACAATGAACTATGTCCAGCAATACAGTTTTGTATCTGTGATAGTGATATTGTGCCTTGAAAGTGTACTGTGTTTGGCAGTACAAATAAGTATTGTGACAGTATCGTGTTAGTCTTGTGGTATGAGCCCATTAGGCCCATTCTCTAGTAAGTCTATTAATTCTTTATAAATAGACTACTAAGACTACACAAAACACAATCTGAAATCTGTACCTTTTCTACCATAGTGAAACTCTTTTCTTTGGCGGCGCCCGTCGACGTAGACAATTGTCAAACCACGTTAAATCATGTGTTCATTTAAATCTTTCATTGGCATATATTCTGTGCTTGAGCCATTTTGTGATAATTGTATAGTAATAGAATAACAAAATTGGTATCAGAGCCACGTGGTGAAATTAGGGCTTTTGCAATTAGGGTTTCACAATGGCGTCTACAACAACAAAATACACGATTGAAAAAATTGATGGGGGATCCAGATTTGGGTTGTGGAAGATTAAACTGAAATCTTCATTGGTAGTGCAAGATCTGTGGAAGGCTGTGGAGAATAAGTTACCAGAAGAGATGAAAAAAGAAGAGAAACAAGATCTTCAAGAAAAGGCTTTGTGCTGGATTTTAATGAGTGTGAAAGACAATGTGCTTCGCGAGATTAGTGGTGAGAAGACTGCTGCCTGCGCATGGAAAAATCTAGGAGATCTTTACTCAGAGAAATCAGTAGTGAACCGATTATACTTGAAGAATCGTTTGTATGATTTCAGATTAAAAGAAGGTATGTCCATAATAGAGCACTTAGATAATTTTAAATCAATTATAATGGACTTGGAGAACATAGATATCAATATTGAGGATGAGGATCGAGCTTTGTTTGTATTGATATCGTTACCAGCTCCCTATGAAAACTTCGTAGATACCATTATGTATGGTAAGGATAAGTTATCACTAGCAGATGTCAAAGGGGCACTGAAATCAAAAGAGATAAGACAGTTGCAGCTAGACAATCAAGCTGAAGGGAAAGGTCTTATGACTAGGGGAAGATCTAGAAGAAAAGCGAGTTCTTTCATAAGGAAGAACTGGAGGTCCAAGTCAAGGGTAAAGCACTCCAACTGTTATGAATGCGGTGAGCAGGGTTATTATAGGAGAGATTGTCTGAAACTGAATGGTAAGAAGGGAAATCAAAAGGAAAATACAGCAAATATTGTTGAAGGTGTGAACGATTCCGACGATAGTGAAAACAGTGGTAGAGGAGATCTACTGCCCGTGAGTTCAGACTTTGGGTAAAACTCTTGGGTATTCGATACTGGCGCTACATATCACATGTGTCAATTCAAGCAGTGGTTCGATACGTACAGGGAACTGTCTATTTAGGGAACAATCATTCGTTGACTGTTGGTGGTATTGGTAAAGTCAGAATCAGAATGTTTGATGGGGTTGCTAGAATCTTGACGTGCTGGCATGTTCCTGGGTTAAAGAGAAACCTGATTTCTCTTGGGACTCTAGACTCTCGGGGTTACAAGTACCGTGCAGAAGATGGTGTAATCAAAGTGACAAAAGGCTCAATGGTATGCATGAAAGGCAGTTTGCAGAAGCGTCTTTACATTCTCTAGGGGAGTGTTGTTATGAGCGATGATGCAGTAGCATCATTATGGAGTAATAGCCAAAGTAGACAGGATCAAAATAAGTTGTGGCATTGGCGTCTTGGTCACATGAGTGACAGAGGATTAGCTGTTTTGGGAAAGAGAGATTTGTTGAAAGAGTATAAAGCAGAATCATTAGGATTTTGTGAGCACTGTGTGATTGGTAAACAAACTAGAGTCAAATTCATCAAATCGGTTGTAAGAAAGACTAAAGAGACAGTTGACTATATTCACTCAGATCTTTAGGGTCCAAACAGAATTCCATCCAAGAGCGAAGCCGAAAACTACATGAGTTTGATTGATGATTATTCAAGGATGGTGTGGGTTTTCTTTCTGAAAACGAAAGATGAGGCATATTCAACCTTTGTCAAATGGAAGACGATGATTGAGAAGCAAACAGGAAGAAAAATCAAATGTCTTAGGACAGATAATGGGTTAGAATATTTCAATCGTGCGTTCAACGAGTTCTGCGAAGCTGAGGGAATAGTGTGTCATCACACTTGTTCTAGAATACCACAACAGAATGGAGTCGCAGAAAGAATGAACAAAACGTTTTGTGACAAGGCACGAAGTATGCTCTCGCATTCCGGTGTGGGAAAGAATTTTTGGGTTGAAGCTATCAATACAGCGTGTTACTTGGTGAATCAGTCTCCATCAACGGATATTGAGTGTAAAAATTCTTTTGAGATTTGGTCTGGATCGTCGGCTGATTATGAACATTTGAGGGTGTTGGGTTGTCCTACGTATGCTCATGTGAGAGATTGTAAGCTTGATCCGAGGGAAAAGAGGTGCATATTTCTAAGATATGCTACTGGAGTGAAGGGATATAGGTTATGGTGTACCTCTCCAAAGTCTCCAAGTTTTCTCATCAGTAAGGATGTTACTTTTAATGAGTTTGCTTCGATAGACAGTCAGAATAAAATAGGAGAAATGGTCGAATCAGGATCGGTTGTGAGTAAACAGGTGGAGCTTGAAGTAGATTCAGTTCCTAGCAGGTCCAATAATTTAAGTGGTTTGAAATCTGTACATTTTCTACCATAGTGAAACTCTTTTCTCCGGCGGCGCCCGTGGACGTAGACAATTGTCGAACCACGTTAAATCCTGTGTTCATTTAAATCTTGCATTCGTATATATTTTGTGGTTGAGCCATTTTGTAATAATTGCATAGTAATAAAATAACATATTTAATTATAAACGAAAAATGCATCCACAAAAAATATAACTTTTTCATCGATGTTGTTAACTAGTTGTTGATATAATAGCATATTAAAGCTTATCTACAAGCTGAGGCGGGCAATGGTATAAAGGAGCATTGGATTTACTTCTCTTGCGGCCCCTACGAGTGGGAGGCTTATGATCCCAACAATTGTCGATGGTTGTAAGTGCCAAAATGACAAACAATGGATGCTTTATGCGGTCTGATAAGGAGTCTCTTGCGGTCAGGCACCGATCTCCTTGTTTTTGGGAAGGAAATAACATCCCACGTTATTTTTCGTTACAGTATTTTAACAACTACATGGAATTCAGGAAGGCCGATGAATACGCCTAGGTGCTTGTTTGGGTCTGCAAGTCTAGGGGAAATAGCAATCGTAGCCGGCCGTTGTGATCTTCGCGGAAACATTCTAAATGCCGCTGAAATTTACAATTCCGAGACCGGAGAGTGGGTGACCATTCCGAGCATGAACAAAGCAAGAAGGACGTCCGGGGTATTTATGGATGGAAAATTTTATGTAATGGGCGGAATAGGGGTGGGCGATTCTAAGATGCTTACATGTGGGGAAGTTTATGATATGCAGAGAAGAACATGGACTGTTATACCAGACATGTTCACTGCAAGAGGGGCTGCGGCAAATGAGGCACATACTTCTCGTGAGCACCTCCTATGGTGGTTGTTGTAAATAATGAAGTTTATGCTGCTGATTATGCACTACAGGAGGTTAGAAAATATGACAAACTGAAGAACTCGTGGGTCACTCATGCAGTTTTGTTTATTTATGTGCCGTGATGGGATGTTGATTTGTCCGGACTGTGAGTTATCTCTGTTTGCCTTATTAGGGGTTATTTCAGATTCAAATTTTGAATTCATAGATACAATATCTCAATAGGAGGTGTGGGTCTTAGTTATACAACTTTGTACTTTGTTTTCTGTTTATTTTTGTCTCGGGCTCATCTGTTTTGGAGCCAGAAAGTTTTTGTCTTTGAAGGCCTGATAGATTAGCACATTAAGGTCAGAAAGGTGATTTTCAAAAGATTTCAACATTGTTCCAATAATAAAAACAAACTTACCCTTTCCACAGCTTGTTTCCGATTAGGTTGAAACTGAAATGTATTGTTACTTAAGAGCAGTGAACCGTGAGCCAGAATGAAAATAAAAACAACCAAAGAGAATATGGAAATAGAAAATGAAACAAACCATTTTAAGAAGATATAATAATAAAGCAAATAAAACCATCTCTAGAAAAGATAGAAAACTATAAGGAAATAGGAAATAGGAAGATATAATAATAAAGCATATAAAACCATCTCTAGAAAAGATGGAAAACTATAAGGAAATAGGAAATGAAACAAACCATTTCTAGAAAAAAATCGAAAACTATATTAGAAGACAATAATGAACGAAATGGTGAAACTCGATTAAAAACAATAGCATGGAACTCAAAAGCTTCAAAAAGATATTATTTATAAAAATAAAATTCTCAAAACTATTTTGTCATGCAGCACAAATATAGCAATACGGGGCATAGTTTTGAATATTTAGCAAAATCAAAACAACACCATCCAACAAAATTTAAAATAAAAATAACAAAATAACTTTTATCAAAATTAACCTTTTTAAAGTAACAAAATAATTTTTTTTATCAAAGTTAACTAACCTTATTATTTGGCATAAATTTTGTAACTTCATTCTTTCCTAACTAGTTTTTTATTTGATTAATTTTGGTATTCCACAGTAATTTTAGTTAACCATAAAATAATATTATAAAAATCAATTGAATAATAATAATAATAAAACTTTAAATTTATAACGTAATAACAATAATAATAATTTAAAAAAAATCAAATAAAAAAATATATATTATTGATATCTTCTATAACCTATACAGGGTTGGTGGAGATAACTATCTGAACGGTGCACTTTTGTAGCTAGTGGATCTCATGGAGATTTACTGTATTTTTTTACGCAAAAGAAAATAAAGTAATCAAATAAAAGTATAGGTAAATGTTATTAAGCAAATGGGAAGGGAGGGGAAAGATAAGGCAAAAAGATGCGAGAAATGGTACCTCACATTTATTCAATTAAAAATCAAAATATTTAAAGCCCGGTTCTATTAGTACGGAATATAAAATTGAAAGAGGTTGTTAATGACACTAGGCGGGTGATTCTGCAATTTGAAAGAGGTTGTTAATAAAATTGTAAAATCTTAAAGAATAATCCCGAAGAAAATGTATAAGGGTATAATACAATTTGGAACAAGAAAGTTTTTTACAATCTAGAGTTTTCATACTAAAAATTAGGAAAACTTTTAATCAATTTTTTTAAAAAAAAGCTCTCAGAAAATCTCAGTTCGAGATTGAAGATTCAGAAGTTATCAACATAAAAAATGGATGAAACTATTTTACACCCAGACAGTACATTAGTTCAGCAATTAAAGTTGTTGACTAAAAAACAACCCTCGAACAAAGGTACATCTCAGAATAAAACTAAGATAAATAAGGCTATATCGCATAAAGAACATAAAAGGAAGGGAACCTATTTCACAGAGATATGAAGAACAATTTTCATATTTTAATAAATAAATAAAATCATTTGTTAAACTTCGTAACAGCAATGGGAAATCTTAGAGAGAATTTGTGAGGATTCCTAGTATCTACAAGGAAATTCATCATAAGGAGTTGCACATCACCAGCAAAGGGTACTTCAAAGCCTTACACGATACCGCTAAAGATAAGTTACTTCTCCTTGAATCTGCTAGATTCACACTTGTTGGAAAATTCTCCCTATGTAGAACAGGATTGCATGTCATACAATTATTTTTGGATAAACTTAAGCTCTCACGTGAATTCAATTTAACAATTTGGGATAAATGACATGTATTCATAGAACTTACTCAAATAGAATATATGAAAAAAATCAGAAATAGAATGTTTGGTCTTTTGGCCAACATTTCATGAGACTAATTAGTAAAAAACATCACCAGTAACCCATGTATGGGTTACTTTTTCAAAAATACCAGTGTTCTTATATAATAAGGATACTATCAAGAGAATAGCAAAAACGATAGGAAACCTATTAGACATTTGGATTCCTAAAAAAGACATTGATAAACATAATCATTGTCAGACTTTGATAGAAGTAGATGTATCCAAGCCTCACAGTAATAAAATATGGATCAATTTCCAGAAACAAGATGGATACTCGATACACAATATATATGAGAATATACATTTATACTGTCTAGACTGCTTCCACATTTGTCACAATAAAATCCAATGTACAACTAATACTCATGAATTGACTATAAATTAAAATTTATGACAAGAAATGAACAACAAAAACAAGTTACCTCCCAAAGTAACAGAAATATGGGCTCCTAAATTAAAATCTTTAATAGTCAAAGAAAATAACAAAGATATTCCTAAATCTACTTCGGAAAGTAATATGAGCATTAGTAAAAATACTAGTAACAAATGTATTTATGATCAAATTGAGAGTCAAAATAATTCATCATCGATGACAAACAATAAAAAAAAATAACAGTATCAATTCAGATATAATAGAAGCTCTACACTCTATAGCGCTTGACAATAAATTTAATTGCATAAATAATTCATTTGATGATGACCAAGAATTGTATTCTTCAAATTACACTTTAACTGGGAGTCTTCCATCCTCTCCAAGACATGAGAACATCAATAAACAATTGAAACTTACAGAGGAAGCAATAAATGTAAGTAAGTATAACAAAGGCTAAAAATAATTATTTAATAACAAAAGAATGATTATCAATGAGTTACAGGACCCAAACCTTTCTACTTTAAATAACCTTTAAAATCTTGAATCGGAATACAGGTGTTGCTAATAAAAGCACAATTAGGAGATTACATCTATTGCCAATTCTGAGAATATAGAGTTCATGATATTATAGAAACCTATGATTCCAGAAATCAGACTTGACCCAACCTTGATATCTATTGAATTTTTTCATGGCATTTCAAACGCAAACAACAAATATGGATTAGTTGGAAGGATCATTTTATAGTGGAGTGATCAGTAATAAAGAGCATCTCATCCATTTAAAATTCACTCATTCAAATATAAACAAGGATGTTATTGTAACTTTAATATATGCTAAATGTTCCATAATTAGCAAACTCCGTTTATGGGACAATATACTAAATGCTGGTTTTATAGGATCTTCATTCACATGGACAAATAATTGGAATTGGAAAATATTAAATAGATTTCTAATTAAGGCCCAAATGAGAAATTACTTTGAATACATTCAAGCTAAACATCTATCCGAAACCTGTTATGATCATGCCCAACGATTATAACTCTATCCAGCAACAATTTAAGACATATATCACCAGCAATAATTTAATACCTATATCATGTTTTAAATTCCTAAATATATGGATCCAGCATTCGGATTTTAATCAAACAATTGAGATTTATGGAATAAGCCTATATATAGCCTCCCTTACATGTATTTTTGGCATAAATTAATAACACTTAAAGTGAATCTTAGTCTTAGAATTATGATCTCTTAGGTAACATCTTCATTGTTGTTTCCAAAGTTGGAAAAAAGTTACTTTTTATGAGAACAAATTTTAAGATACTCAAAACATAGAGGATAAGATAAATCTTTCTCAATCTAAGGCCAATCGCCTTCTTCTCTTGGCAAGATAATACGCATATTGGGAGAAAAAAAGTTTCATTAAGGTGACACAAATACATGTATATTTCATAATTTTGTAAAAACAAAAAACAAAAGAGAAACATAATAAATAGGATTAAACATGTGGGTAACTGAACTGAGGATCATATTACAATTAGTGAATTGACAGTAAACTTCTTTAAAGATCTGTTAATAAATAATAATCATGTTAAGCCTTATGAAGGCCCAATGTGGATCATTCTTACTTTAATCAGCGAATCTGATAATAACTTTTTTATGGTTACTCAAACTATAGATGAAATTCAAAAAATTGTCAAGAATCTTAAAACTAACAGTGTTATTGATCCTGATAGATTTAGTGCAACGTTTTATCAATCTTGTTGGCATATAATAAAGGATGACATTTGTTGAGAAAACATTGAGGATTTCAATGGAAAAAGTGGTTCAAATGGTATATTTTCTACCATCATGTGTCTTATTCCTAAAATTAAAAGCCTCGATAAGTGGAAAGACTTTAGACCCTTAAGTCTTTGTAATGTTTTTAATAGGATTATCTCCAAAATCATAAATGATAAACTAACCCTAATTTGTTTTAAGATAATCTCTCAAGAATAAGGAGGATTCATTCATAGAAGAAACATCAATGAGAAAATCATTTTATCTCAAGAAATCATTCATGATATATCAATAAAATAGATAAGGAGTGGTAAAATATGACAAAGGCTTTCGACAAAATATCACACAATTTTATATTAAATGTTATGAAAGTCTTTGGTTTTCTATTTTGATAAATGGATACCTCAAAGGTTATTTAAAATGTCTTAATGGTATTAGGGAGGGGGATCCCATATACCATAGCCTCTTTATTATCGCTGAAGAATACCTCATTAGAGGTAATAACAGCATGTTCAATAGATATCATGATATGAAGTATAAAACTAGAAATCTAATGAACATCAATTATCTTGCCTTTGCGGATGACTTTGTCATATTTTCAAATGAAGCTAAGAAAAATATTAATAGGTTAAACAATTTCTTAAAAATATAAGAAGAATCTTTGGTCAAAGTATAAACACTAATAAGTCTGGCTTAATAACTTCTAATAAGATTAATTCCTAAATAACTAAGTTCCTAGAAGAGTCTATTCGATTTAATTACAAAGTCATGCCTATAAAATACTTAGGTATCACTATAAACATTAGTAAAAAGGCTTGCAAATGTGATGATCTAGTTAGAAAAATTAGGTCTAAAATATATGAATGGGATTCTAAATCTCTATTTTTGGTGGAAGATTAGTACTGATACAATTAGTACTAATGAGATTAATATCATATTATATCCAATAGTGTATATTACCAAAAAATGTTATAAATAGAATTTAAAAACTTTTGAATAGATTCCTTTGGGGATCTAAAGAGTCTTCAAATTTTATTCACTAGCCTATGTGGGAAACTCTTTGCAAACCTTATAAAGAAGATGAATTGAATGTGCAAAGAATCAATGACTTACACAATACATATGCCTACAAGCTCTTGTTAATGTTTCGTAAAAACAAATCACTTTGTGTCAATTATATGAACTCTTTATATTGCAAAAACATACACCCTCTTCAAATTAAAACAACTTTAAAATATTCAATAACTTGGAGAAGATTATATATATAAAATAAATTGTTGAGCCTCATATCCTTTAAAAAATAAGTAATAATAATATTGACTTCTGGTTAGACAAGTGATTGGAAAACAACCTCTAATCCAATTATCAAATGATGAAAATAATGATTGGTATGTAATTGAAAAATTTAATACCTTCTAGACTAATAACAAATATGATTTAGAAAAATTAAAATCAAATGTTACCATTTTTTACATTAATAAGTTTGAGAATCTTAAAGTTCATATTGATAAAGAAGATAAGATAATCTAGACCTTATGGAACTATGGTGATTTTAATACAAAATCTACTTTGAATCATATAAGATAGAAAAAATTAACTATTAATCTCTTTGCTAAAATATGGAATAACACTATTCCTGGAAAAAAAATCTTTTCTATTATGGAAAACCATAAAATGATGGATCTCTTTTAATACTAACTTACAAAAGAGAAACTTTATCTTGGCTTGAAAATGTATGTTCTACCAAGATATAGAGACAGTGAATCACTTATTTATTAGCTGTCTATTATCTTAGGAAATCCGGAACCACTTCTGTGTACTATTTGGTATCTTTATTTGTATGATAATACATCATTTAATAATATATTGGTTTTGGTCTACCAACAGAATGATACACATCAGAACAATCCTTCCAACCATAATATGTTGGTCAATTTATAATTTTAGAAATAAAGTTAAGTATGATGGTTATTCATGTTAACAATAAAATCATATTGGATAAGATTCATCATATTATAGAATGTCTTGATAATACCAACACACTTAAAATGAAGTTATGGACTTGTAATATTAGCTTAGCAAACAACTTATGTTGCTTTCTCCATATTAAAAAAAATTAGGATGAATGTCATTAGATGGATTGCTTCCAAAGATAATATAATTAAAGTAAACTATGATGGAGCTTGTTTATTAAATTGTGAGTCTAGTAGAGCAGGTATATTATAGATTATATGACAAATTAAATTCTTTGGTTTCTGAAAGCATGAAATTATTAGATGGTTTAACAATTTGTAACCTTAAAGAATATAGGAATGTAGACATTGAATCTGATTCTGAGCTTACCGGTCGGAATGTTATCCAAGGGAAATGATCCCTAGTTTTTAAACCATATGATCAACTACTGTTGGAAACTCATTAGATCAACCATGATAGTTAAACATATCTCCAGGTCCCAAAATTAAGCACTTGGCTGACTCACTCGATGGACTCTCAAATGTAAGATGAGATTTGACCTTGATAATAAGCAAATTCCTAATCATCTTAGAGCCATTGTTCTATTATAGAGTTTAGAAATATTATATCTAATATCAAAAATAATTATACATTCATCTCTTAATTTTTATTTCATTCCATTGTTAAATATATTACTTTCAGAATAAATTTCAGGTCATTCAAACGCTTAATTATGGAAACAATGATGGAAACAATTAGAAATAGCCTTCAACTTCTCTACATGGAGATTGAAGATTAATCATGTTGTATCCTTGCAAGCCATCTTATGGATAATATGTTTGTTGTCCTAAAAAATCAGAAACAGTATCAACTCAAGATTCCTGGAGTGTCTCGGAAGCCCAAATTTATCTTCTCTTTCTCAAGAACTTTTACTTAAATAAGAATTATTGTAAATGTAGATGTATTTATATGAGGACTACAACTTAAGTCCTAGAAAATTATGTGAACAATGTTCCATATTCAATAAAAAATTAATTCTTGGAAATAAAACTATACGTAAATTAATATAAAACTATAAGTAATAAAATATTTAACGTTGGAAATTTAGAGTTTATTATTATTATTATAATATTAATTTACCAATTACATAGGTTATGTCTCGTCGACTATACGTCAAGTAAATTTATTTTCTAATAATGGTTGATATTTTTCTTTTTTTCAGGTCAACACCTTCAACTATTTAAAACTCATGATTATGGTTACAGCCGACCATTTCCATTTTGAAAGTAAATAAAAAATATACCTTCTTCTGAATACAAATATCTATTTTCTTGAACTTAGAACTTGGATTCCTTATAAGTATTTTAACCCTTCTAGATCGTTCATCTAAAATTTTATGAATAAATTTTTACTTAGTCTCTCAATGTATTTAATGTGGTTTCTGGTTATGATCATGTCATCTACATTGATTATTAAGCAAGTAATTATGTTACCTTTTTAGAAAAACAAAGTATGATCAGAGTTACTTTATTTGTTTCTGTACTACTTCATTACCAAAATAATTCTTCCAAACCAAACTCGTGGAGATTGTTTGAGCCCATATATTGCCTTATGGAGTCTGTAACTTTATGTTTCCAGAATTCATCAATGAATCCTAGTAGAGCTTCCATATATACTTATTTTTTCAAGTCTTCAAGGAGGAATGCATTTTTTACATCAAATAGTGAAGTGACCTACTTTGCCACTGGAGAAAAGGTTTCTAGATAATCAATTCGGTAAGTTTGTGTGTACCATGTTACCACTAGTCGAGCCTTCTATAGTTCTATGATTTTGTCATGTTTGTGTTTGATAATAAAAACCCATCTACATCCGACCGATTGTTTTCTATTTTAAGTTTATATTTCTCCCAAGTACCATTATTTACAATAACATTCATTTTTGTATTCATAGAAGACCTTTAATCTTTCGTATGTGTTTCTTCTTATGAAGTCTATGGAATTTTATGGGTATAGAGATCCTTAGTAAATATCTTGACCTCTTCTAATATTCTCTCTTTAACCAAGTTTTCCACAGGATATCTGATGGCTCGGGAAACATGTTCGGGTAAGTAATGTGTAAGTGTCACTCTATAATTATTCATGTGAGGTAAAACATATTTATTTTTTTTAGAGTATATCTATAATAGTATTAAATTTGCATAATCATTAATTACAGCAGAAACAACTAGATTAAGGAGTTCATTTATCTATTGTAGGGTATCATTTGTAGATTGATCATTAATAATTATAAAGTCTTTGGTTCCTTCTACGTTGATGATTAGCTTTGTGGATACAATATTTGGAAGGATCTGGGAACTTAACTAACCTAGTGAGTTACTTATGGTCTCCCTCTAAACATAAGTTTGGGTAAGATAATAAAAATATGACTCAAGTAAGGTTGTTCCATGGTGAACCAATTCAACAATGTAGTAGAGACCTCTTCATTCACCACCAAGCCCAATGATCTCCTTCATATGAATGCCGTGTAAAAGGTAAAAACGAGGGTATATCAGTAATAAATAATTTAATTCATGTGTTACATGACTCAAGAACAAGATTTTGAAGGATAATGATGGGACATAAAGGCATTTATTTTAATTTCAATTATGGAGAAATGACAATAAATCATTTGCATTTGACTTTGGTTACACCTCCATTTGAAGTTTCAACATTAGCTTTTAAATGTGATATCCGGTCAATATCTAATAGATAATGGTTCATTGTGTCTGTAGCCCCGTAATCTAATATTCATTCCGTTATTTTCGTGTAGCTATATTGAGTTTGATAGGTTTGTGAGTTGGCTTTATTTTGGGATAGGTTAATACTGTAAAATACATTATTATAAATACTTTCTAAAATTAAAATAATATTTTTAAAGAGATAATGGATATCGATACTGCCTCTGCGACTTAATTTGTAAGTCATTGATGTTCAATATTGTGTCATTCATCTTTTTGTCTTTTGATTGTTGCCACTACCTAAGGTGATCTCTACGATGATATTAACAACATGTGTATTTTTTTTCTTGTGGTTGTCTTCCCACCATTCTAGGTGCCCCACCAACACTAAAAAATTCTCTATGGTATGTTTGTGCATTCCATAATATGCATATTTAACTAAAATCTATTCTCCAATGATGAAGATTTTCATTGTCTTCCATTAGATTCTGAATGACAATTTTGTCAAATTTCTCTTAATTTTGGTTTGTTTTTAAATCCTACTCTTTTTTATGTTAGTCTTACTCCAATTTCTCATAATGATAGAATAACCTCATTGATGGTTGTTCACTTCAAAAATTGTAGTCTGGTTATCTCTTTTCTCACTATTGCATAGGTTGATTCAACTGAGGGAAGAATATCTTGTTTTAAGATATCTCTCCAAACTGCTTCATATCTGTCATCAATGACTATAAAAAAATTGGTATAGTCTTTATTCATCCGAAATCTTATTATGTATGACCATATCCTAAAGATCTTCCGTGGAATTATGTGATCTCCTATCAGTGATCGTCTGAATATTTTATAAAGTATTCCACAAGGTTTAAAGAGTGTCACTTACCTTATGTATTGTACCCACTTTTGTGTATAGTTCATATGTTTGAAACGAGTCTCTGCCACTACTATATATTACAACCATTACATTCTGCAAGTGTCTAGATGTTAGATATTATGCAACAAGATTAATTAAATATGGCTTAATATTTTGAACGATCCAAGTAAATACAACTTGGTCAGACTGCTCTTATCTTTCAAATATTAGATATGTTGCCTCTGGTGGTGTACTAATGGGGTGTCGTGTCTTCATTCAACCTCCAATTATCTTTTTCATAAGACATGCCCACAAAGGGTAATTTTTTATTGTTGACTGTGAAGCCAATTTAAAGGCTATTAGAACTAATTTTAGTTGGTTGTTGATTGTCCAATCCATTTATGAATAGAATTTCTAGTCATAATGTCAATTCATTGAGAGTGTGTTGGTTGTTGTTTCTAGTGATGTCTGAATTTTCTTTTAGAATTTTGGTTTGTGTTTTCTAATTTGAAGGTTGGCTAATTTGGGTGTTTACTGGTTTAGTTTGGTTTTAACTAGAGTTTGACAAGAAAAGTTTCTGCTAGAAGATGCATGCTTTCTGAATCCTAAAATACTGAATAACACCGCTCTAAAACTATGTTAGAAAGATAAAGAGAAATTAATTATATAACTTTTTTGTTGATTATTGTATACAAAGCTAATGACTTATAGTACAGTAGTAAGAAATATATCGTTAATCTTATTTAAAAATAAAAATATATCGTTAATCTTATTTTTATTTTAAATATATGGGTTTACATATCGAATAAAATCTCTTTTTAAATCTATGATTTTTTTTAATAATGAGTTATGGGAACTCTATATGCAGAAAAAAAAACTTCTTCATCGTTTAATTGAGTTCCTGCATATCGAGTTACAAGTTTAATCGTTTTTTTAATATCAATTTCTTGTTTAATTGTTTCTTTCCTGTATATTGAGTTCAAAATATAAATTTTTTTGTGGTTTGATTAGTGTATGTTGATTGAGTTCTTTTTTTTAATATTACATGTGATTTTGAGTTCCTAATCTTAAAAAACATGTAATTTTGTGACTAATCTTAAAAATAATTGAGTTTTTTATGTTTTTAGGCTTTAATTTTAGAAGTTAAATCATATATGTTTGATGTAATTTATCTTAATGATGTGTTTGTTGTAATAAGGGTTTAATAATAGATAGTGACATCAAAATATAAATTAGAAAGTAAATAAAGGACAAGAAGGTAAAAACAAATGTTCAGCGTTTTATTAAAAATTTAAAACGGAGGAAATAATAGATCTTATGGAGGAAATAGCTCTACCCAATAATAATTATTGACACTCCTAATATGTTGAATCTCCAAGTTTTTCTCTATACTAAAGAAAATCTGTAATCTATTGCTCTTTCCAATTTATCTCCAATTAATCTCTTCATGTTTTCCATTTAATCTCTAATTAATATTTAATAGATCACCCATCAAATAAATGGAAACTTCCACAACCAAATAATGAAATGTTTCTTGCCGAGCCAAATAAGAAAGTGTTAGGTGTCCAACCAATAAGAAAATATTTCTTGCCACACTGACACTGACACATGTACAGCTGTCGGATACCGGTTATTTCACATTTGGTTCGTCAGGAAATTAACCTCCATCTTCGATCCAGTTGTCAAACAAGGAATAAACGAGCACCTTAGGTTCCAATGGTAACAAATACTTGTTCTCTTTGATTATGGTCAAACCTTAGAATTCAACATACTCCTCTGACTTTTCAACAATAATTTGTCACTAAACTATCGATTTTATAATTTGTGAGAGGGGTATTTTTATTAAAAAAAATTTACTAAAACTTTTTTTTATAATAAAAATTAAATTATAATAATGGAATTTATGCTTTCGGTAAATATCTAATAAGTAAGTACTTAGCAGATATGTATGAAAAATATGTAAAATAATAACCATTAAAATTTGTATTATAGTTTTAAATTGGTAATCATTTATATTTCATATACGTTGTAGTTATGGTTTTCTTTTTGTTATATGTGTTTTCAAATTTAAGTTAGTTCAAATCAATAAAGAAGTTAATAATTATGTTGTGTTTGTGTTTTCTACCTTGATTACAATTATGTGATGATGATGATAAACTCGGGTATAGTATTAGAAAAACGGCTTTTCCAATATTAATTCTCAATTCAAAAGCATAGTTTATTTATTTATTTATTTTAAAAATAGTTATATTTTATAATTTTGAAAATGAGAAAAAATGACCAAAATAAACCAAAGAATGTTCATTAAATGTTAAAAGTTTTTCAAAGTTTTTTAGTCTTTGCCAAAAGCTAATAGGCTTTTTGGCAGGTGTTCAACTGCAGGTCGATCAAGCTCCAATTTTTTATGATAAAATCATATGGAGAGTCGAAGCGTCTATCTAAAGTACAAAACAGTCGATTCAGTGATGATATATTTTTGTTTATTAAAAAGAATATATAAATTGGGTGGAGTTGAATAGTAATTTGATATAAATTCCGATACCAAACCTTAATCAGAAATACTCGGAGGAATCAATCCTATATGTGTTATCGGAAGACCGTTTTGCATTTAGATCTTCGGATTTCTTTATTGGTTTTTTTGTTTTTGTTGCGCTGATTTATATGGTTTTTCCTGTATCAGTTGCGGTGTTTTATAAAGTTTTTCTTGTATTAGTTGTGGTGTTTTATTTCAAGTGTATTATGGAATAACATACTTCAAAAATATATCGATAAGCTTCAAAATCTTATACTACAAAAATATTGTTTATATATAAGAATACTTTTAGCAACAAAAAAATATTATTGCAAAACAATAATATTTGCAATAATAATAAATACATATTGTAAACACATATTGCAAAAAAAAATTAAAGCTAGTTATTATAATGTTTATAATTATTTGTTGTGATTTGCAACAACTCTATCATTCACAACACTATTAAAAATCATTATTGAAATTTTGATTAATTAAAATGTTTGGAAAAAAGGCCAAAAAAACAATTAATCGAATAAAAACAAGAGTGTGGGTTCTCCAAAACTGTATTTTATGAATCACATCATCAGTGAGAGGATGAATTTCTCAAATCTATACTCCTAACATCTCTTGGACTCTGATATCGGTTAAATATCATCGGAATCTTAAAATGGAACATGGTGAAATCATTTCATCAGCGAAAATGTTATCTTCACCTTTGTTTTAGTAGCATAGTACTTACTTCAAAACAATAGCTTTTGTTATCGACTTTCCTCCGCTTCCAAAAAAAATTGAAAACGGATCAATTAAACAATGAAGAATGGCTAACAAAGATGGATAGTGCCACTAAAGCAAATCCTACATTCGAACCATCTTCAAGGGTACTTAAAGTAATTAAGATTCATCAGCAACAGAAATCTTCTGGATTTTTAAAATCTTCTTACTCTCATATCACGAGGATTAAAGTTAAATAATATAAACATGAAGTAGTATGGATTGAACATAATAAAGAGCATGTGTCTATTCACGTATGAGCAAAAGATAAGGACAATCTACTGTAAATTTTAAAATACACTACGATCTGCAAATTCGCTACAGGAAGACCTCCAAGAGATACTATTATGAAATTCTTCAAATGATTCAAATTCAAATGAGAATTCAGTATTTCACACTGTGAGTCAATACATCTGCTTCCTGAATTCCATATGCAAGAAGATTTTAAGAAGATATGGCGCAGAAATGTTTGGAGAGTAAATTAGAAAACAATTAGGCTTCTTAAATGGATACCATATTTCAATCTCAATCGATAAATCCCTATAACTCCAGTATGGATTTTATTCTCGAATCTTCCTGAGTTTATGTAAAAATCTATTACAATGAGTCTAGCTAATATTTGGGCAACCTACTAGAAGTTTAGCTTCCACTCAAAAATTGAGCTTCGAATAATTGCTGCAAAATATGGTTAGAACTAGATGTTTCAAAAATTCTACTTAACAAGATCTGGGTCGAATTTGGTGATAACAATGGGTATTGGCAAGAAAACTTTATGGTTTAATGCAACATATTGTTTAGTTTGTAAGCATTTATAGCACAAACACTAAGAATGTAAACGTAAAAAGCTTTACAATCCAACATGAATTCTTCAAATATTCAACGAGATACCTCAGTGGAAAGAACAAACAACTTTATTATACAAAAAAGAACATGGATACATAAGTTAAAGTCAATTATGGTCAATGGTAAAAAATCTTTGGAAAGTACAAACAACTCAAAGGTTGTTACACCAACAGAAATGATAGAAAATATCCTTGATAAGTAGTACCTTAACCAAGTTACTACTATAGATGGAGATAAATTTTCAGTGTCAAAAGTTGTAAAAAGGTACAGATAAGGAAGACAAATAAATTTTTGACTCAGAAGTTATTGAGGCTCTACAAACTATTAAACTGAAGCCATGTTCAAAATAAATAGAGCTTCAAATTCTACTCATTTATATTAGATTATCCCTCTCAAAGATATACTAGGATTTTTTCAACCTCTCCTAGACATAACATACAAGAAATAAGGAATAGATTTAAAAAGATACTAAACAAAAGACTGAAGAAATTAAAGAACAAAAGCTTCAAATGATCAATATTAGATAAGGCATTATAGTTCAACAGATCTAGAAGATCCTTTACAAATTCTTCAAAATGACCATCTATATACTCAGTTGGAATATCAAAGGCTTGGGTAACAAGGCGACCTTAAGGAGACTTAAATCCATTAAAATTTGAGAAGATTGATTACATGGCAATCCAAGAACCTATTATATCTCAAAACAATCTTAAAATAGTCTTTAAGAAGTTGGGTTATCATGATTTCATAGGCAATATTAACAACAAGATCTGAGTGATGTGGAAGGAAGAGTTCATCATTAAAATATTAGAAAATAAAGAACACTAACTACATTTATAGGTTAGTCACAAAACTCTAGACAATGATTTCAGAGTAACTAGAGTGTATGCCAAATGCAACAGAGTTCAAAGGATGGATCTATGGGAAAGTTTCAGGATGTTGGATGATGGATCTAAAAAGTGTTTAGTTTTAGGTGATTTTAATACAATTCAGAATGCTCAGGAGCAGCTCTCTTTCTTAACTCTTTGTCTTAAAAGCATGGATGATTTTGGCCAATCTCTTCTAGCCTACCACTTAGAAAATAGAAGATATATGGGGTCTAAGTACAATTGGTCAAACAACAGAAAATGGAATCGTTTGGACAGAGTTCTCTACAACTTTCAATGGATGAACTATTTTCAATACATGTGGACACTACATAACATCTTTCTAAAGATGGTAGAACTGAACTTAGGAAGATGAAATATTATGGCCTTATATTCAAGTATTCTGAAATAAACTAAAAAGTTTGAAGGTTGAACTTAAAAGTCGAATTTAAAAATATTGGAAATGTTTTTTATGCTTTAAAGCAGTCAGAAGATCGTATAAAATTCAGAGAATTATGGTATGAAAGCACTAATAGATATATTAACATGGAACTCCTACACAAGTCTAAGTAAACTCATTTACAAGTCTTAGAAAGAGAACAAAAGTATTGGGAACAAAAAATTTACTCATATTGGCTTTAAAATGGTGACAGGAACACTGTCATTTTTCACAATTTTATCAAAAAACAAGGAAGTAGAATACTATCAAAGGTATATTGAGTGAAAATACTTGGATTATATAAGTAATAAAAATACTTTATGAAAATCAGCAGATAGTACTTCAATCATCTATTAACTTATCCTCCTAGCTAAAAAGAAAATGAAGGATTATTCAATTATATTCCTAGCTTAATTACAGCTAAAGACAATGTAATGTTAATGTCAATACCAACTAAAGTATAGATTTATGGTATTGATAAGTATTTAAGTGTGAATTGTGTAACATGAGTTTATGGTTTTGATGGAAGTATTTATCAACATTGTTGGTATATTATATCCAAGGATTTAAGTGAGGCTATAGCAGTAATATATAAAAAGCAATTTGTTCATAATGGCATTTTTACAATTGCTATACGTCTTATTCCTAAAGTAGAGAATCTTAAATCTTGGAAGGAGTATAGGCCTATAAGTTTGTACACTATGCTTAACCTAATTGTATCTAATATAATTAACAACATGTTATCTACTCTTCTGCCTAAAATAATATGAGCGAAACAAGCTGGTTTTGTGAAAGATAGAATTATTCATAATAATATACTTGTTGCTCAAGAACTCTTTCATGATATAAATAGCAATGTTGGTAGAGGAAATATCATAATTAAAATTTATATGTCGGAGGCATTTGATAGGATTTCATACCAATTTATAATCAAAATTATGAAATCATTTGGTTTTGATAGAAATTTCCAAAACATGGTCTTAGAAGCATCAATAATATTATGTACAATATTGAGTTACATAGATTTTTTTTTAAAGTAGATAAGGTAGTAAGGCAAGATGATCCTTTATCACATATCATCTTCATCATTGCAGAATAGTATCTTATAAGAGGTATTAGAAGGATTACTGAAGAAATGCAGGAACTAAGATTTAAAGCAAGAAGTAATCTCATCAAACATGGTACAACATCAAAAAAATTAAGAAGTATTGGTCAGATGGGGACTAGAACTTGGATAAAGTAAATAATACAGTTTTGTCATCTCATATCTCAAAATTAGGAAAATAAATTTTGATAACTCAACAGAAAATGCTATCAAATGGTTAATATCTCCTCTAGGTAACTAGAACATGATAGATATATGGAACAACATCGGACTTAAAGAAATAAATCTAAATTTTTAAAAAATATATGGAACTTTGTAACCCCAAAAAGGGCTCTATATTAATTTGGAAAATCCGACACAACTGGTTGTCCGTTGATACTATTCTTCAAAATAAAAACTTATTTTGTAGTTTCGAAGTGTCATTTATGTGAGAATATTGAATTAATCCAACATTTATTTGTTCAATGTAAATCAGCTTGGGAGGTTTGGAGTCATTATACATGGCTATTTTGTATCTCAAAAAGGAATCATATATCTTTACATCATATGGTTAGAAGCTGGTTCTAGTCCTTTAAAAAGGAGGTGCATATTAGAACTGTTGTACCTCAAATCATTTGTTTAGTGATATAGTCAGCTAGAAACAAAATCAAACATAAAAAACAGTAAATCAATGCCAGCTTCATCATTAACCATATTTACTACATCCTAATTAGTTTGGATTGTGCCAATCTTTTTAAAAGATATCAGTGGAGTTATAACTATAAGATGGAAACTATATTGTCTCTATACATCTTTCAATCAAACCAAGATAGATGTTTTCTCTCAAATATATACTCCCAAAAGTTAATAGGTTCAAGCTCATTACAAACGGTGCATGTTGGTCCAGTGATGAGGCTAACAGAGGTCGTCTCATTAGAGATTACAAAGGATATATCATTAAGGTTTTTGGTATGCTATATGGGAAACAACTACCTATGGTTGCTAAATTTAGGGCTCTAATGGATGGGTTACTCAGGTGTAAGAAAGAAAGCATAATTTATATGGATATAGAAACTTACTCTAGGATATTAGCATATATATTTGTACATAAAAATGCTTCATGGTATCAGAATCCTATGGTTAAGTGTTATTGTAAATTAAGTTCTTCTCAAATGGTAATAACTCAAATATTTAGAGAGAAAAACACAACAGCAGATTGAATAGCAAAAATGACTATGACATAAGCTGAAAACTCTGGTTTTACTCAAGCTCAAGGCCCAGCTTCTTTAAGAACTATTACCTTGTTTGAAATCTTGAAAATAGGGTATCCAAGACTCGAGGACAATAATTAACTAACACCCTATTATATCCGAGCATACAAGATAATTATTTTCGAGGAAAACTTACTTACATTTCTTTGTATATCAATAGCTTTGTCGATATTCTCATAGTATTATTTTCTTTTACAATTATTCTAGTAGGCTACTAGCTTGACTACTCCCTTGTTTCAGCTACAATGAAGAGAGTTGAGTAAGACTGAGAGCAAGATGTTATTAATTATGAATCCACCATGGACAAAAAACTTGAATGAATTCCAAAATTAAAAAGGATTCTTATATAGCAATAAAGAACTCAGAATGCTAATTCGGGTTTCCTTAGTGCTCAGCTACAACAACACTGCTTCGAATTGGGAATTTTAAAAGGTCTTCTCATTGTTCAAGGATAAAATGAATCTTTAATAGACTATTTTAGTTCTAAATCAGAAGACTTGTGTTATCGTGGTCTAAAGAATAGCTAAAAGGAGATAAAGGAGATTACAAGCTATTGTTTGCCAAAAATTTTCACATGAAAATTCAAAGCTCGTTAAAATCCCCTCTAAATATTAAAAAGGATTAATCACAAACCATAGCTAAACGGCTTGTTACTTTGTAGCATGTATTTGTTCATAAAAGTTAGTCTATTTGATAATAATAATAAAAACTACCCATAAATACTTTCTAAAGTATCCAATTACAAACTAATACCCGAAAATAGGATAGTATCATAAGGTACCACAACCTAACAGATAGACTAAAATACCCCAAAAGATATAAATAGGCTCATTTAAGTTGAAATCCACTTTTTTCTCTAAATTAGACTTTTCGGTTTTTATTCCCTCTCAAATTTGAGTTTCCTAATTTTGAACAGAGAGATAGGAAACCCTATGCAGGAGACCCATAAACCCTTTTCTTAAACCAACCGCCTTGTTTACCGACGAGACCACTAACTACAACCGTAACTGTTTTAAGTGAAAACCTCAAACATTTTCTGCTCCAATTTCCTACACCAATGAAGTCCGTTATTTGCTGGAATTTTGGTTCGGACGTCAATACAGAAGTATATATTTTATTTTATTTAATTGATTAATGAAAACGATGTTAATAAAGATGTTAGATGTTTTAGTTGTTTATAGCATTTTGTTTGTTGAGTTTTATGTATTCAAAGACTTGGTATTCTGTTTTTTTTGCCGGTTTGTTATGATATTCAATTCTACGTTTGATTTTCAATTTTGCGTGTGGTTGGTGATACTTATTTTGTCGTTTTTAATTTATATTGGTTAATATCGGTTCCTTGTTGATGTGTTATTAGTTTGTTTACGGAATTGCTGATTGAATTTCGATTTTATGTGACATGCATGTATGTATAAATAAAAATCGTATCCTCTTCATTTTTTTTCGTAACGTCTAGCAATGTGTAGGTGTAACACACAATGTTGGTACATATTTGAAAGTTTTTCATAGATATCACAACGTGGTTCGATGTTGTTTGTAATACGCAATCTTTATTAGTTTTTTTTCAGCAATCGCAAGTTGTGCGCGTAAGGTTGCTGGAAATTGCAATCAATTTTTTTGTACATATAAAATGCATATACAATTTATAATTTACAGTGGTAGTGTAAAGAAAGCACAAATTTTAATTATGCTTTGTGCAGGCAACATGACTGCCAACACATATAAGCGACTAAAGACACTCCATTTTATACATTTTCAAAAGCATCGTTCAAACTCTGGAACAAAGAATGAAGATGAAAAAGTATCATAAACTAATTGAGGAAATTGCAAGTACTTACTCGGTGGAAGAAGAGGCTTTCAAGATAGGAGGTAAGTTTGAGAAGCTAACTAAAATATATGTGAAATCCATATTAAGGCTAAAACACGGGACGAAGAAGATTTCTTTTAATAAAGCTGGAACATTCATTGGTCGGTTCAATGAAAGTACTCGGAAAAACGGGCCGACGAATGGCAAATCTATCTCGAATACTTTGATAAAGGTAATTATATTCACACATATGTTATATGTTTGATATATTTATGCACTAATGTAGCATGTTGTTCTTTGTGTTGCAGCAAGTTATAGAGAAATCAGTTAAGGATGGAAGGAGGATGAGGCAAAGTGAAAATGAACGAGTACGATTGGTAGAGACCTATAGTTGAGAAGCTACACCTGCCTTTTAAAAAATGTTTTCTTGTCAGAAATCTCAATAGAGTTATCGGATGCATTGTTGTTCTATTCGTAAGTATAATGGTATATATTATTAGGTTAGTTTTTAAAACCAACGTCGAATGTTTAGTATTTTTTGTATGCGAGTTTTTTTCGGGAGCACAATTTGATATGGTTTGACATACCAAGGTCGGACATCATACCTAGATGTTATAAATGGTGGAGATTGAAAGGGAGGAGACAACCATGAACATGATCAAGATGGTTTGCGAGCTACGAAACGAGCAGGTAAGAAATTAATATTTTAAAACTAATCTAGCATTATCATATATGATCTTATCTAGCAATGTTGTAAAAAATAATCTAGCATTATCCTCAATGGTATTATCTAGTAAAGTTTCAAAACATATGTTGCATTTACTCATAAGCTAGCATTATCATATATGCATTTATCTAGCAATGATTTGATTCAAGAATCTCCCAAACAGTCATATTATTATCTAGTAATGTTTTAACACTCATAAAGTTTAATGCCAATATACTCAACCATCTAGCAATCTTTTAAAACCTTAAAATCGTAAGAAATAATACACTAAACTCGCATTCATGTAACTGATCAGTACATGCAATCACATTCACGTAACTGATTATCTAGCGTAGTTTTAACTGGTCTTGAATGATTGAATAGGTTTTGTATAGTGAGTTATCGTTGGCAGAGAGTGAAAAAGACGCATTTGGATGCGTGGAATTTGGTGGGAGCTCTCAAGGACAACCACCATCGCATGAGGGAATAATTCGGAAGATGAAGAAAGAGGTGGCACATAAAACAAGAAAAAGGCAAAATAAATCATCCCATATTGAAACAAGAACAAGTTATAGACATTGATCACCCCTTTCTACAACCAGAAGTGATAATGTACCATGATTTGTTGACAACCAATGTTGTTAAAGACACAAGATGAATATGAACTACCGCTGCAAGATATGTTAGTACAGAAGAACTTGAGTCCAACCAGAGAGCAAAGCGTTGGTCAAGTATTGGAACTTTCACTGGACTGTCGCGTTTAATTTTGTGTGATACTGTGGAAGTAAAAAAGAATATCTTGATGTACTCATACGCGGTTTAAAATAATTGGTTGAAGATTTCACTAGCACGGAAAAAGAAACAAGTAAGTATTGCTCTGCTTGTGTAGGCGATGACATGTTTGAAAATTAACCTTAAATATTTATCATGCTAGTGTTGCCACAGATTGAAGGGCAGTAGAGAGATATTTTTAATGCTGAAAATACTGAATTTCTGAAGATATTTTTAATATCATTCAGTTGTGAAGATAATGAGGAACCTAAACCGGTGGCTGCGAAAGAAACTAAGAAGGTAAAATATAAAACTATTGTTTACCAATCTTGCAGACATGGTTTATGGAAGAAATGGAGCAAAGAGGATAGACTATTATTAAAAAATAGTATATGTTTCCAAAGATGATGAGATAGATGATACAGCGGAAGAAGAAACGAAGGTGGAGGATGTCGATATGATGGAGAAAACAAAGTTGAAAGAGGAAAAGTCAATTGAAGTAGCGGGTGAGCATGGAGCTGGGGACTTTAATGTATGTTGCAGTGAAATAATACAACCTCAATCTATTGTTTACACTGGATCGGACGATGTGGGTAGGATGGTGCAAGCAGATAATACAGCTATTATCCTTGCAGAATTGGAGGAAGATATAAACGGAGATGAACCAGCACTGGTGTAGGTGGAGAACACAAGTACCTCAAATATATTAGTTATTGAATATACGAAAGACGACACGTTACGGGAGCCAGTGGTTGGGAATTCTGATAGTTCACTAACAATGCTAGTACTAGACAAACGTGTAAAAGAGGCAGTTGCTACCTTAGAGGAACAAATGAACGAGGAAATGGTTCAAACAACTTCTCCTGCAGCATCTGTTGAAAATGATATAGTTGTAGAGGATAGAGTGGGTTTGCTACAAGAACAAGTATTCATATTTAATGAGCCTGCTGGTGACAGGATGAGATAATGCAGGAGGTGGTACATTAGCGGAACCAATGGGTATGGAAATTTTACAAACATAATTTATGCAACAACTGTTGTAAATGATACACCGGAGATGAAGGAGTGGCAGTTCAACAGGGACATGAAATGTGAGGTAATGAATCTGCTGATAATGAGGCAATAGTGGTGGAGGGAAAGAGTACAACAGTAATATTAATGCATGATATTTTATATCACACGAACCAAAAAACGATGAAGTGTTTGAACATAAATCTCCTCAAAAAGAGGCAAAAAAATAAAAGAGTGCAGATAATGGAGCTTTGTGGAAATCGGAGGAAATGAGTAAGGCACATGGGGAGAAGAGAATACTAGATAGGAGGTCGAAACGCCCATACACAACCCCAATAACGGTGGTATTGTCTACTCGACCAGAGTAAGTAGCACCCGGAGTCGAAGAGCTGGATCTCAAAGTCGAAAATATGGTGGAAAAAGGTCTTGAAGATGTAAGTGGATCTTAAGTGCCTTAAGATTCAACATCATTTACTATATTTTGTCAAAGTTTTTTTATATTTATGAACTTTTATTATGGTATTAAAGATGTTGGTGTGTGGTTGTTTTAAAATGTTGTTTTCATACAATAAGAAATGTTTTAGAATTGTCATGACTTTTGTTGTTCTAAGCATGAATTGTTTATGTAGGATCCAGCTGTATTTAGCAATCTATGTATGTGTCCTAAATCGCAATCATTAACAGAATGCATCTAGCAAACGAGATTCGAAGGCAATTTTTAGTTGGTGCAAAGAAGAGCATAAATCGCAATCATGCAAAACTCATCTTATCTAGCATGGGTTAATCCATACACAAAATCGTAAACTATTTATAACAAACAAATCGCATGTATCTGATTAGTAGCGATCGCATTCTATCCTGCCATGTTTCTGGTAAGCAATAACAATTTTTTATAATCTAGCATGGTTATGTACAAAACAATCGCATCCTTACAAAGTTGGAACAAAAAACATTCTATCGTGCAATATTAATGTCTCGTTATAAGCATCCTTACAAGATTTGCTCTAAATTTGTTAGGTACTACATTAAACACATGTAACATAAATGGAAGGCCAACAATGATCATGTATTCCAAATGAACCGACGCATTAACTAGTAACATACCTAAAGAGTGAACAAGTATCCCAAATAGTACATGTGCAACAGGTATCACACAATGCAAAACCACAACAAGAACAATAACCCTGTAATAAGGTAGAACTTCTAACCTAGCCTGAAATAGCAAAAGAAGTCCAGTGGGAGCTAAAGAGATATCGGCATACCAAGAACCAGGGGGCATTAAGTATGAAATGATTAACCAAGATAAAACAGTGTCGTATGCATATACAGTATGTATAGATATACCATTCTTATAAGATATTTTTATGAACTGTACGCAATCCTTTTATGATGAATGTCACAAGGCTGAGGCTAATTCAAATGAATAACGACGTACTTTGGAATCTATCCCGGAGGGTCCGTTTAATCCCAACATTTCAGATGGTATATATAACAATGAATTGGTGGAGAGTATGTCATTGGTAAGTGGATGTTTATGTCACTATACATTGAAAAAGTCATATCAGGTGATTAAAATATTAAAGCTAGTTGTTTATCTTTCAGGTGGTAGTTGATAAGTATATGAACTGGAACTTACTTACTTAGACACAAGCGAGAAAGATAAAGGTTACATATAAAGATTGATCGAAGCATACAACAATAACGTAGTTAATCGAAGTCAGTTAATACAACAAGTTGCTGCGAATAAATAGAGCAGAAGATCAAGAAGATCCAAAAGTATGGTGTTTTCCAATGTCGGAGTTCTCATTCAGTCTTAACGTTAGTGTGAGTGAGATAATGGAACTACCGTACAAATTCGAACTAGACTTCAAGGTAAGATATTGTTATGAGACGCTTACATGGTTTAATTTATGACATAACCCACGTTGTTTATTAAATATTCATCAACATATTATAAGACACTAATTGTCATACGATGCTTGGATATATAAGGTGCTCCATGAAGAAAATTGGTGAGTACCTTTCAAAGAGTTTGATGATAAGTTTAGTTGTAAATGTAACATGATTCATATTTCTGGAATTGCAACTGTAAGTGCATCTTATATTATTATAGTTATTTGTAAGACAAAACTTCATTTAATCCTGCTACACTTTGCAGAAAATGTTGGTTATTAAAGAAGATATCTCACATATTATGGAAAAAGTATTTAAGACAATGAGACCGGACACGTATATGGCATTGGTTCGTTATGCACTATTAACAAGGATGGAGTGAACCATTGGACGTTGTTGGTTCTTGATATGGATAGTGGTATTGTTATTAGTTATAACTCATTGTTGCCCAAAAGCAAACATACTCCAGATAGGACAAGGAATATTGTAGATGCTTTGGTAAGTTAATTATGAAAATCAATCGCAAGGACAATGTTATATGTGTCTCGCATGAATTAATTAGGAACAAAACTCATGCTTAATATACCCTACAATGCATTAAATATGAATAAATCGCAACGCTCTATTTGCTCATGTCTCGCAAATGCTAGAATGCTTATAAAATAGCAACATCGTAATATGTGTTACAATCGCAACTTTATGTAAATACCTACAATCACAAGCATATATGTACATAAAATGCTTGACAATGTCCACATATGTGTTGCTAAATGTTGTTTCATCATTTAACAGTAAGCTTACTGTATAAAGAAAAAATGCATACATGTTGTAAAGAATGGATACAAAATCAAGACTGTCAGGGATATCACACAGTAAGGAGATAAGAGCCTCGATATGAAGTTCTTATTTGTGAGTACCCGAAAGACATCATCGAGAAAAGGTTTGTACCTTTGGAATACATCGATGACATGCCTGCGAGAAGGAGAGCTCAAATGTTTAATCATTTCCTCAATGATTCAAACACGAACTGGTGATGGTAGATTAAAGGGATATTGGAGTAAAACTATATATTTATTGTGCTTTGATAGTTCCATAAATATTTGGAGGGGATATTGGAGTAAAACTATATTTGGAAGGACAAATTCGTTATACAGCTTACTTAGTAAATATTTTAGAGAGAGAGCTCCATATTTTAGGGAGAGAACGTCATAAGCAATAATTGTCTCAACTGATCAATCATCTTTCCCCATAAGGGGTGGGTTGCTTTTATAGTACATTTTTTGGGCCCCACATGTTTAAAAAATTGCTAATTATGGTCATTTCCTCAACTTTGTTGTTTGTTACAAATTGGACATTTTGTATTACATAATTAAAAATTTGTCCTAAAAGACTTTATTTATGTCAAATTCTACCCCTAACTCTCCAAAGTCTTCTAGTGGATTTATTATTTCCTCAAAAGTAGCCCCTCAGTCCTTGTGAAGATGTTCGAGCAAAGAATGTTATATGACCAATCTCATCTTCATCGAACTATTTGGTGCTTTAGCTGTTTATTAGTCAAGTGAAAATCCTCCTCTCGAATACAAAAACTATCTCTTCAAATTAAGCTTGGCATTCCTCATTGAATTTCATTAACTATTCCACGAGCAAAGAAATCTTCCACAAACTTTTGATCAAAATAATCTTCCACGAATTCATGACCAAATAAATCTTCCACAAACTTTTCATTGAGCTTTAATTTACTTTTTTTATAGAAAGCACCCTTGATTTTTTTAGAAAATAAATCTTCCTCGAACTTTTTCTTGAGCTTTGATTTACATTGTTCACATAAAGAAGCCTCGAATATTTGAGCAAATAAATCTTCCTCAAATTTTTTTATCCTTTTAGCACCCATACCAAACGTTTTCCAAACTTCTCTTCACTTATAACGTCATGACTTTTTCTGACACCACCAATGAAAATGGTCTCTTACTGTCAACTGTCGATTGGGATACCATTTTCATGTCCATCTTTCTGACAGAACTATCCTAGAAGTGGTGTGACGTGTCCCTAGGCACTTATTATACATATTCTGGACAGGTTTTCCCTAGGAAAATAACCCTTAACACCCTTGGGCCTTGACATCTTTTAAAGCCCGTACCTTTCCTCTAAAATCCCTAGCTCCTTATCGATTTCATATCAATACTTTTAGAGAGATAAAATTCTAAAAAATTGTTCTAGAGAGAGAAGTGGTTTATGCCAAAGAACTTTCGTATTTCAGAATTGTTAACAATCATCCAGAAAGCCAAAAAAAGGAAATATGTTGGTCTAAACGTTGAATCAAAGCCCCAACCATCCGTTGTCACATACTACGGTGTATGGCCTCCCTCGGATATTCCCACAGCGATCATCCCTTTGAAAATTTGTTCTCAGCCACTCTGTCACACTTGCTCAACAATTAACAAGTGTGACTCTATAAAAATGGGAAAAGATAAACACTCAAAGGGCTCCTCTTTGAAAAGGAAAATGCAACATAGCAAAGGTAAACATAAGCATATCAAACGTTCCAAAGAGTCTTCATCGAAAATTCTTGCCACTCCGTATTCTACTCTACGTGGAACTCTTTGTCTAACACCAGAGATTCCTCCTCGAAAGTTGACAAAAGCTTACATTGCTCAGATGAGAAAACGAACCCTCGAACCTATTCCAGATAATGGTTCAAATGTCTCTCTTACTCATCCTATTAATGCCAAGTCTGATGAAGAAAATGCTAAGGATGCTCTAGCCTTAGATTTTGGTGAAGAAAAAAAGTTGGATACTTCTGATAGAATGCTAGTCCCAGTTGAAAAGGAAAAAACAACTGTCACTACTTTAATTGTCACTACTTCTCAAGTTGTCGAAGATAAAATGCCATTACTACCTTGTCAGAGAAAGAAACAAATATCACTACTCTTCAAATCGAGTAGGAGAACTCTCCTCCAAAGAATACAGTGAGGTCAAAAGAAATTGTACTACTCCCTCCCAAAATTGATGCTTTAGTTGGGAGAAACCTCAAAGTGGTTCAAAATAGACACCTTCTAACCTTGCATAAAGTGCTATAAAAATGTTACGATACGTTCGAGAAAGCTAAACTTAGAAGTCGATGGGGAATTCCTTCTACTATTTTCATTCATGTTCCAGCTGTTGGGGAAACGTCATTGTCAGTCAGAGATAATGAATTGATTGTTTACACTGAGCTAATAAATTGGGGATTGCGCTACCCTCTAGACCCTTTTATCGTGGAGTATTTCTCGATGATTAAACTTTGTCCTACCCAGGTTGGACCAAACATGTGGTTGACTTTTATGTCCTGCATCATGACGTCCAGAATTTTGGGGGAGAGTTTTCTTTAGAAGAGTTAGTTGGTCTCTTGGGTTTGGTTAAACATCCGTACTTCCCTTTCTACTTTTTAACCTTCAGTCGGAACCAAAAAGTCGTTAAGAACCTGCTCGAGGCAGATAAGAAAAAGAAGCCGCGCTTTCTTTTTTTCTTAGGCCTTTGGGAGACCGGATCTGAGGCAACTGCCGATAATCCTCACAAAGTGTCACTTATATGGACTAACAGAGGTATGCTTCCCCTTTATTTTTCTCCAAATTTTGCTCATGTCTATTCACATGCATTTTCCTTCTAATCATGAATAGCAATAACTAGCATATCTAAGCCCTACGCCGACTTCATGCCTAAAGCAACAACCATTTTTTCCGAGTTAAGTTTGTGGGCTAAAACTGCATGGTCCAACAAATTCCAACTCTGCTTTACGCCAACTATTCTTGCCAAAAGTCACATATGGAGATTAAATACATCATAACAGTTATCTTTGGAAGAGTTAATGGTCCTCCTACTCATCAAGATTTTTTAGACCGATTGGAGGCAAACGATGTCGTAGTATTTCTTCCAACAAGATATAGAGCCAAGAGTTATCTAAACGACGACCCGAATAATTCCTTGGGAAAAAAAGACTTTTGGCGCCGAAACTCACGAGGATGAAAAGAATGCTGAAAAATCCGAAGGGTCTAAGAAGCTCTCTATCCAAGCTCATAAATAATGTCCCAATGAAGTTCATCCTAAGAAGAAATGCCAACAAAAATTGAAAGGCATTCTTGAAGAAATCCTAGAAACTTCCAGGGCAGTTGGTTGCTCGGAAACTAAGGTAACCGAGCACACCAAAACTTCACCACAAAGGATAGTCATTGTATCTAAATCCTCCCAACTTCCACCAAATGATTTCACCGTTCAAAACCCTCAATATGATATTCAAAATACTGATTCCCCCACTTTGGTTCCCTTTGAGGCTGGTTTCTCGGATAGTTCGTTTGAGATTCCTCGAGAAGATGAATTTTTTATTCGCCTTCGCAAGCTGCTTCATTCATTAGTTCCTATTGGATAAAAGATGCATCATTTAAAAGATTGTAAAAGTTACTAGAAATCTGAAGCCTTAATATCTAAAGCGCGAGTCGAGGAGCTTGAACAACAATATGCAACTCTTGAGAAACAAGCCGATGTGGTTTACAAAAAAATGGTCTTAGCTGAAGATTATGCCATGCTTCTTGCAAAGTGTTGCCAAGAAGTGAGGGATCTTTAAGCAAAGCAAAACGCCACTAAGGAGATACTCATTACAGCTTACAAAAAGGGAAATGACATGGCCTCGGACGGCTTCAATAAATGATTCAAGGATTTTGAGAGGATTGTAAAAGAGAAGCAGTTTATCTTAGCTCATGCTAGAAATATAAGGAGGATTCTGTTGAAGCTTATGTTGCTAAGTGCGTAGACAAATTAAATATGAGATATGAAACTGTTAGGTCATGGTTGATCATGGAAATTCATGACTGCTACCCTGATTTGAACTTTGGTAGTTTCTGGGAGCATGTCTCATTCGTATTTCGTTCACCTGCGATATCTTTGAGTGTTAGTGAAGATATAGAATATGATGAAGGATATTCTCCTAAACCTTCAGAATAAGGAAAATTGTAAAAAGTCCTTATAATCTTTGAGGCAATTTTGTTAAAGTCCTCATAATCTTCGAGGCAATTTTTGTAAAGTCCTCGTGATTTTTAAGGATATTGTGTCTACCAACTCGATGATTTATGAAGTAAATCATATTTTTAATTATACTTTCATTATGCTTCGAATAATTGAGAGAAACTTTCATTGTAAAACCTTTTATGCCCAAAATTAATTGGTTTGAGGCCAACTGGTCGTTGGAAGACCTTTTTCATCCAAAATTAAATAAATTGAGATTAACTTTCGTTGGAGGACCTTTTAGGTAAAAAAAATTAAATAGTTTGAGACTAACTTTCGTTAGAAGACCTTTTAGGTCCAAAATTCAATAGTTTGAGACCAACTTTCGTTGGAATACCTTTTAGGTCCAAAATTAAATAGTTTGAGACCAATTTTCATTGGAAGACCTTTTAAGTCCAAAATTAAATAGTTTGAGACCAACTTTTGTTGGAAGACCTTTTAGGTCCAGAATTATGAGAAGAATTTTATGGCAAAAGCTTATATATAAAAATCGGCTAATAAGGCACCTCATTAAAACCTTCATGTGCCACTAGGGTAAGAAAGAGTGTGCGACTGATACTTTAAACCAAAGCATATATATTATTTACATTCAATCCCAATACAACTTAAGATGCTCTATATTTCATGGGTGTTTCAGACTTCTTCCTTCTTTATATTTAATTTGATACGTTCCATGCTTCACTATTTCGTTATATCATATGGGCCTTCCCAATTAGAGCATAACTTTCTGAGGTGCTTTTCCTTAGTATGAAGGAAAATATTTCTTAACACTTGATCACCCACTTTAAACTCTATTCGTTTTACTTTGGAGGCATATCTACTTCTCATCAATGTTTAATAATGTAGCGAATTTATTTGTGCTCGCCTTCTTTTTTCTTCAATCAAGTCCATCTCCATTGCTCTATTTAAATCATTAGACTCTTCGGAATATGTTGTGACGCGATAGGATGAAAAAACTGCCTTGGATGGTACTAGTGCATCCATTACATATACCAATGTAAATGGATATTATGACGTCGAATTTCGAGGAGTTGTTCGATCTGCCCACAAAATTTCTTGAAGATAGTCCGGCCATTTTCCTGCCTAGCCTTCCAAATTCTTCTTTAGCCCATCAAAAATCATTCGATTGGTGACTTCTATTTGCCCATTTTCATGGGGGTGAAAAAGAACTAAAAAGCATTTTTATATTCCTCGAGAGTCACAATAATTTTCAAATATGTATTGTCTAATTGAGGTTCATTATCCGTTGTGATTTTCATCGGAACCCCAAAGCGACAAAAGATATTTGAAGTAATAAATCTAATGACATATTTAGCTTGTGTTCCTGCTAACGGCTCTGCCTCAATCCATTTGGAAAAATAATATACTTCCACAATTATTGTTTGTTTCCCTCCATAAGCCATTGGTAGATGTCCTACAAGATTACATCGATCAAACAGTAGTGCCTCGAATATGCTTTCGAGGGTAACCCCTGGTTTATGAATTATGTTGGCAAATCTCTAACAAGTATCACACCTTTTAAGCAACTCTTTCGCATCGAAAGAGATCGTAGGCCAATAATATCCTGCTAAAAATACTTTTCTTATTAGAGCTTTCTACCCACAATGTGCAAATTTTTGTCCATCATGAAATTCTTATAATATCATCTACGATTCATTTTCGACCAAGCATCAGAGTAAAGGTCTATTGAAAGTTTTTTATACAAAATGCCTCCAAGGACCATGTATCCATAAGACTTAAAACGTTTTTTTAGAGAATGATTTGTTAACTTATAATTCATAATTTTCTAAAAACTTAATAATATCTAGTATCCAATCCTTCTCTTCACAAACAGATACTCGAAGGTCTTAGTCTATTATTCCAACTTTTTTCTTCGAATTCTTAATAACTGATGGGCTTTCTTGTGTAATAATCCATTGATATAGCTCTGAATATGAAGCAGTCGTTAAATAGTCTACCATGGAGTTTTCTTCTTTTCGGACATGTTCATAACTGACCTTTTAGAAGACTACAACCAAATGTTTTTGTGCCTTCAAATACTTTACTCAATGATCCTTTCGAGCTTTGGATTTTCCAGATGCATTGATTAACGATGAGTTGCGTAAGTCTTAAACATGCTAAAGTCGTCTTGATTCTTCTTCATTATTTTGTTGCTCTAAACCCAAAAATGATGCCTTGATACATAGTTATTCCTTCAAGAGGAATTAATTGTAACCCAACCCCACTTTTTGATGTACTTGAACCTTCATTTGTCCTGATCACCCACTCTGCTTCGAAATTATTCTCATCAATTACCATATCCGACCGCTGAGAATGAAATTCCACCAGGAAGTCTGCTAAGGCTTGTGCTTTTATTCCAGTCATGGGCTCAAACTCAATATCAAAATCTCCTAATTCAACTGACCACTTGGTCATTCTTCCCAAAATGTCAGGTATTTGAAGCAAATTTGTAATGGAAAATATGTTCGTACTATAATAGAATAGCCTTGAAAATATGGTCTCGTTTTTCGAGCAACAATTACTAACACAAGGTCTATTGTTACTAACTTCAAATAACTTTTCTACGCATCCAAAAAACTTTTACTAATGTAGTACACTAGTCTTTGAACATTTTCTTAGTCTCGGACTAACACGACACTCACATCATAATCTGAAACTGCTTTATAAACAAATAAGATTTCCCCCTGAATAGGCTTTGTGAGAATTTATGGTGAAGAAAAATATTATTTTAATCCGATGGAAAGCCTTGGAGCATTATTTTATCTAGTTGAAACAATTTTCATACCATAATACCTGGAAAAAAGGAGTGCATTTCTCTGAAGAGCGAGATATATATCTATTCAGCGCTACCAACCTGCCATTTAATATTTGAACTTCTTTTATACTTCAAGGGGGAGTCATAGACGTTAAAGCTTTTAACTGTGTTGGGTCGACTTCAATCCTTTTTTCACTTACTATATATCCGAGTAACTTTCCTGATCGAAACCCAAATTTCCATTTTTCTGGGTTTAATTTTAAGTTGACCTTTTTTTAAGTTAACCTTTTTTAAGTTAATAAAAGTTTCCTCTAGATCATCAAAATGATCTGTATCCTTAGGATTTTTTACCAACATATCATCGATATATAATTCAATATTTCTCCCAATTTTTGCCTCGAAATTTTTATTCACTAAACGCTGATAAGTTGTCCTTGCATTTTTTAACCCAAAAGGCATTACTTTGTAGCAGTGCAAACCCCTTCTAGTGATAAATAAAGTATTCTTTTCATCTCTCGGATCCATCTTGATCTAATTATACCATGTATAAGCGTCCATAAAATAAAGTAATGTGGAGTCTACCTACTGATCTATCAATGGGACAGGGAAATGATCTATTGGACAATCTCTATTCAAGTATGTGAAATTTACGCACATTTTCCATTTGTCATTTTTATTTTTGACCAATACCGGATTTGCCGCCCACGAAGGATATTGTGACTCTCTAATGTGCCCTACTCTGGATAAATGTTCTACTTTCGATACTATTTCCTCAGATGTTTCTTGAGAAAAATGTATTCATTTTTATATTATTGGCCTTACATTATTCTTGATTAATATCTTATGGTAAATTATTTAATGAGGCACCCCAGTTATGGCCTCGAAGCACCATGCAAACATATCTAACTTTGTAGATAAAAATTCAATTAATCTTTCCCTTAAACTTGGAGATAATTTTGTCTCAATCTTTAAAACTTTGCCATTCAGATACACATGATCTTCGTAACTTCCATCATGATCCAAAAGACCAGGGGAATCCCTCAGATTATCAATAGGGGTCGGCTCCAAATAAGTCCCCGCTAATTGTTATGATTTTTCTGACTTATTCCCCTGAACTTTCTTGGAAGACAAGGCAATAGGGTAGCACTCTCTAGCTATTTTTTTACTTCTTCTAACTGTTATTATCTCCCACGAAAATATGTAAACATTGATGAACAATAGATATTATCGCATGCATCTTGGATAGCCAAGACCTCCCAAGCATAGCATTTTAATATTTTGGCGCATCTACTACAATAAACAAACTTTCAACTTCTTTTTTAAATGGTCTTCGGCCCAGCTCAACCACACTTTCAAACTCTGCAACTACTTCAGTTGTCACCCATGTGAATCCTACAATAGTTAGATCGACCTTCGGATCACAAGTGGGTCAATAATTTTCTTATAACTGATTATGAATAAGATATTAATGGAGCTTCATGTGTCAATTAAAACTCTTTGTACTTGATCGCTAGTTATTCCTGCTGCAATTACTACTGCATCTTCATGTGACCTTGCCATATTTCTTATATCATCATCTTCAAAAACAATTATTAAGTAAGGATTTTGATAAAGATGTGTCGAGGCACCCACTTCAACCTGAGTAGTCATGCTGACTATGTATCTTTTCCGAAAGCTGTTCGAATTTCCTGCCTAATAGTCAGGCTGACTATGTGTCTTAAAAAGTGCACATAAGGCACTAACCTTTTTTCTTCAGGATGATTTCTTCCACGATACTAATATCATTCCTTTCTTCTTTTCCAAGTACTCAGTTGTAACATCAAAAGAATCAATCTCCTCGGAGATAACCAGAGGGGTTTCCTCTTCCGATGCTTCTTTAGTTGTTGGATTTTTCTGAGAGTGTTTCTTAACAAAGTTGGTCAACTTTCCATTTTCTATCAATGCTTGTATTTATTTTTCAGTGCTATGCATTCTTTTGTGTCATGCCCAACATCTTCATGATATTTGCAATATCTGTTGTTTCTACTTTCCCTCAGAGTTTGTATAGGAAAGAGCTTGCAAAATTTCACTTGGCTTCGAGTTTTATCAAATAGTGTGGCCACATACTCAATCAAATCAGTAAAATAATCTAGACGAATCCATTTATTAGACATTAGTCTAGCTCTTTGTTGTGTGTTATATGTTTGTTGGTTTACCCTAGGCCTCAGAGGAAACTGATTCCCTACTTTAGGTTGTACATTTATCCGAGGTGGTTGGACTGTAACAAGAGATTTTGGAACTGATTCTACTCCAACTGATCACGAGAACCTATTTCTGAAGCTTGAGTTTCTGCCACCAATATTCGTTTTTCAAATTGATCAAGCAGAGCCCCAAAAGTCATTGCTTGACTTTCAACCACAGTATCCTTCAATATTCCTGGGAGAAGTCCAATTCGGTAAGCTGCCAAAGCCACGGAGTCTTTACAATATTCCACATCAGTTTTTTCTTTAACAAAACGGTTGGTGTAATTTCTCTATATGGATTTAGATCTTCTAGTCTTTGGATGCTTTCTCATAAACTAGTTGAAGATTTCACAGAAAGTCTGAGTTTTCCGGTGAAGGTAGCCAGCAGATTGAAGAAGCCGTTGAAGGTAGTAAATGAATTTTAAGCTTTTGTAGTTTCTCTCTCAAGGAATTTTACTTGTGAAATAAACAATGGGTCGCGGTGATATTTATAAGAAGAGAAAAGAAGTATCGTGAAGTGGAAGAGGTGGACAGTGAATGGATAGAATATGAAGTGGTTATGTAAATAAGGATCTAACGTATGTCACGCTATGGGTCTAGTGTCAGACCTACTGCCTAGGGTGTCATTGTTTGCTAAGAGATATACTTTGCATCTAAAGTGTCACCCTATATTTGGCTTCCGCTTTTGAATCATGATATAAGGAAGTGATTTCTTGTTAAAATAATTCGACGCATTTGGTATAAATTATGATATAACAGCATATTCGAAGCACTTCGGATTAGGATAAGGCGATTTTCTTCACCACCAAATATGTTCGAGGCTAGTCAGTTCTCATTCATTTACTTACATGAGAACTAAGGGGGCTACTCATAAGGAAATGGAACTTTGACGTTGAAATGTAAAGAATAGAACTTCTTATGACATATTATAAAATTAGAGGTGGAAATTATAATTTTGTCTTTTAGTTAGGGACTAGTGTGTAATTATCCCTTTTATGTAACTGTTTCAGTTAAAAGCTAAGTCATTGTGCCTCTATATAAAGGTCAAGGCTGATCTAATAAAAGGGTTGGCTTTTTTACATAGATCAATTTTGCAATTTAACTTTCTCTCTCGAAAACCTATTTTTCTCTCTACATTCTAACTTCTCTCAGATTACTTAGACAATCCAAGTATTTAACTCACCAATAGTATCACCATTAGCTCGAAATTTCTTACTTCATACGAAATGTTGTCCGAAAACATTCCAAAACATGTCAAAAAAATTATATAACCCTGCGGAAGTCGGTTATACCATTTTGAAGCCACATCCTTTAATGTTTGAGAGAAATCCCAACAGAGTAACTTGTCATCAGCATCAAAATTAATCATGAAGTTTTTAATTTGTTTAATATGGCTAGCAATACTTGCATTCCGTCAAAAAATTCCAACCTGGAAATATCAAAATGTTTTGGGAGGTTTCCAGAAAGTATTTCCGAGAACAAAGGAGAGGACCTCTAATTATGGTCCGCTCTATAAATATTGGTTCTCAGACCCTCGTGTTCAATTGCATAGAGACCCTCTTCGGAAGGCGTTGTGAATGGCTTACTTACTCGATATTCAAAATTTTGACTCCCCGGCGGATTTTGAGTGTATACAATATTTTCTTTCTTAGGATGATCCTCAGAGCCTTGCAATTTTCTTCTCTTATCTTTAATCTAGTGATTCGTTTAATATTATTTTCTATGTTTTCTCACATATTTCTTTTTTATGCTTTTCTTCCTGTGATAACCCCTTTCCAGAGAAGATTCACTTGAATCATAGAGTATAAATAGTCACTTGACCCGGAGGACTCATATTGATACATTGGCTTTAGTTTCTTTCTCATAGAATAGCAACTATGCCTCCGGTATCTATCTTTCCTACTACTGGTTTGATGGTGGTCATCTAAGTCATTTTTTTCAGTTTCATTTTCTCTTCGAACCTTTGATTGAATTTTCTTAAAAGCCACCGCACCGTCTCTTTCAGACTTCAACTTTTCAATTTCTTCTAACAATTCTTTTCTTCGAGCCACCAAGATGGACTCCTCTAAACTCTCACCAGCATCTTGATCATCGTGTTGTTGATCAATATTCATGTTATTTCCGACGATGTTCTCTTTGAATTTCTTTTCGACCATCAAATCATTATTCATGTCCAATTCTCCTCGGATTTCCATCATTTTTCTTTCAAGATTTTAACAAGGTTTTAGAAGGCAATTCAGGGATATTGGATTACAGCTATATATGGAAGGAAAATTTTGTTATACAACTTACTTAGTAAATTTTTTAGAGAGAGAAGCTCCACATTTTAGGGAGAGAAAGTCATAAGCAATAATTGTCTCATCATTAAATCAATCATCATTACCCAAAAAGGATAGGGTGATTTTATAGTACTTTTGATGGGCCCTACATGTTTAAACAAATTGCTAATTGTGGTCCCTTCATCAAGTTTGTTGTTTGTTACAAATTGGTCTTTTGTATTATATAATTACAAATTACTCCTCCATGATACTTATTCTTTCTCTTCATTGTCTGCATGCATTAGAGGTGATATCATCGGTTAACGAAGAACCTATGACTTTGATGGAACCATTCTTCACGGTTTCAAATTACAGGTCCACTTATTCTTTTAGCATACCATGTATACCAAGAACATCGGAGTATGATCTCTGAACCGATAGCCACTTTCTTCTTCTTTTCTGCTCTATCATAACTACCTTCCTAACGTCTCTTGAGCCCTTTTTTCTTCTTCTTGATTTTTAGGGAAAGTTGTGGAATTTTAGCCTCACCAACTGTTATTTCCACAGCTTCCAATAATGCGGTATTAATCTCTCCTGGAAATCCCGAACTACCCGCATCGGAAGTCCTTGAGATGAGTCTTTTTTCTTTTTTTTCTTAATTTCATCGAGACGACTATGAGCTTTATTCATAGCTGATAAGAAGAGTTTACCATCTTTTTCTTCAGTCCACTTGAAAATTTCAGCAGCTTCAAGAGGATGAGTGAACTCTTCCCAGGAAAGCTCCCTAGTTGAGCTTGGTCTCCATAGATGGGCCCTTACCATGTTAGCTACAGCGAAACAATTGTAGAAATCAGTTTTTTAATTTTATGTGGCCCATTGATTCAGTTTTGTAAAAGTGGTCCGTCCCTCTTCTAAATGTTCTGAGAACATCTTGGAAAACACTAAAAAAAATCTGAAGTACGAGTTAATGTCAACATTATCTGATGTAAAGATCGATATTAATACACATTGAAAAGAATTGTTAAATGTTTACCTGAGCTTTTCCAGTATCTGGTTTGCAAGTTTGGATTTTCTTTGTTTCAGATTTTCCTACCATTCTCCTAAGAACCAATGATGTAGAAGAATTGATTCCTCCAAGGCTTGTCAGCTTCTAGCAGGTCATTAACCACCTTGTAATTAATCCCCATATTGAAATAATAGAAAGGGATATGATGGTTTCTACATAAGCCGGCCACAACTACAAACTGTTCTACAGGCATTGTGATCTTGGAAAGCCTTAAAGAAATGATGATGGCTAATAAGGTATACCAAGCATTGGGGCTTAATTGACTCAGACATATCCTTACTAGGTGAAAGTATCTAACTATGTTTGGGTCCAAAAGGAACCGAAGGTCCCAATTGAGCACTTCGGTGTATACCACCACCTCCCGATTTTACTGTCCATCGGAGTCTCATCATTGATGAGAATTCTCACCTTGATGGAATTGGAAGCCCCACTTCTTCCTTATCCTATCAACCTCAGTGGTGTGGGTATACACATAAGAAATTCTTTGAAGTGATAGAAATTACTTGACACTAAACTTGGAGAAGTTTGGCCTCACTCGCCCAACAAGGCACTCCAGAAGCGGTTCGGCATCAGGCTTTGCCACTGCTTTTTTTATTTTCTCGAACTACAATAGTGTCCCCAGTATGTCTGGAGGTCTCTAACGGGGTGTCTGGCCCACTATCTTCCATCGTCTCTTCCATTATTGTTTTTGCATGATTAGTCGACTTGTGCTCAGTATCTTCTTTCTCAATATGAGAAGTTTTGATGGGAGAAGTCGATGGGCTTTGATCCAAAATTGGCAGTATTATAGATTTTACCTTTGAAGAATTTTATTTGGGCCTCTTTGCCTCTTTGATAGGTGGAGTTGTGTTTCTGGCTTTAGACCGAATAGTAACCCATTGAAGTGAGATTTCTCCAATATCTGAACCCTATAGAAATGAAAAGGGATGGAGTTTTACGGCTGGTAACTGCTCTAGCTCTAGGAAAAAGGTTTTGCTTTAGTTGAAAATGTGGTTTTGATTATTCTGGTTGGTGAACTGGTGGTTCTGGTTGTTCCAGTTGGTGAACTGGTGGTTCTGGTTGCTCTGGTTGTTCAAAATTTATTAAAAATTGAGCATATAAATTTTTCTTCAGAAATATATGTTGGTCTGTAAGAAGATGAACTCATGTTCGGTTCTGATACCTCTTCAATCATCAATCTACGAGGAGAGGCAGGTAGTCCGACCGTGATTCTGGCCTCCTTTTTCTCTTTGTCTAACTCAGACAAGTTGAGCCATCCTCCTTTGATTAAGGAAGTTCTTGTTGTGAACATAAAACCTTAGGAAATATTGGAGGAGTTGAACGTTTATGAGATTTTTAAGTTTATCTCTCTATATTTAAGATTTTAAATTTTTTCTTACTCTAGAATTAGAAATAATAAAAAATGTACTTATATACTAAAGAGTGTACTTAAGTGTTTCACATGGGGGAAGTGAATCGACTAGGTAATAATTAAAGTGTATTAACCATAGCCCCTTATTTTGGAAGTTTAGTTGTAAGTCCTTAGGAGAAAATAGCTAGTAGGTCCAACTGGAAGCTGACACGTGTAATAAAAGACTAATAATAAAGCAAAGACCTTTGAGTTGGTCTGTAGACCCTTCAAATTAATTTGGAATACCAATCGCATATTATTCGATATAGTTAGCTCTTCTAAAAAATTGAAAAAGCTAAGAGGGCTATATGATCAGCTCGGATATTGCTGGAAGCATATCTCTGGTAATTCGGATAATATCCAAAGGGTATTTCGACAGACCAAATAAAAGACAATGGATGAACAGTATCTTGAGTGGAATAATAGCTCAGCTACGTGCCTAGTAGTTCATTTCTTGGGCTTGGGGTTCATATGAATGACTCGATTATAAGGTTCGACCCACACGGCCCATAGGTCAAAGAAAAATACTATAAATACCTCAATCTACATCATTAAGAAGGTGGGACGTTTTCCAAAAACATTAAATACAAGCACACCCCTCATTTCTCTCACAACTTCTTACAAAAATACTTAATATGAACCAACTAAAGGTTTTCTTTCGGTTTTACCTTTAAAACAGTTTCTACCATCACCAGTACTAAGCTTATAAATTGCATACATAATATCACATATCTTGAATTGTGTTCAAGCATATACTAAATTCGTAAGTAAGAATACACATATCTAGCATTATGTGGAAACAGTGTTGGACTAACTGTTGTCGCCATCAAGTACCGCAGATAGCAAGAAGCCCACATGCTTTCCAGTTAAATGGGTTTCGTTGATGTACAACAGTGGTCAGCATGAATGAAAACCTTGAAGGCATGATCCAATGTTATATAACAACGTCAGAAAATGTTACCGGCAGCTAATTCCAAATGGCAGTTTGTCATAATATCACGACTCTTTAATCGTTTGAAGTATCCCTTTAGCAAACTAAAAGAAGTATTATTATCTTCGAAAACTACTATTTTCCCCTCTCTAAAGCATTCCATGCGAGATGGTAAGAGATGTATAAACCGTAGTCTTGTTTCATAGAAGATGGTATACTTTTTGCCATTACCGAATAGTATGACCTAATTGGATCGTGAATTTCATTCGCTATCAAATCAGATGTTAAATGCCTACTTTTTCGTTTAGAGAAGACGGGACTGCATGTAGGGTTGTTAACAAACCGTTTATCATCATTAAACCGGTGCTGGAATCAATTGATGCATAAAGTCTCCATTTACATCCACCTGACTCTTTATTGACACAATAAGCAGTGATCTTACTAAATATATTATGCATGTACTTGAAAGCAAAACCATTCTTTAAGGCATATCGGCATAAGGATAACCTTAGACCTGCAATACCTTCATCAAACGACTGACCAACACCTGTGATAGCATTAGCCCATCCAGTTGTACCAATATATTTTTTTGTTCAGAATCAAGCAAACCATTACTGCTCTCCCCCACTAGTATGTTGGTTGTGAGAGGCTTCTCCAAAACTTAGCCTAGGTTGTTTACGCTTAACTGCAGACCCTTTATCAACTAGTTGTTGTTCTATAACAAAACTAACGTTTTTTAGACACTTCACATCAAGATATGCTTTTAAACCCATAAAATATGTATCGTTATTAAACAAACAATTCTTCTGATCACCGTAGGAGTAGCTAATAGTGTACTTACCTCTAAACAGCTCCTCTCATCTGCTTTCAGCGTGATATTGAAAACTTTGAAAGCTTTCAAACTTAGACAAAGGAATAATTGCAGTTTGGTAATCATATTTGAAATTCAAACTTTAGGTTTAGACATATATTACCCTGCATTGTAGAAGCTTGAGTCAGTATGTTGTACTAGCAGCCACAAAGCAGCAATGTGTTACATATAAAATCGATTTATCATTAATACACCCATTCTAGCAAAGTGTTACGTAGAAATTGGATACTCATTCATGGTCATATCTAACAGTGTTATGCCACGAACTACAATCTAGCAAACAAGCAATGACATTACCATCGCAATTTCATACCCTAATCTAGAAAAATGTTATCAATCATGATCAGTCATTATCATATCTAGCAATGTCAATCAGATGTATTGGCAGCCACAAAACAGCAATGTGTTACATTGAAAATCGCATTATCGTTAATAGACCCAATCTAGAAATATGTTAAATTGGAAAACCGCAGTAACAATCAAGATCATATCTACCAATGTTTCGCAACAGACTACAATCTAGCAAACCAACAATGACATTTCAATCGCAATATTATACCCCAAATCTAGCAAAGTGTTATCAATCATGTTCAATCATGGACATATCTAGCAAATGTTTAAAAGATTAAAATTGCAATGATTGTACACTCATAAATCAAGTACCCTTGTCTAGCATTTCTTGTACCTTCACACAAATCGCAGTATATCCCCCTTACCAGACATATTAGGTGAGATACAACATCTAGACCCCTCACAATCGCAATGACATTATACAAATGCATCGACTAGCTAGCATGGTTAATGTTAGTAAATAGATCGCAATGTCAAGCGCCTATTCTTAAAACACACCCTCTACCTTTGCACTCGTATCATTGTCCTGCAACTCTAAAAACTAAAATCAGGCTATTGGAATGCCAACCAAACCAAGAAAAACCATAACAAATCAATTATATACACGGTTAAACCTATTTTTAACTTAGAAATCAACATAAATACATGAAATTGTGTTGTTCCTAATTCAGTTTAGGAGAAAAAAAACAAGAATAACCAGATACTTACCGTACAATAAAAATTGACAACTTGAGCTTCGAAATTATCGGTGAAGTTAAAAATTTCGATAAAACTAGTTGTTAACAGAAACAAAGTAGTCAATAGATTAATAAGCTCAATGTACCAACAGCAATAGCAATCGTCGGTGAAGTCTGATAAACAGTCTTTTTGGTGGTCTGAATCTGCACGTAGCTATATCAATCGAAGACGGGGAGGAAAGTACGAGTTGACGTTGGTATACCAGAATGATCACCGGAATAGTTCTTGAGAAAATCATCTTTTTTTTCAAAAATGGGTATTTGGTTAGGGTATAAGAGGGAAGCGGTTGGTTACAAATTTAAATTTTAAAGTATCTGATTTGCTTAAAATATCAGCATTTTAAAAAAAACCTTATATAGTTGGTTAAAGGTACTTAAGGTATTAAAAAAATTTAGTATTGAATGAAAATTATTTTAATGAGATCGGTCAAATAAACATAAACGATAATTGAATAAATGGTAATATATTTGGTAAGTTTGTACTTACGTTGCCATTTCCCAAACAAAACTAATTAAAAAATAATTTATTTCAATTTCCCACGTATTTTTAAAAAGTTAACTAAAATTTAAAATGAAATTTGTCTTCAAATATTTTAGATTTTCTTTTTCATATCAAAGACATTTTAAACGGTAAATTTAAAAAATAAAGAAAGATAATTATGCACTAAATTTATTATAGACAATATCAAAATATAATTTATGTTAACTCTTCGTCCTTTATATTTTCATCTATCCTTTTTACTTTACTCCACTCTTATTCAGGGCTGTCAACGGTTCTCCGCAATCCAGAACCGGACTGGAAAGAAGTGAACCGAGAACTAGACCGAACCTTAACGGTCCGGTTAACGGTCCGGTTTGCGATTCCATTTTAAAAACTGAAAACTGATAAGGAATCGAAATAAAAAATCGGTTAGGAACCGAATCCATAAAACCGATAAACCAATAGAATAGAGTCGATACGGAATCAAACCGCTGAAACCGATAAACCGGTAGAACTAATAAGAAATTGGACCAATAAAACCGTTAGCACCGATTATTTATTATTATTATTATATATTCTTTTATAAATTATAGTACCAAAATTAATAGTTAATTACTATTTTTTAAAGAAAATCAAAAATTAATTTATAAACTCTTTTTTTATTATTTATTTAAATAAAAAAAACTTAAAAATCAAATTTTAATTGGTTTTATCTATTTTAAGTAGACCGAACCGGACTGAAACTGGACCGAAACGGGACCGGATCGAACTCGGACCGAATCAAACTCGGACCGAAAACTTAGCGGTTCGGTCCCGTTCCAAAATTTAAAACTGAAAATTTAGTGGTCTGGTCCGGTCCAAACCGATAAACTTAGCGTTCCGGTCCAGCTCCTTTAAAACCAGACAAAAACCAGACAGATAACAGTCCTACTCTTATTCTCCTTTTTTTTTTCTAATCGTTCTTAACATACGCTGCACATTGTTTGTTATTCTGAAAGTATCGGGTATTCTAGTTTCCATTTTGTTAGTATTTTATTCTATTTTGGTGTTTGTTATTTGGAATTTTGAATCGATCTTTTTTATTTGATTAAACTTCGCTGCTAGCCTGTACATGAATTTTGCATCTTGCTTTCTGCACTAACCTCGAGAGTTTCTATTTACTATGAATTTCGAATTCATAGTGAAATTTTTAGTTTTTTTTTATCACTATTTGAAACAGTCTCTATAACTATATTCAATGTCGTAGTTTCTTAATCAGGGTTTAGGACACTCTAGTTCATGGTATTTTACTTCTTTAATTGATAAAGGTTTTATATTTTTTTTATTTGTATGGTAGTTTTTTTAATAATTTTTTTATCATACAAATTTTATATATGGAGGCCCCTCAATCAGAGGTGGATTTAGATGGTAGCCAAATATGATATGTTATACTCTAAATTTGAACAAAATGTTTTGTATAATGGTAAAAAGATTTTTATTTTTACTCGAGTTCGAAGCTCAAAAACTCCAGAAAATATTATATTTTTCTTTTTTATAGTTCTCCTTCTTTTTCAACGTGATTCAGTCATGAATCTTTTTTTTTCTCCGAAATTTTATTCCTTATTTTTTTTCACCTTTAATATCGTTTGTATAATAATAGCACCGACTGTATAGAAATTTTATATCAGTGGTGTAGTATCATACCATATTGTCGGTATAGAATTTTTATACTAATTGTGTTGCTATAATATCGGTGGCATGCCGTATGTGCACCAACAAAATTTTATATCAACAGTATAGTATTGTACCATATTGTAGCTATATATGTTTGACCTTGCGTAAGTTTGTAGTTGTGTAGTATTTTTCAATGTGATTAGCATGTCACTTATTTAAGATATGGACAAATGATTAAGGATCCAATATGTTATCAAATAAAACCTTATTTATGACTTGTTTTCACAAGATTGTGGTTAACGATATTGTGTGCATTAATCGACACAATGGAAGAATAATATTTGGCATAGTTAATCATGAACATAAAATTATTATATGGGAATTGGTCATTCGGCATCGAAGTAGGAAATCCGGCCCAACTGAAAGTATTGTTAATTAATTTGATTATGTATAACCAAAATTGATTTGTCTCAAACTCATACATGTATAAGTTAGAATGTTTTTCAATAAGTATCATATTATACTTGTAACTGTGTGTATTATGCTAAGTTTTTTTTGTTAAATAATTATTTTAGAATATATATTGATAGTGATGTTTATGTGTTATGTGTTATTATGCGTTATTTACTTAGCCAATGCATATGTTTATAGCTTAATAGGTAACAAAGCTCTCGTCCTCGATGAGATCAACTTTTAAGGAATATAAAATTGATATGTTACTATATTTAATGTGTCATAACTATGACTTAGTATTAATGGTTAAAAAACCCTCAAGGCAAGAATTTGGAGAATTCTTAACTTAGTATTCGGTTATATAAGAATTTTGAGATGTCTTATAACTCTCAGAGGGAGAAATGGGATCTTAATCAAAATATTTCTCAAGCTACATAAGAAGAGAAAATTTTGAAACTCGGACATCTTGAAGCCCATATAGTTGAGAAGGAAGGTTCAGATGCACAACTATCCGATTTAGGTACAAACGAGATATAATGATTCATTTGGTAAAGGGTGTTGTTTTCATTGTAAGAAATGAAAACATTTTTAAAAAAATGTTAAAAGTACTAAGTTTACATGAAACATAAGAGTATCTCACATATAAGGTCTATTTTGAGACCGGTTTAGTTTTATTATCTAAAACTATTTTGTGCGCTAATACGACTGCAACATTTATGTTTGTGTTTCTTTACATGATATGATAAGCACACGACTCCTCATTGATGGTAAAATATCAATCTATAAATTAGAGGATGTTTTGTGTTTGGTTCTAGTGCTTTGTTATTTTTTCCTATTACTATTTAGTGGACATCCTTTCTATTTTAAAGAAGTTTAGTATATACCATCTTTTGGAAGGAATCTGATTTATATTAGACAATTTTTTTTCTTCTTATCTATCTGAATATAATAAAAACATGTATTTATTTGCATGGTAATGTTATCGCATCACGAAAAATAATTAAGAATAATTAGTATTTATTAATTACAAAAAAATATTTATATTAGACAGTTTTGTTTCTTCTTATCTATCTGAATATAATAAAACATGTCTTTATTTACATGGTAATGTTATTGCATTAGGAAAAATAATTAAGAATAATTAGTATTTATTAATCACAAAAAAATGTAATTGATAAACTAAATTGTAAAGGTGGAAGATAGGCAAAACTTTGTCCAAACATTAGGTAATATTTCTATAACTATAATTGAAAAACTTGTTGCCAAATTTATTGAATTCGCTTGATTATTCAAATTTTGATGTTTGGATCGAATGCATCAAGGGAAAATAAATCAAAACAAAAATATGTGATGCATACATAGGAAATATTTTTAGAGTCAATCATACATATATTTATGGATCGTTCCCCACAGCGTCATGGAATGGATATCGATATTCCATATCATTCATAGATAAATTTTTGTATTGCATGTATCTAAATCTTATTCATGAGAAATCATGAAACATCAAGAGTTTTAAAATAAAGGTTAATAACAGTTTGATGAAAACATTAATTACCAAATATGATCGTGGCGATGTATATTACGAACAATATGATGATTTAAATAAACAACATCATAAGCTTCATGAAATTTTTTTAATAAACGTGAAATATGACTTTAAGATACATATACAATATTTGGTTTGTCATGAACAATAAAATTTAGATCATTTAGAATTATCCATTTACTTTGGATGTGATCTATGACAGTGAACAGCTCATCCACTTTAATGTCACTCAAACTAATACCAAAAACATCCTTCAATATAAGTGTAATATATGCCAAATGCTACATAATTAACAAGATTCCTCTTTGGGAAAACATGAGACAATTATCCAACAATCTACTTGAGTGTATTATTATGGGTGACTTAAATTGTATAATAAATTCCTCTGAGTAGTTGTCATGTTCAACCTTGTGTTTGAGAAATCTATATGACTTTAACAATATAATTTTCGATTGTGCCTTAGCGGATGTAGGTTTTATAGGTTCCTCATTTACTTGGACAAACAATAGGAATTAAAAACTATTGGACAGAGTTCTTATAAATGCTCAAATGAGAAATTATTTTGATCAAATTCATGTAAAATACCTTGCTAAAACTTGTGTAGAATTATTCTTCTATGGTCATAACTCTCTCTACCAACAATTTCATATGGGTGCAACACCCTGACTTTAGTCAAATAATTAATAAATTATAGAATGAACCTATAAATAAACCTCCACTGCATGCCTTCTGGCACCAATTAAAAAGACTTAAGATTGACCTTAAGTCCTAAAGCTATAATGTCTTTGGCAACATATTTAATCATGTTGCCAAACCTGATGAAGAAGTCATTTACTATGAGAACAAGTTTCAAATTATTAAATAGATGATAAGTTAAATCTATCTAAATTTAATGCCAACCATCTTCTTCTCTTGGCAAGAGAATAAGCTTATTGGGAGAAAAAGAGTAACATTAATTGGTTTAAACAAGGGGATAAAAGTACTACTCTATTTCATAATTTTGGAAAGAAAAAATATAAGAGAAACATAATAAATGGAATAAAACACAATGGTAATTGGATTGAGGACCATGATAAAATGAGTGACTTGGTTGTCACTTACTTTGAAGATCTATTAACAAGTGATGAACTCATATAAATCATAGTAATAAATTCAGATGCGGAAATATTCGTATGAGAATGTCTGTCTAAGAAAATATTCGTATCAGATACTTTTAATGAGAGAATCAGTATTTAGTATAGAGAAAGAGACAATAGGAATAAATGTAGAAATAATTGATTAATCATTGGTCTTTTCCCCAAAAGGAAATGTCCTTTATATAGTACATGAGGTGAATAATGAAATTACATAATTACCACTGTTAAAGTGGATTTCTCACCCCACTTCTTTACTCTTCATAAACAAGTTTACTAGTTATTATATTTGACCCCTTAGTCCTTATGTTTGCTTTAGGTTGGTCCTTAGCAATTAATTTCACCTATTTGACCTTTGTATTTGCAAGATCAAGGCTTATTTAACATCATATTTCCATTCCCTTATCAGTAGCCCCCCAGTCCTTGTGAAGGTATTTGAAGAAGAACTGACTTTAGGAATGAACTTTCCATCATGAAAACCTTATGGTACTTTTAATCCTAAGACCCTCCTCGGACTCATGTTGGGTGTGAATTTTTCTTCCTTTGAGTCTAGCTGGATTTTCCAGTCTTTCAGTCTCCTCGGATCATTTTTGTTTATGCTCTGATCGGGCGATTTCGTTACTTACGTTCCCGGAACAAATCTCTCTAGTCATAATTACCTCACCTAACTCATCATTTCTTTTAATCTCGCATACTTTCACCTAGATATTATAATATCAACGATAGCTTAGGTGATGGTGTCACTTCTAGCCATATATCGAATAATTACCAATGTTATCAGCGCGTTTTTTGAAATCGTTTGTTGAAAAGGTAACGTGTCGAATAGATTTTTGAAACTGACTCTTTATCTTATGCCAAGTAGCAATCATTACTCCACTATAAATATTTATCTCTTCCCAATGTTTTGATTTTACACACTTTATTTCTACTCACCATAATATAAAGAGAGAGAGTGTTCTAGAGAGATAAGCAATTTCTAAACTAAGCAATTTCGAATAAAGCTGTTGAACATAAATCTTCCGATGATAGAGAGTATCCAACACCGTAGAAATTTTCCAGTCAAACTTTTGTGATAACCGGTCTCATCTCCGGGAGTGTATTTCTCTTGTTATTCAGCCCCCCGGTCAAACTTGTTTAAGAAATAACAAGGGTGAACCTTCTTCTTCTTTTGAAACTACTCGCAAGTCCTCTCATTTCCTAACAATGGGAAATAAAAAAGAAAATCTTACTAAAGCAAATAAAGGAGATCATGCTAGGAGAAAAAGATCTCCAGAGCCACCTGTGAAGTCTATCAGGGTTAAGATTTCTTCTTCTTCTACAACTCCTCAAGAATCCCCTCAAACTACTCCAGAAGTTAGTCCCCAGAGACCTTCTTCAAGAAATTTTCGATTGGAACAAGTTTTCAAATCTATCCTTGAAATTAAAGAAAGAAACTTGATTGACGAGTCTGATTGTGATCAAGAGAAGAACGACGTGATTGTGATGGAGACCCAAACCCCCTACAAGTTGTCCCAACGATGGTCCTTCTCTCGGATCCTTTGTGCCAAATTAGGGAACATCCTCTCCTCCCGTGGAAGTTACAACTGATCCTCCACCTCATCAGGAAGAGATTTCTTTGGTAAGAAATGACAAGAAGAAGAAGAAAAAGAAGAGACGTGCATCGAATTTTCCCTCGAATTTAGAAGATATCATGAGAAACAATCTTCGTGATATTGAAGCTAAGCATTTGAATTCCCTCTTCAAGGTAAAATACAAATACTTTCACCCAACCGAGGAGGTGAAATTAAAAGGCCGGTGGGAAATCCCTAGAAATGTTACCATCTGATTCCCCACCATTGGAGAGACACTCTTATTTATTCGTGATCACGAGTTAGTTCTCTACACACAGCTTATGAATTGGGGCATTCGCTTACCTTTTGATCTTGCTCTAGTAGATTGCTTCAATTTTATTGACCTTTGCCCATCTCAGGTTGGCCCTGACATGTGGTATACACTTATGGCATGCATCATGAAGAAAATCATCTCAATCTCGGGTGTAGCTAAAAATTCTCAGTAGCCCTTTTATTCTTTTGGTCTTGCAAGGCAATACAAGGTGATCAAAGATTTCTTAGAAGTCGACAAAAAATGGAAGCAATAATTTGTTTTTATCTACGGGTTGTGAGAGAGTGGTTTTGATGACTCTCAGGAACTTCCCTACCGTTTAACTCTAAAGTGGTTTGGGCGAGGTACGTACTTACATATCTTATTCTGTTTTACTTATTAGAATTAGTCAGCTTAAGATATTTCCTTTTGAATAGCCATGAAGGGAATTTCCAAACCCTTTAAGGATTATGTTGCATCCGCAAAGAAAATCTTTGAGAAGCTAAATCTTTGGACAGGTGCCAACTGGAGCTACAAATTTTACTGATGCTTCACGCTAATGAATTTGGCTAGAAGCCATCTTTGGAGATATGATCTGGGGCAGAAAAAAAAAACTAGATCGGAACTCATGATGTCCCCTTCAGAAGACGCTATTCTTAAACTCTTGGAAGGCTTAGACAATATGGTTTTTCTTCCTACTCGAGCTCGGGATCCCAATCATGATGATGCTGAGAAATCTGAAGATTGAGATGAACAGACCAAGGAAGAAGCTTGCTCGGAGAATGATGTCCAAGAAGATCAGATAAATGAAGTCCAAGAAGAAAAACAGAACGATATCCAAGAGGAGCGACTAACTGAAGTCCAACAGAAGCAACAAACTGACATCCGGGGAGTTCCTCAAGCTAGTATCCGTGAAGAAAACCAAATGAATGCTGCCTATGAAGCTTCAATTGAGGTGAGGCCAGCTGGGAAAGTAGGGGTTGTGAGGCCAAAGAGACTCTCTGCTCAAGAGAACAGAAAAATATAATTGATAACGAAGAGGAAAGTGACAATACAACATGTCTAAGTTTAACCCCTATAAAGAAATTTGTCATAGTTGATTTGGATTCTGGAGGAGAATTTGTTCTACAGAAAAAATAATGATGCTCAAGAAGACATTCTTGAGGAAGGTGAACGTTTCTCCCTTGCTTCAGCTTATGTTGGTGTTTATGAAAACTAATTCGTCGCGAATGAACTTAATAAGTTGTTGCATGCTGCTGATCTCCTTTAAAGGAAAGCTAATCGCCAAGATCATTATAAGAGTGAATTCCTTTGGAGAAGAGGTGAAGTAAATAAGTTGACCACTGACTTAACAAACTTGAAAAGTGAGGTGAAGAACTTGAAAGATGAACTTGCTAAGGAGAAAAAGACATTTGTCGATTTGAAGAAGGTTGGGGACGAGCTTACTCAATAGAAAAAGACATCCGCTGACCGCTTATCCAGAATCACTTCCTTATAGACTAAAATCTCAGAGGAAAAAAAAATTCAATGATGAGAGGGAGCGCATTATTATGAAAGACATCCAAAGGAACACCACTGTTGATAGTCTTTATGATTCTTTTCAGATGACTAAGTTATATTTTGAACAGACTGTCAAAGAATTGAAAATATTTCTAAAGCCCACGAGTCTTTAAAGAACAACTTCGAAGCTAAGAAGAAATGCTTGGATGCGTATGCTGCCAGTAACACCTCTCGTCTTGAAGAAAGAGATGCTAACATGAAGTCTGCCCTGGTGTTAGAGATGCATGAAAAGTTCCTTGATTTGAAATTAGGTAGTCTTTGGCATTGTGTTATTGAGGGATACCGTCCAACAGGTATTTCTATGAAAGATTTAGCATCTAGCAGCGACTCAGAAAGTTCTTCCTCTCCATCTGGCTCTTCCGAAGACAGTAAAGAAAATACCGCCTTCGAATAGTGTTGTTAACCATTGACCGTCTATGAAAAGAAATGTATGAGACTTTATTTTCTATGCTAATTCTCACATTATTAGGAATTTTAAAGAAATATATTTGCTCGAAAATATTTTCCTGAACTTCTCTTCCTCATACAAATATTTTCATATGAAAATGTTTTTACTTGAAAATATTTTCCATACTTCTCTCCCAAATAAATAGTTTTTTAATATGAAAATATTTTACTATAACTCAGTTTCCACAAACAATCTTTCATATTGAAAGTTTTATTTTTACTTATCTCCTAGGTAAAAGATCTTTATGTGAAAATGTTTTACCAAGGTTCAAAATGATGAACACTATGGCTTACTATTTATTAGTTCAAAATAATAAACATCGCCATACAACGTTCTCTAGATGGCTCAGTAGATTCAAAATGATGAATATCAAGAAAGAATATCTCTTAGTTCAAAAAAATGAACATTGTCATCTAACAATATTTGGAATACTTTTTTAAGTTCAAAATAATGAACATTATCAACCTACATTCGATGGAAAAATTTACTTGGTTCAAAATAATGAACATTTTCTTTAGAGTATCTTTTGAGTCCAAAAAGATGGACAACTATAGAATTCATTTTAAGATGGCAAAGGTATTTTATATATAAGTCGGTTGTTAGGGAACCTCATTAAACCATTTTTGCACCACCATGGTAGGAAAGAGTATGCCACTGATACTTACATAACTGTCTGGCCATTTTCCAGCCTTACCCTCCAAAAAACTTTAGCCCATCTAGAACTGTCTGATTAGTCAGCTCAACTTGGCCATTTTATTGGGGATGAAAAGGTGTTGAGAATCATTTTTGTATCCCTTTAGACGCGCATAAAGTTTTCATCTCTTTGTTATCAAACTGTGGTTCGTTGTCCATTGTTATTTTCCTTGAAACCCCAAAGCGACAACAGATGTAAAAACAATAAATCTGTTCACATCCTTAGCTCTTGTCCCTACCAAAGTCTCAGCTTCCACCCACTTAGAGAAATAAGCGATTGCAAAGATGATTGTCTATCGTCCTTTAGATGCCATCGGTAGAGGTCCGACCAGGTCAATGCCCCATCGATCAAATGGTAAAGACTCAGGTATCGATTCAAGGGGCACACCCGGTGCATGGAATGAATTATTAAATCTTTGGTTGGTATCAAATTTCTGCACTAATTCCTTAGCATCCGAGGAGAGGGTCGCTCAGTAATACCCAGCAAGAAAAACTCTTCGTATCAATGTTTTGTAGCCATAATGCGTTGATCATTCCCCGTCATGCAACTCTGAAAGTATCATATGCGACTCATCTCTCCCTAAACATCGGGGTAAAGGGCGGCTAAAAGATATTTTATACAGTACATCTCTGAGTACAATATACGTGTATGCCTTGACTAGTAATGCGTCATTCACCAGAAATTATTGAATCTTACTCCTCCAGTTATTTGTTATACCTATAAAATTTGGAAAGGTTCAACGTATCCTTCAACTGGTTTGGATCCCTTTACTATCAGAGGGTTTTCTTGTATGATTATCAAATGGTACTCCTCTGAGTAGGAAGCTTTAGCCAAAGAATCAACTACATAATTTCCAACTTTGTGAAAATATTCATATTTAATGCCCTCAAAAGTCAAACTTAAAACCTTCAAAGCCCCTAGATATTTTACTAAGTGATCATTTCTTGCTTCCGACAAGCCAGATGCATGGTTTATAAGAAGTTGGGAATCGTTGATCAACCTTGCTTTTTTAGCTCCACGGTTTCCAGCAACTCTCTAGCCCGCCAAAGCATCTTCATACTCGGCTTCGTTATTTGATGCTTTAAACCCAAATCGGATAGCTTGATACATTGTTATTCCCTCCGAAGAAACAAATTGGAAACATGCTTCACAGCCAGACAAGCTTGAACCCCCATCAGTTCGGACTATCCACTCTGCTCCAAGTTCTTCTTTATCAACTTCCATATCGTTCTGCTCATAGTGAAATTCGACTAAGAAGTCAGCTAATGCTTGTGTTTTAATAGAATTTCTTGGCTCAAATTCAATTTCAAAATCCCCAAGATTAACGGACCACTTAGTCATTATACCCAACACATCAAGCCTTTGTAACATATTTTTCAATGGAAAAGATATTTGTACAACAATTGAGTGAGTCTAAAAATTAGGTATCATTTTTCGCGCGGATGTAACTAGTGCAAGGGCTAGATTTTCTAACTTGAGGTATCTTCATTCACCATCCAAAATACTTTTACTCACATAATATATCGTTCTCAAAACATTACCCTCTTCTCTGATTAAAACCGTACTCACCGCGAAACCTGACACTGCCAAATAGATATATAACTTTTCCTCTGGAATTCGCTTTGTCCAGATTTCCGGTAAAGAAATGTATTCTTCGATCTGATAAAAAACATCTGAACATTCTTTTGTCCAGTCAAAACAATTTTCTTTTCTAAGCACTTGATATAAATGATCACACTTATCTAATTACCGTGATATAAACATGTCCAACGTTGCTGATCTTCCTGTCAAGATTTGTACCTCTTTGATTGTTCTTGGCGGTTCTATAGTACTCAAAGCCTTTAACTGTACCGGATCGGCTTCAATACCCAGCTCACTCACTATGTACCCTAAAAAAATCTGGATCTTACCCCGAACGTGCATTTTGCTGGATTCAATTTCAGGTTTTTCTTTGTCAAATTGGAAAAGGTCTTTTCTAAGTTAGCCAAATGTTTTTCATCTTTTGAGCTTTTGACTAACATGTCATCAATGTAAACCTCAACATTTCTTCTAATTTGAGACTCGAAATATTTGTTTACTAATCGTTGGTATTTACTCCAGTATGTTTGGTAACACTCACTCGCCATCTTCTGGCTGATTCTTACTATTTCCACGTTGTTTCTCACTACGTACTTCAAATATTTATGGACAGTAGATGGCACGACATGCATTTTAGATAACCAAGACCTTCTGAAGATAGCATTGTGTGATCTGGGAGCATCTACCACTACAAATAAAACTGTAACTATCTTCTTAAATGGTTCTCGACCCAGTTTTATCATCCTCTTGAACTCTCTGACTACCTCACTTGTAGCCCCAGTGAATCCGATTATCGTTCGGTCTGATTGCAAAATTGTTTGTGGGTTTTTCATTTGGCTATAGGTAGACATAAACATTATGTTAGCTAAACTACCAGTATCAATCAAAAAAAATTGTATCTCATTTCCCACTATCTTCGCTCTAATGACTACTGCTTCCTCATGTGGACTGGCTACATCTCTAATGTCATCATCTTCGAAGCAGAGTATTGGGGATGGATTTATGTACAGATGTGTTGATACACCTGTTTTCAGTTGTGTTGCTAGACTAACGATGTGTCTCTTTCGAGAGTAATTCGACATCCATGCAATTGTATCTACCCCAAAAATTGTCAGTGACTCAAATAAAGCACATAACTCACTAACCTTGCCTATTGCTATGTTTATGATGTTTTTGTCCAGATTTGGGTCTAAATACTCATCAGAGATATCGAATTCATTTATAGATTCTTCATCGATTGTTTCCGATATCATCATTGTATCCTCCTGCTTAGGAACAGCTTCTTGCTTGAGAGAAACTGCTAAATTCTTCTTTACAAAAATGACTAACTTCATATTTTCTATCAAGTATTGTACTTCTTTTTTCAGTGCCACACAATATTTTGTATCATACCTGATATCTTCATGATACTGGCAATACTCATTTTTCTATGCTTCCTTGGAATCTGCATTGGGAAAGGCTTACGGAAGTGTACATTCGAATGTTCCTTTTCGAAGATGGTAGATACACACTCAGTCAATTCAGCATAATGAGTTGGTCGAACCAATTTGTTGGACATGGGTCGGATAAACTATAGAGTGTTGACTACATGTGTGTACTGTCGAGTGTTGACTACCCTTTGAGGTGCCTGACTTATTACTTGTACTGGTGCTCGAGGTAGGACTGTACTTGTCGGATGCTATACTTGTTGTCGGATGTTCACTGGTGCCACATCGGCTCTTATCAAGGTCGGATCTTGGTAGAAATGATTCGGATTTCGATTATATCTCCGACGCTCTAGTTTATTCAACTAAACTTCTCTTCCTAATCTGATCCAACAATGATTTGAGCGTCATAGCCTGCTTCTCTATGGTGGTATCTTTCATCACCCCCGGAAGCAAGCCCATTCGGAAGGCAGCTAGAGCCACTTTATCTTCACAATTTCATATTTTTCGTAACTTGGATGAAACTCTTTGTATACTCTTAGAGACTCTCTCCAACTTTCTACCTGCAGTAGATTATAGTGCCCTCATTCGCTCGGAACATATTTCTCCCGACAAAATGCTATCGGATTATGCTCTTGAACATATCAAAATTCTTAATCATCCTTAAGGTAAACGATTGTACCACTTCGATACAACATTCTTGAAAGTTTGAGAGAAAGCCCTACATAATAACTTTCCATCGTCATCGTAATTGATCATGAAATTATTGAACTGTTCGATATGGTTGTCTGAATCTTGCGTGCCATCAAACTTTTCTAACTTAGATATATCAAACCACTTTGGGAGATGCCCGGATAAAACTTCTGGAGATAGTGGAAATGACCTCGAATAGGAAAGTAAACTGATTACTAACTCGGTAATCCTGATTGTAGTTGTTAGATTGAATTTACCTCCGAGAAGTTATATGCTCTTGTCGAATTGTATTTACCGCTTTTTCAGGCTCTTCGAAGTATAATTTTCTCTTCCCATTATCATTTTTTTCTTCCTCGAACTCTTAGTCCTCCGACTAGTAATGAGAAATTTTGTGTACCCTCGAATCTCTCTGCCTCAGACCTACTTTATACCTGGCATCGGTATCCGATGATGAAAATTCATCCGAACTGAGGGAAGTATACTCACATGATTATGTCAATTCATATCATTGTTCAGATCTAGATCGCCTTTTGGAGGATCGGCAATTTTTTCTCTGATGCCTTTCCTCAGATTGAGTGACATCATGGACCTGATCTGTCATAGCATGCTCTAGTAGGACTTCTGATTTGATTCTATATAAGCTGATTATTTCTTTATTTTCAGCATTTAGTCTCTCAATATCCTCAAAATCTCTTTCATTTGTCACTTGCTCTTCCATCACAAGATCTCCAGATGAGACTCCGATCAAATTGTTTATTAAATTTGACTTTATCCCTCCACGAATTTCAGTTACCATTGTTTTTATTTAGATTAAGTTTGCGGTTTTGGAACGATGATTCCGAGTACTACTCAGTTTTCCACAGACGGCGCCACTGATGAACTCAAATAAGTCTTAGTAATAAATTCAGATGCGGAAATGTTCGTATGAGAAGTTTGTCTAAGAAATATTTGTATTCGATACTTTTAGTGGGGGAATCAGTATTTAGTAGAGAGAGAAAGAGACAAAAGGAATAAATGTAGCATCAATTGATTAATCATTTGCTATTTTCCCTAAAAGAGTATGTCATTTATATTGTACATGAGGTGAATAATGAAATTACATCATTACCATTGTTAAAGTAGATTTCTCACCCCGCTCATTTGCTCTTCATAAACAAGTTTACTAGTTAGTACATTTGATTCCCATCCCTCCCCCCTCCTTAGTCCTTATGTTTGCTTTAGGTTGGTCCTTAGAAATTAATTTCACATATTTTACCATTTTATTTGCTAGATCAAGGCTTATTTAACATCATATTTTCCTTCCTTTATCAACAAGTAATTCCCATGTTAAAAATTATGAGGATTTTATGCATCTTTTTCCTTTTATAATCAATGAGGTTGATAACAATTATTTTATGGTTTTTCCAACTATGGATGAAGTTCATAATGTTGTTAAAAATCTTAAGTCTAATAGTGTTCATGGCTTGATGGCTTCAGTGCAACCTTTTATCAAACATGTTGGAACATAATTAAAGATGATTTGTGTTCTACCATCAATGATTATTTCAATGGTAAAATTGGCTCAACTAGTATATACTCAATCACAATCTGACTTATTCCTAAAATTGACCATCCAAAACAGTGGAAAGACTTTAGACTAATAATTTTTTGCACTGTTTTTAACAGAATTTTCTCAAAATTGTAAATGATAAATTGTACAGCATTCTTTCTAAAATAATCTCTCATGAACAAATAGGATTTATTTATGGAAGAAACATCCATGAGCAAATCATATTATCCTAAGAAATCATTCATGACATCAAAAATAAAGTTATGGGTGGTAACATTATATTGAAACTTAATATGGCCAAAGCTTTTGACAAAGTATCTCACTCATTTATCCTTAAAGTTATGAAAGTCTTTAGTTTCATAACAATTTTATAAATATCATCAAAAACAGTATCAACTCCTCTTATTTCTCTATTTTAATTATTAAAGATCTTAAAGGTTACTTTCAAAGCCTCAGTGGTATTAGGTAGAGGTTCTCATCTCCCCTATCCTCTTTATTAATTCTAAATAATACCTCATAAGAGGTATTAACATCCTTTTCAATAGATGTCATGATATGCACTATAAAACCAAAAGTCAAATTCATATCAATGGCATTGCCTTTGCTGATGACTTTGTCATCTTTGTAAATGGCTCAAAATCTGCATTAACAGAATTAACGAATTTTTAAACTTGTATCAAGATATTTATGGTCAGAGTATAAACAATGATAAATCTAACTTTATCACTTATGTTAATCAGAATCCTTGGAGAATTAAGACTCTTGAAGAGTATATTGGTTTCAAATACAAAGCTTTTCCAGATAGATACTTATGTGTCAACATAAATAATAACAATAAGTTTTGGTAATGTGTCATTCACCAGAAACTCTTGGATCTTGCTCCAATTAGAGTCTTCTAATACTATGCATTCGTCTAGATGAATAATCTCTGTAAACCTTAGAGAGAATATGGTATGAATATAAGGAACATTAAGGACTTGCATGACACATATGCCTGCAAGATTTGGTTTACCTTCCAAAAAATAACACTCTTTGGGTCAATTACATGAACTCCGTCTATAGTTATAATAAGCATCCCATGCAAGTAAACTCTAATGTTAAAGGTTCAAGGACCTGGAGAAGACTGAATTATATAAAAAATATAGTTGAGCCTCATATTCTCTAGAGTTTTGGCAATGGAAACTTTGATTTTTGGTTAGACAAGTGGATTGGAAATAAGCCTTTACTCCAGTTATCTAATAATGAAAACAATGATTGGTATGAAACTGAGAAAGTAAACAAATTTTGGATTAATAATAAATGGGACACTAACATTCTTAAAACCATGGTAACCTCTTTTCATATTAGTAAGATTGAGAAACTCAGGGTTCATATAGATAGAGACTATAAACTAATATGGACATTAGGCAACTCTGGTAGTTTTAATACTAAAGCCACATGGAATCGTATAAGATATAAACATCAAACCTCTAATATGTTTGCAAAAATCTGAAACAACATTATTCCTTCTAAGTTCTCCTTCTTTTTATGGAAATCCATAAAAGGTTGGATTCTTGTTGACACAAATTTACAAAAGAGAAATATAAGCTTGGTTTCAAAATGCGTGATTTGTCAAGATATGAAGACAGCTAATCATTTATTTGTTAGCTATCATATATCATGGAAAATCTGGAACTATTTCTCCTATATGTTTGGTATCTTCATTGAAAGTATATGACACTTCAACACTTGATTCGTAGTTGGTTTTGGTCTACTAACGAAATGATACACATTAGAACCATTCTCCCAATTATAACTTACTGGTCTATTTGGCATTTTAGGAAAGTTTGGTGGTCTTAATGTTATTTCTATAATCATTCTTGATAAAGATATTCATATAATTGCATATGTTGATAACATGAATACTTTTAAAAGAAAACTTTGGTGTAGTGATATCAACTTAGTTGTTAACTTTGGTTGTTTCTTTCAAAATAATAAACCAATGAGGATAATTATAATTAAATGGGATGCTCATAAAGAGAAAAGAATCAAACTTAGTTGTGATGGTGCTTGTTTATTGCATGGTGAATCTAGCGGTGCTGGGATTTTTAGAGATTTTGAGGGTGATACTATTAAAACATATGGTAGAATGTATTGAAAGTTTAACCCCATTGATTGCTGAAAGCTTAGCTTGATAATTTCAATGGCTATAGGATTGTAGATATTGAATCGAACTCTGAAATTTTAATTGAGATGTTAGCTAAGGAAAAAACTCTTTAGTTCATCAACGATGTTATCTCCTATTGTAGAAACTTAATTAACTCTTCCAATGACTATTAAATACATACTTAGAATCTAAAATCAGGTAGCTGACTGGCTGACTTGATATACCCTCAGATGCAAAATGAAAACAGATCTGGATAAGAATAACATTTCTTAAGGCAATTGTTCGATCTTGATAAGAATAACATTCTTGATCCTCTTAGAGCAATAGTTCTATCAGAGGGCTTATATTGGGTGCTTGAGTTTAAATAAATCTAATATATAACTTTTTAGTATTCTTAAATTTTAGGATGAATACACTATAAGAGTGGTATACATGAGATCGTGATTGGAAGAGTCAAATGCAATTGCTATTAAAAATCGAACTATGAAATCTCAAGTAATGTTTAAAAAAATGGAGATTACTTCCTACATAAGGAATTGAAAATATATGTAATGTTTAAATATAAAATTTAAAAAAATTAATTTAATTTGTGACTAAATCTAATTCTCAAAACATTATTATTCTCTCAATAATAATATAAATTATACATATAAACCATAGATTAAAATATATAATAAGAAATATGATTAAGTATTAAACTTTATTGGTATCATTCAAAAAAAAGTAATAATATGCAGGGTTTGTGTACATGGAGTCATCTAATATAAATCAAAAGAATTAATAAAATGTATGGTTTATTTTCTTGGATAAATCTAATATAAATGGTGATGACTTATTTTAGTGTTGGTTTATTTTGCTCGTATCACTAGGTAAACTATTGACATTCTCAAAATGCACTTAATTGTCTTCGATAATCGATGGTAGTCAAAACCCCAACTACTACTGCAATAGTCAATGGTGCGGGATATATTTGCTACACTGTTTTGTGGCTAAAAGCAAGTTGACCAGTACTGGAAAACAAAAATAAACGTCTCTAAAATGATTAAAACGATAAACAAAACCTCAGTTCACATGCCAAGGTTTTCATCGACCTTCCATTGTAACTAACACAATTTTGGGTTAAAGTTCCAAAAATATAAAAATAAAAACTTACATTATAATTAGAACTATGTAATAGAAAAATTGATAATTAGAACATGAAAAAAAATGTTCTTTGAAGAAACTCTGTTCTTGAGAAAGAACAGAGCCGGGCTTTTTTTTTAATTTTGATTTTTTCCTGGAATCATTCATCTTTATTCTGATTCGTATTTGTTTTGAGAATGTCTAACAATGTTAGAATAGCTTCGACTGAAGATTTTTCTACGCTTAGGAACTCATTGATGTTTAAGGCTGAAGAACGGGAAATCAAGAAAGGTATGACGATTTCTGAAACAGCTGATAAAGATGGCAATATTATCTCTAATCCGATCTTTGAAGAGACGATTAAGGAGAAGGATGATGATAAACCACAGAAAGAATCATATGCTAATATGTTAAAACCGAAAAGGACAGAGTTTGTTCACTCAAATGTCTCTGTTTCTTTATCAACTTAAATTCCGGTAATTACATGTGACGTCGGAGATAAGGAGCAGTTGTTAAAGGTCTCAAAGCATACCTTAATAGCTAAATTTGCTACTGGCAAACCTTCTATGGAGATTTTTAGAAAAAATTTGGCTAAGTTTAACTTCGCGGGAAGTTTCAGTGTTTCTGTCTGGGATTTCAGACATATCTTTGTTGAATTTACAGAAATCGATGATTTAAAGAAACTTTGGTCAAGGAATGTATGGGTTCTGGGAAGTAAAACAATGCGACTGTTAAAGTGGACTCCTGGTTTCGATCCTAATCTTGAATGTCCGTATACTCCGATCTGGGTCTCTCTTCCAAATCTTCCTGAATTCTTGTTTAATAACTCTACGATCAGTGAAGTAGCAAAGGTCTTGGGTACTCCTTTGAAGGTTTGGGTGCCTTCTGTTAACAGGGCGAGACAAAATTGTTGCAGATTTTGGGTGGAAGTAGATATCTCCAAGCCTTTAATTCATAAGGTTCAGATAAAGTTTGGGGAAGATGATTGTTACTGGATTGATCTTTTGTATGATAACATCCCGTTGTATTGTAGTAATTGCGCCCATATTGGTCATTCAAATGATAACTGTAAGAAACTGCTGCATGATGGAAAGGTTCTAAGGAATGTTCAACTGAATGGGGAGGGCCAAGAAGGTTCAGGTGAGCCTGACCAATTGTCTTGTTCTCAAAATCTTAATAATGCGAATAAAGATAGTGTTACGAAAGATACAAATAATCTTGATGAACAAATGGTTCAAGATGCTGTTATTGAGAATAAAGATTATGGTTGTTGGTTACAATCTGTTGTGGTTGATAAAGTAGTGGGGAAGCCTGTGCAAAAGGATGTGCAATCTGATAGTTGTTCCTTTCAATTGGTGAAGTCTGTTGAGGATAATAGTGTTTCTTCTAGTCATGTTAATGAATGAGAAATGATAGAGGCTTTGAAGATGTTGGAAAGAAGAAATATGTTTGAAACACTTAGTGAAGGGACTCATGATTCTCCAAAACATGATGGAAGTCTGGTTAGTTCTCCTATTATGAATAAGATTGAAAAAGATAAGTTAATAAGACAAGAGGCTAAGAAGATGAAGAAAGTGTCGAAATTATGGAATTCAAAGGGTCCTGTTACTTCTAAAGTCATAAAGCTGAAAAGGCCCCATAAATCTACTTCTGATTAATGACTATTACATTGTTAAATTGGAATGCAAGAGGGCTTGCTAATAAGGAAACTGTTCAAAGGTTAAAGTCTATGGTCAAGTCTTTAAAATCTAGCTTTGTGGCTATTCAAGAGCCTTTTGTTAAATCTGAGAAGATGTGTTTGGTGGCTAAGAAGTTGCAGCTGAGTGGGTATACCTGTAATGTGAATAACAGAATCTGGATTTTTTGGCATCAGGACTACTGTGTTGAGGTGGTTTTTGATAGTGAGCAGATGCTTTATCTTAAAGTTTTCCATCCTTCTATGAATAAGGAGTTTCATGTGTATGTTGTTTATGCCAAGTTCAAAAAGGAGCAGAGGGTTTTGCTTTGGGATTCTATTAGAAGTCTGGATGTGCAACATGAGTGGATTATGTTTGGTGATTTCAATGTTATATCTAGTATTTAGGAGCAGCTTTGTTGTTCAACCATCAATCAAAGAGGAAATGATGATTTTAATGGCCTTATTATGGATTGCAGTCTGTTTGATGCTGGTTACAGTGGTTGTCCTTATACTTGGTCAAATGGGCATAAATGGAGGAGGTTAGATCGAGTTCTATATAACACTGCTTGGTTAGACTTCTTTGATTGTACTTCTGTTATTCACCTTGCAAGAAGTTGTTCTGATCACTGCCCAATTGTAGTTAAAGTTTCTTCTAAGATTGAAAGGTCTAAAGCATCTTTTAAGTTCTTGAATATGTGGACTACTCATGCTGGTTTCTTGAAGGAGGTTAAAGAGAGTTGGTCTGGGATTATCAATGATGATGTGAGGAATCCTATTATGGTTTTCTGGATTAAACAGCAAAGATTGAAGGCTGCGTTGAAAACTTGGAATAAGAATGTTTTTGGGAACATTTTTTATGCTATTAAACAATCTGAAGAAATTATTAACAGTAGAGAAACTATGCTTCAGAATGAGCTTGATGATGTTAATAAATCTTTGTTGGAAGAGGCCAGGCAGAATCACTTGTTACTTCTTGATAGGGAATAAAATTTTTGAAGACAGAAGGCTCATGCTTCGTGGTTGAAAGACTCTGATAGGAACACAGCTGCCTATCATAGTTTTGTGAAGAAAAGGCTTAAGAAGAATAGGATTGATAGAATTAAGGTTGGAGATAGTTGGTTAACTGATAAGGAAGGCATTGGTGCTTCTGCTGTGGAGTATTTTAAATCTTTGCTTTCTTCTGATAGAAGTGTTGTGAATGATCAGGATTTAATGGGTGTTATTCCTTCTTTAGTTACTGAGGAGGATAATAGACGTATAGTTAGTATTCCTGAGGATGATGAGATTTATGGGGTTGTTAATGGTTTGAAGTCTGAGTCTGCTGCAGGTCCTGATGGCTTCAATGGAGAGTTTTATAAGAGCTGTTGGGATATTGTGGGTAGTGATCTTTGTATTGATGTTAAAGCTTTCTTCGAAGGGTATGTTCTTCCTAAAGGTGTGAAAGCTACTATGATTTGCTTAATTCCTAAGATGGACAATCCTAACAGATGGAAAGATTTTCGTCCTATCAGTCTGACCACTGTGTTTTCAAGGATTCTGGGGAAGATAGATACAACAGGCTATCAAACATTCTACCTAAATTGGTCTCTGATGTGCAGGGTGGGTTTGTTAAAGGAAGATCTATTCAGCACTCTATTCTTCTTGTGCAGGAGTTATGTTTTGACATTAACAGCAACAGGAAGGATGGCAATGTCATCATTAAGTCCGATATGACTAAAGCTTTTGATAAGCTTAGTCATAAGTTTCTTTTCAATATCCTCAGGATGTTTGGTTTTAATAATAATGTTGCTGATCTCATTAGTAACTGCATTAGCAATGTTTCTTCTTCAGTTTTGGTAATAGTGAGATGACTGGATATTTTTCTAATTCGCAGGGCTTAAGACAAGGGGATCCCCTTTCCCCGAGTCTTTTTATTTTAGCATAGGAGTATCTGATAAGGAGCATCAATCTGGTCTCTAATGGTAATCACATGTTTAGGTACAAAACAAGGAGTAATCAGAATATAGCTTGTTCAGCTTTTGCTGATGACTTTATGGTTTTTACTAATGGTAATGTGAATGCAATGGAGGCTATTAAGTCTGTCATGGATCACTATCAGTGTGTTTCGGGTCAGGAAATCAATACAGCCAAGTCTAAGCTTATTGTTTCAAACAAGATGTCATCTCAACAAATAGCTATTATTGAAGACATATGGAAAATTAATCATTCTTATTTGCCCTTCAATTATCTGGGTACAACAATTGAAAACAACTCTAGAATTGCTAACTTTGAAAGTCTTATATACAAAGTAAGGAACACAATTATGGATTAGGATAAGGTGCACTTATCGTTTGCTGGCCGTCGGCTGTTGATCCAGTCTGTCCTTGTTGCCTTTCCCAATTATTTTCTTCAGCACACATCTTTGCCTGTTGGTATTGTCCATAGGCTGGAAATTTTATTCAATAAGTTCCTGTGGGGGACCAAAGATGATAAGAAAGCTATTAGTTGGGCTAGATGGGATAAGTTACGTAAGCCTTTTAATGAAGGAGGCTTTAACCTTAAGAAATTAAATGATGTGCAGCAGGTTTATTCAATGAAGCTATGGTTTGAATTCAGAATGCAACACTCTCTATGGGCTAGATACATGCTGTCTATATATTGCAGAGATAATATTCATCCATCTTTAGCTATTGCTCCTCACGGGAAGTCTAAAGTGTGGACTCGTATTCTTAGTGCTAGAGAGATGACAGATGATTTTATTTTCTGGCTGCCTCGGTATGGAAACATGAGTTTTTGGTATGAGAAATGGTGTTTTGATAGGCAATTTATAAAGGTTAGTAATGACATTGATAGAAGAATTCTGTGGGATAGTACTAATGATCTTGTGAAGGACTTCTGGTTGGGGGATTCTTGGGATATAGACAGACTCAGCACTAAAGTTACATCTACGGAGATTGACAAAATAAACTAGGTTAGTCTTTCTAATAACAAAGATGTCATGCTTTGGTCTCTTTCAAAGGATGGAAAGTTTCAAGTCAGGGACACTATAAACCACATCAGAGCCAAAGGTAACATTACTAAACTATATGATAAGACTTGGAATGCTGTAATACCTAGAAAATGTTCTTTTTTGTTGTGGAGGGTCCTTCACAATTGGTTGCCTACTGACGATGTTATGCAAGCTAAAGGATTTAATCTGGCTTCGAAATGTGTTTATTGTAATAACATTGAGACTACTAACCATGTTATGGTGCAGTGTCAGCAAGCATGGTCTGTTTGGCAGCATTTCAGTGTCATCTTCAGAGTCTAGATCCAGCCTTATATGTTTGTTCCTCACATCATTATGCGTTGGTACTGGGCTGCTGAAAAGAAGTGTGACATCTTCACAATTCTCCCTACAATTATAACATGGTCGATCTGGTCAGGTCGTAATAAGAGAAAGCTCAATAATGAAAACACTAGTTCTAGTTCTATAATCAAGCAAATTCTCCTTATTTTATCTAGTCTAGATCATGCTAAAGTACTGAACAGGAAGCACTGGGGTAGATTCGATATGGAGGCTACCGACATTGGCTGTATAAATCAGATTAAGCTCTAGAATAAGCCTCTCTTTCTGAAATGGAAGAACCCAAAACAAGGAAGATACAAGATAAATGTCGATGGTGCATGTACCTTCAATGGTGAATCTGGAGGTGGTGCTCTGATTCGCGACAGTAGTGACAATATTTTCTTGGGTATTGGTAGAATGTATGGGAAGGGCTCGCCATTGATAGCTGAGTGTAGAGCTCTATTTGACGGTTTGAGATTGTGTAATCAACTGGGTCTGAATATGGTAGATGTGGAGCTTGATTCTATGGTTCTGGTGAATTTGATTCTATATGGCAATTCGACATGGTATCTGGATCCTTTGTTAAAGTGCTGCATGAGACTTATCAAATCAGGAATGGTTATTAGGCGTGTCTATCGCGAGCAAAATCTGGGTGCGGATTGAATTGCTAATGAAGTATTGAAGCTTCAATCGAATATGGAGTTTAATGAAATGAATGCTCCTTCAAAATTGAAGGCCATTGCTCTTTTGGAGAAGCTCAATTTCGGATATTTGAGATTAATTGATTAGGGCTCTGTTTTAGGTTTCTGGTTTGAAGTTTGGGGAAGAAGATGATGAATGTTGGGGTTTAGCGCTTTTGTTCAAAAAGTTGTAATTTTGCCTAAAAAGGGTTTGTACTTTCCGTTTAATTCAATTTAAGTCCTTCATTAAAAAAAAAGAACTATCTAATAGAAAAACTTCTTAAATATTAAATTCGTGGTTCAATTCGGTCTTTGTTATAATAAACACGAGGGCAAAAGATTGTGATTTATAATACAGTTAAGGGGAAGAATATATCTGAAAATATAAGAAAAAGTCACCTGAATCCTATCGATGTAGCGGTAAAAAGTCAGTGATTAAACATCACAACTATCATGATTTTATCAATTTGAATCATTTGAAAGCTAAAAATAATTTTGGCTCAGTAATTTTCGAGAAGCAAAATGACGAACAGTATTTGGCTTAGACCAAGCAACAGGTTGCTGCCTGGTTTGAAGGATTTTGAAAGATTTGACAGGACTATGATGCATTTCAGTTTTGCACTAAGAGAAATACTCTTGCACGATTTGATTTGAGCTAAGCAAACGTTGATCTGTATTTTGATTCGCACAAAATAAAACCCTACTTCTGGTTCAAAGTGTGAAGTTCCAGGTATGCATTTGAAGTGTTATATCTACAAGGAAGATCGTCATGTCTACAAGAGGGCAATTACAAAGCCCCATCATCAATTACAACATTTTGAATCCACAAAGACGGAGGAAGGAGGTCAACCTTTTTAGTCAAACTAACCAACGAAAAAGCATACAAGAATTTTCTGACCTGATAATCCTTGCAGTTCTTTCTCCTAATAAGAATGATGGGAACACTTCTAATGATGATGTCCTTACTTTTCTCATCTATTCCCTTGTTCATAGGCCGAAGGGACTTCTGCTGGGTTGTTGGACATATCAATGTCAATAAGTGACAGGTCATATGAAGTATCCTGAGAATTTGAGATGTCCATAAGGAGAGAGGATTTCATACTCTCGTTCTGCACAGGATCATCGACCCTTGGAGTACTTGTGCTGGAAGAAGAGAGACTGCACGGCTGAGTATCCTCTACCTTGTTACCAAATAGCTGTTTGTTCCTTCTAACAGTATCCATCTCCTGGCCAGTTGGCACAAAAGTCCTAGACCTATACTTTCTTGTCCCCTCCTCACCCTCATTGTGATTGTAGAGCACATAATCATGGTAAGTAGGTGCGAACTGTGAAAAGTTACAGACGAAGATGATGACACTGTACACAGGTACGATAATGATAGAAAAAAATTGATGTACATAAAAGAGCATATAGATCTCACATATAGAAAGTAAAAATAATGCTAGCTCACCTGGTGGACAGTGTCATGGTACAAGTCATTCAATTTTAACGCATGAGTGAGGCTTCCTGTGAAACCTCGCGATCCACCAATATTTGCACCAGCATACTCCTTATATGGAAATGCATACAGATGACCAACTGCAGCAATGAGCATCTCAACACATATTATAAAATTTTGAAATAGAGCCGCTTCCTCTGCATCTTTTATGAATCCAGATTTAGCGGCAAGAAAAACGGAGACACCCTGAAAATGGAAGGTGAAAAAGAAGAAAATCAGGATTAATGCCAATAACATATGAGCATGTTCAGATGAGTAGGGAAATAAGAAATAACCTGCCAGTATGTCAAGAAAACAACAGACTTTATTATTATAAACTTCGGAACAGGATTGAATGGCTGAAGTAGATCTTTGCATGCCACATAAAACAATACCAATGCATATAGAGCCATTGTGTATGACATTGTGTAAATGATAGTAAGATAGAGGTATGCTTGACTTGGACTAAAATTTCCATCCTTGTATTTTCCTTTGGCGTAAAGTACAAGTGTAATAGCAACTAGGGCAGGCTTTAAAAACACAAACTGCAAACAGCCTTGCTTACATCTTCTTATAAAACGCCTGCGAGAAAAGTCCGATAAGGTTATCAAAGTGAATACGGTAGTAGGTTGACAATCAAACAAAAAATTATATCATAAATCTCTGCGAGAAAAGTCAGATGCTGTCACTGTTTCCTTTACATCACTTGAACATAACAAGGCCCAAGCGAGTGCATGCCACGACCAACAACTCAAGACTCCATGGATTTTCCCACAGTTTATAGGATTTACAGTAAGAAATAAATGCTTGAACAAATAACAGAAAAAATGACCCGAAAGCATACATAACTACTCCAATCTGTTTGCCTAGTTTTTGTGTTTGAAAAGAAAAAATTAATATGCCAAACAGTTAAAGCAGTTTTCACTATCCATTTCCAGATAATACAGATGTTCATAACAATGTATTTGATAAACTGAAGAGTATAGGCTCTTTTCAAATCTCACCCATCAAGTGGCAGGGGTGGTAAACAACAAGTCATAAGACCCCATGATGGCTTGAGAACCCTGCCGCTTAAACTTATCACGACGGCTCCTGGGCCACCAACCCAAGCCAAACACAATGACAGGAAATTATAAATCACCCAAGCTTCGTAACTGAAACATAAGAGGAAGACATGTGAAAGAAGCAAAATAAACATGATGGAATATCTAAATGTGTGAAGATACATCAAAAGAAGCGAACTGAGTTACAACAAATAACCAGAAGAATTTGACCACTACAGGACAGTGCCAACTCTCCCGAGCTACACTATTCATCATTTAGAAGTAAAGATTACTGAGATGGCATACATAATCATTGATACACAAAAAGAAGAAACTTCTTGAGATCAAGATTACAAACATTGCAAAAGTAGATTCCTGGGGGATACTAATGTTAATGATGAAAACAACAAAAAGGATATTAATGTTCGTAAATATACTTCTTTCGAAGTTATAAGACAAATTAGCTCAAATCACTGACATGTCCAAACATGACAAGCGATAGTTGGCAACCCCATAACTACCATTGCCAACACCCCGATACAAAACACTATTACCACATTCACTGGAAAATCCGCACACAACCCAAATCACTATACCAGTCTGCTGCTACATCAGAAATTTATAGTGTTCTTGTATATAGCAGACAGTTTAATAACAAACTTAAAGAGAAATTATAAACTCACAAAACTTCTAGAGACAGTATACAGAGAACCATCTCTCTCTAAGATGTCAAAAACATACAGAAAACCTTGAAAGACCTGAAGCATATCAATCCCTCCTTTAGAGAGAGTAAAGAAAGGGTATGCAGACAAGTTGGTAAGTGCATATCAGTAGAATGAGCAGGCACGAGAAATATCAAGCTTGAGGAATATCTAGCAGACTACAAGTAGAGCCAGTAACTCCGAATATGCCGGTAAATTGACCCCTCCAGATCATATAAGCAAGAAAGTCAATTCCTAATTGACATTATGATGTGTGTGTATGAGCCATAAGCTACATCCTGACACTTAATAAGATTTAAGTCCATATTGAGATACCTGAATAGACAATACTTGATTATCAAGTTCAATTCACTAGTGTTATGTTCTGGATGAAGGTAGCTAGGAGACGGGAGGGTTACTAAAAAGTTCCTACTCGTAATTTTGTTTGGAAGTAATAAATTTTTTCCACTAATCCAAACAAGGAGAGGCGTGACAATCTACATTTGCCTTCCTTAGCATCCACTCTATTTTCCCTAACGATTGACTTCTTTAAACATTACCAAACAAAGCAAAGTGCAACGTGGGACGTACGGCCCCACGTACTAACACTTCGAGTTGTCACTAGAAAGCAAGGCTAGAGGCAGCCTGGAAGTTGATGGTGTTCTTACATAGCCCTCTTATACTTAAAAAGCTGCCACAGTAAGAATAACCGGAAAGGGGATAATATTTATCAACTTCTACTCTGAACAGAAAGGCTTGTTTTGTTAACTTGGATTGTCCTTGTTTTATTGGTGCTATGTCCACTCTAATACCTTTTTGCAGAGATAATACATACAAAAAAAATTACAGATTATATAACAAACGGAGATCAAGTATTAGTTAAGCATGTCAACAAATAGCTAAAAGAGCAGATATATGACACACGTACACTTCTCGAATGGAATTGAAATAGATTGAGCTTCGAGGTAGCACAAGAGACAAAAAAGACGTCAATGCGTAAACCTGCCAAAGACCAATAGACTTAAACTAGTTACAACATATGTCAAACAACAATTATAATGTAAATATTCGCACACATATTTATATCCCAATTGCGTCCATAGATGATAGAAAATGAAGTAAAATTGTCCTTCTATAAAAGAATTAACATAAAAGGACAACTAAAGAATGCAATATGATTGAATTTTTATATAAGTAAAATAAAGCAAGTATAATGGGCAATCAATAAATTTGGTATACAAATTCCAACTTCTGTAAACATTTAAATGCAAAATTACTGTGATGTTGATGTAGGACGAGAATATTATTCTATCATACAATTCTAGCTTCAGTTCAACCATATTTCCAAAACAAACGTAAGCCACATCGTATAGTATGTTTATAGCAATTTCACTGTAAGCTTTTAAGATTGTAGATACTATGAAGCTTTGCCTTGAGATCTCTCTTGCACTTAGCTCACCCATATACATCTTGAATGTAAGAAAATTAACTTTCAAGGGTCACGTTTCAAAAGATAAAAATTACAAAAAACTTCGAGATCTTAAACGTTCAAGTTCTCAAGATATGAAAGAAAAAGTAACATATAACTATGTTGCGTTCACACAAATGTAGAGCAAGAAATAGGCAGCATTGTCTGTGGTCTTAACAGAAATAAGGTTTACCACTAGAATAAAGACACTTTGATTATGATACCAGAAGTAGTTCTATGAGCAAAAAAAGTAACAGTCACTCTTATTAGGTATTGGAATTTAAACTTGAGCAAAATGTAAAAAAAGTGAGGAAGCCACTAACCGGGACCATAAAGATGATGCGTACGATGTATCTCTGATAGGTAGGTTCTGTATAATTTAAGAGATGGTTGTAGATGTGGAAGATTGCCAAAGCAATGGCGCCAGCCGTACAGAAAAATGCAACGATGTAGAGGTAAATCGGCACCATATCCCCCATTCGGGGACAAACTAATTAATCACTGTAGCAACTAGAAAAGAAAGGAAAACAAGTCGAATTCGTACTTGGAGAAGCTGGTAATGGAAACCCTATAGAGTAAATAAACTGAAGTTAAATTCTTGAAGTGGAATCAAGATGCATTAAAAGACGAGAGGTCTGCCAAACCCTAACCCTAACCCTAATCTTGTAATTGGGTGGAGAAAGATAAATAAAAAGATAGACCCAGTACCTGGAGTAGAGATCCTCGAGTTTATATGTAATAATGTATGTGTAGAATTGATGAGAATGGAGATGGCAGAGCTTTGAGATCTGTCAAAGCGTTTGGCTATGGAGAATAAGGATTTAAAAAATGGGTTATCCCCAACAACTAAAACGCTGGCAAGGAACCGTAAAGATTTTGCTTTTATACCAAATTTTGTTTATCTTTCTTCACTCATCGAATCGTGCTTTTTATCTAACCTTCAACCAGTATTGTTCAGTCCATTGTCTACAAAGATCAAATCTCCCACTTCAATTCGTCAGAATTTGTGTCTTTTCTTTCTCTCGTAAAAATTTAAAACCTGAAAAGAACATTTCGTTGACCAGAATTGAAAACCGTGTTTAAAGAGTCGGAAGTTTTTTTATATATTTTATATTTTTCAACGACAGTTTGTCATCTAAAATATTCCAAATAAATTAATACGAATCATAAAAGGTGGGTTATATAAAAGTTTTAAAATTTATGTATAATCGATATAAAATACTATTTAAAAAGTCAAATATCAATGTTTTTGGCTTTATTATTAGAAAGGATGTGTTTTTATTTGATAGTTGGTGATAAAAATACATTGGATGAAGTCCCGTACGGATTATTATTTATTTTATTTCAAATTTTTATAAAAACACTCTATATTTATTTTTATTTTTATTTTTTATTTAGTTTCTAATTTATAATCAGATGTCACTATCCACTATCAAATTTTTATGGGTATGGCTATATATACCCAAAACGGGTTTAAGTATACCCAAAAACAACAGTTGACTTTCGATTGACTTTTTTTTGACATTTTTACCCTCCATCAGAAAATTAATATCTAAACTGTCATTAAGTAAAAAAAAACTACTAAGTGTATCCTAAGTATACCCAATTCACCAAAAGTCCTATTTCGCTATCTATACCCAAACAAACACTCTTCTTTGCTGAATTTACTATCCAAATAGTATAGTTTCTTAAAAATTTTAAAACCTAATTCAAACTTCCTAAGAAAATCAAGAACATTCAAACTAAAACACAAAATCGATCATGTCGGAAGCAGAACTAGGGATCAGCGTGGAAGAGTTGATGTCGCTGGAGAGAAGGAATGATGATTTTTTGCCGGAAAAAGAGATTGGGTCGCCGGAGAAGGAACCATGGTCGCCGGAATCGCCACCACCGTCGCCGGCAAAGGTATTCACGAACTCGGCGGCTCATGCACCATCGGTTCCATGTGCTGGAACCGATGGTGCATGGTGACGCAGCCGGTCGGTTCCACAGCCCCAGCACCACCGGTGCTGAGGCCAAGAACCGGTGGACCTGGGGCCTCAGTCCGCTCGGTTCTGAGGCCCCAGCACCACCGGTTCATGGCCTCAGCACCGGTGGTGCTTATGGCCGTGTTCGACCGGTTCTGAGGCCTAGAACCACCGGTTTTAGGCCTCAGAACCCTGGATTTGCGCATGTTTTTCGAAAAAAAACCTGATTTTTTTATGTTGTTAACTATACTTGAATGTTTATTGTGTTTTTTTGTTGTGTAACACGGGACGGATGTCGCAAGTGGGACTGAGGCACCTTCCGCTACCGATTAAAGTCATTTGTTCTTCACTACCGAGTTCTACACACACGACGCGTTGGTGAAATGGGTTACGAAGATCGGAAAACTTTATGGTATGGTTATCAACATAAGTCGGCGCGACAAAGTAAACAGCAGAAAAAATCCGAGAGTTTATTTCCAGTGTGAGATGGGGGGGGAATATATTCCAAGGGTTGCAGAAAAAGACCGCAAACGGAAGTCTACAAGAACGAAAAAGATTGACTGCCCATTTCAGCTTCTCGGGTCAATGGTTGCCCCAGATCAATGGAAGTTAGAAGTAAAATGTGGTACTCATAACCATGACACTTCTATACATCTAGATGGTCATTCTTTTGCTGGCCGTTTGAATGATGAAGAGATGGAGTATGTTGAACGAGCGACCTTCATTGGTACTAACCCCAGAGATATTCTGAATGGTGTGAAGAAATTGAACGAAGATAATGTTTCTACCATGCGGACGATCTACAATGCACGACAGAAAAATCGGGTTCTAAAGAAGGCGGGTAGGTCACAACTTCAGTTCTTGTGGGGTGAGCTTAAGTCACATAATTATTATGAATGGCATAAATCTGGTGAAGACGATGGACAAATCATTACAGATTTGTTTTTTGCCCATCCTGTCAGTGTTGACCTTTTGCGCACATTTCCGATAGTTTTGATTATGGATAGTACATATAAAGTGATACGATATGGTATGCCATTTTTCGAGATAGTGGGTGTGACGTGTACTGGATTGACTTTCTGTACGGCATTTGCCTTCGTGTCGGGTGAGAAGTTAAACAACTTCAAATGGGTATTAGAGTGTTTGAAATTGTTGATTTCCATTCATGGAATTGAAGAACCGCGGGTCATCCTAACCGACAGAGATTTAGCATTGATGAATGCTATAGAAGTGGTATTCCCAGAGACAACGCATATGTTATGTCGCTGGCACATTAACCAAAATGTTCAAGGGCAAACAAGAAAGCACTTCCGCGAGAAAAGTGATCATAAAGAATTTGTTAGTGCTTGGCAGAAGATTGCGTATAGTGAATCAGAGATTGAATTCGATCACGCCAGACGGGAGATACTATTGCAGTACAAAGATTACCCTAAAGCAATTGAATACACTGAAAAATCATGGCTCGATAAGTACATGGACAAATTTGTTGTTTGGAAGACGAACAAAAACATGCATTTGGGACATTGCACAACAAACCGCGTCGAGAGTGCTCATTCTAACCTAAAGCGTTACATACGTACGAGAAAATTAAACTTCGAGTTATTTTGGGGGAGGGTTCATTCGCTTGTTGAAATCCAACATGCTGCCATTAGGTCGTCGTTCGAGAAAAGTCGTTACATAGCACTGCATAAGTTCGCGGATAAACTGTTTGATGAGATTCGAGGCAAGGTTTCCCACGTGGCGTTAGAACTATTTTTCTCTGAAGTAGAGAAGGCCGAAGATACCAAGATGGTCGCTATTGAAGATGGGTCGGATGTTAAAGACACTGGCGAGTGTATATGCGCTGTAAAATCTACCCATGGTATACCTTGCTATCACCAGGTCCGCAAGTGGCGTAAAGGTGGAATGTCTGCCTCTCTAGATGCTTTTCACATCCACTGGACAAGGTTAGAAATAATGCCTCGTACATTCCGTACGACCATGGAAATTCTCAAAGATGATCTGCTAAAGCTAGTTAACGATGTTATGGATACGAAAGATGAAAGCCGTATCCAACATATTTACAAGAAATGGTTTGAAGTTGTTTATCCTGAAACATCGTCATTGCTAGAGCCATTGGAGAAGCAGAAACACCGAGGCCGCCCACAGGTGAAAAGAAAGTTAGTGGTGGATACATCATCCACTAAACGGGACATGAGCGGATGAGAGTACCCGCTAAAAGAGGATGAAGCTAGTCATGACGCAGTCATGCAGTCTTTAAAACCAACAAAAGTTAAAAAGAGTAAAGCAGTTGGTAGTGAATCAACGATTCGGGCAGATATGCCTAGAGTACCTCGTACTCATACTCGTACCTCTTCCATTGCCTCGCTAGGTAGCAACATCGTACAACCGTCTATTGATCGACTCATTGAACTAATACATGACCCGAAAGGTTTTTTGCGTTGGTTTCCGATTCACTTCAACCCTTTTATATCGGGTATTAATGATGTTAAGCCAGATGGACATTGTGGATATAGAGCAGTTTCATTCGGGTTGTATGGTCATGAAGAAGGTTGGCGAGGTGTTCAGAAGGCAATATACGATGAGCTAATGGAAAACTACGACACATACAGCAAGATTTATAACGGTAAAGAGGATTACCTGAAGCTTGCAGAAAGTATAAACTACTACGAGACACCAGCATCACCCAAATATTGGATGGCAATGCCTGAAATGGGTATTGCGATTGGAACCAAGTTCGAATGCATTGTTCAATTTGTGTCACTCGTAGGGAATCACAACTGTAGTCATACTTTTTTACCTCTGCGCGGTAAGCCTCCCATTATGGCCCAAAGACGTGAGATTGGGTTTGGATTCGTCGATACTAACCACTTTGTCAATGTAAGTCATTCGATATATGGTTATGTTTTTTCTCACCACTATATTACTCAATTGTTGATTCTAATTTAAGTACCTATGAAACAGCTATCAATCAAGCCCCTTTGCCCTTGCGCACACATACATCCTACGTGGCAGAAGTTGAAGAGCGAAGAGGCTACGCATTGGGAGCTACCATTAGTTGGTCGCTGCAAGAAATATACGGAACTCGAAGGTAGAAAGCCAGTTAGTTCATTCCCAGAAGTAACTAATCTTGACGAGTTTGTTTAGTAGGTTTATGTGTTTCGGTCGGGTTTATGTTATTGTTTCGAACTCTTCTGTGTCTTTTGGTCGCTTTACGTTATTTGTAAGGATTTATGATGTTTAGAACTTTGTTTTACTACATCGTTTTGGTTGTTTTGGTATTTTCTCTATTATTGCATTAATTCATTCAAATTACCAACTTATAACGATAAGCCAATAATCATTTCATAACTAAAATAAAACATCACAAACAAGCAACAAAACATATTCTAAACATTAGTACATAACTTGATATAGAACAGAAAGTTAGTCAAAATCGTAGCCTCCATTGTCGCTGAGAATACGCACTGTTTCCTCCTTCATGGCAATTTGAGAATGAACGTATCGTGCCATTTCCAAAGACATATAGTCTGTGATCATTAAACTGAAGGAGTCGAACGCTTTATTCCTGACTTCTGGGGGCTCGTTAAAGACCAAGAACATCGGTCCACTAGTTATAGACTTGTACCTAGTGGCTACCTCTTGACGAGTTAGGGGTCGAGGCATTTGTCTAGATGTAGACATTTCGCCGTACATGAAATACATCATACACAAAACTTCATCAAAGAACTCATCGGTATTATCGTCCGGCCGTTTGAACTTCACAGCTTTCGCAGCCTTGAGCAGATGAGCATCATCAAACACACTCCAACCCATTATGATAGACTTCAACTATGTTAAAAGGAGAGTTTTGTGTGTTTGGTGTTGTAAGGTATGCTTCCTTATATAGAAGAATGAGATTTTACATTGGCGGGAATTTTAGAGCGCGAAAAAAGAAAACGCGGGAAAAAAAACCGGGAAAAAAATTCCAAGATAAAATTGCGCACCATAGGTACTGTCTTCTGTGTACCTATGGTGCACAGTCTGGTGTACCATCGGTACACCAGACTGTGTACCGATGGTACCATGCACCGGTCGGTACATAACGTGCCGGCCGGTGCATGGTACCATCGGTACAAGGGGGTTGTACAATCGGTACTTACCCCCTGTACCGATGGTACCATGCACCATCGGTACTGCCTCCTGTGTACCCATGGTGCACAGGCTACTGTACCATGGGTACGCAGTAGTGTGCACCATAGGTACCACTGACTGCGTACCCATGGTGCAATTTAACTTGTATTTTTTTTTTAAATTTGTTTTGGGTTTATGGTGTTTTTTTTTTGACAAGTTTATACCTGAATGTTATAGTGTTTTGGTGTTATGGTGTTATGGATTTTAAGTGAATGAATTACTATTATAATTTTAATTTTTGACGAATTTAATATGAAGTTAAGTACAGAAAACCGAGAATTACTAGTATAGTGTTATGGTGTTTTGGTGTTATGGTGTTATGGTATGACTTATGTTAGATCAAGTTAAGTACAAAAAATCAAAAAGAACAGTAAAAGCAGTAGATAGTAGAAGTCATAAGTCATAATACAAAACAAGATACTGAAACAACTAAGAAGTCCACAAGAATGAAAGATCATAACAACGCTAGAACAAGTCCGATGATGAGGACAAACAACCATGGAGAGAATAGCTGCAGGACCTGATCTCTCCACCTCAGCGCACCTGCTTCCCCACGCTCGACGGGCATAGTAACAATGGAGCGAACGGCGTCTAAAAGTCTATCGTCCGTGGTACGCGGTGGGGGAGTGATAGTATGCCAACCATACTCAGCCAGGTACCTCCAGTAGGTATTCGTCACTGACTGTCTATATGTGGCAATGGTAAATGTCAAACGATCCTCGGCAAGCAAGTGTTGACGCCAATCTAGCCATGCGCTCTCTCGCCACGTGTACTTCGCTAGATCTCATTTCTTGTAACCCGGTCGTAGTACAAGTGGGAGTTCGGGCTCATCCTGAACCCGTCCGAACTGGCGCATAACCCGATCAGGCATGTAGCCCTCGACCGTGCTCATCATCCGCAAATGATAAACAATAGTGCGGATCTCATGGACTGGAAACTGGACTCTAATGTCCTCGTATGGCTCAAATAGCACCTGTTACAAAACATTAAAACAATTAGATTGATATAAAATCCTAACACTTAATATCAAAATTGTAATGGAAACAAATATTTAAAAACTTACATCTGCCTCCTTCTGATCAGCAAGGAGAGTACGAACAACCGATTTGGGGCGGATGTTTTGCCCAACAATCCGCTTCGGCAGCCACTTCACCATCCTAGGCTGCCACGCTACGTGGTCAGCATTCTCTGAGGCACCAAACGCTGGGAAGTGGTCATAGATCCAACAATCGAGCATAGCTACAAAACCATAAAGGTTATGCTTCGATGCTTTCGAAGCATCACCCAAACCACGGAACAGGAATGCCAATGCACTCGTACCCCACGCGATGTCCCACAACCCAGAATCCATATTGGCTAACCCGTACAAGTAGTCAGCCTTGACGCTCTTCTGACTAGTATCCGCAAAAATAGTGCAACCAAATAAGAACATAAGGTATGCTCGTGATACCTGGCGGATAGTCTCAGCATCAGTCTGCTCGATGTAGCGCCCCCTGGTGAAAGTCTCCCTCAGCCACTTTATCTTGAAGCCAACGCCTCTGGTGGACTGTATCTCTGTGCGGACCTCATCCACTGTCAGACCTAACATACTAGCGTAGTAGCTGTATGCCTCGTCACGTGGAGCCGTGACTACATCAAGTGTCCGACCAACTACAGGGAGACCTGTAATGCAGCTGACATCATCGAGCGTAATCGTCATCTCTCCAAATGAGAAATGGAAAGCGTTGGTCTCCTGATGCCAACGCTCAACAAAAACCTCGTCTAAGACGGAATGTGTGAAGTACTGAGGCAGGTGGGCTATAAGAGGACCAAAAGGAGTCTGCGCCAAAAATCGCTGCACATCTGGCTGAGCAATCAAGTCCCACATACGTAGCACATTATAATGTGCCTGTACGCCCAGTGTAGTGCGACCCTATAAATTAAAAACTAAGTCAGAACATAATAATAGTAAAACCTTAGAGTAGACGTTTAATAATTAGGTACTTACCTGTCCGATGAAGACGTAGTATGCCTCATGCTCCTTGTAGTCAGGAAATAGAGGGATCTTGTTGCATTTGAGAAATGCAAACGTTTTTCGTTGCTCCTCAGTGTGGATGGCATCTATGTGCTCCTCGTCAATCGTGTCCTGCTCAGGGTCCCCAGTGGCATCCACCATGTCGCTAACAGGTGGTGGATGTGTAATAGTATGCGCAGGGGATGCAGCTCTGCGAGAAGGAGAGGGAGGTGGTGGATCACTAGCAGTGGGAGGTGGTGATCTATGTGTATATGATGACGACGTCTCTCGTCGTGAGGAGCCTCCACCTCTGATATCAATCGCCTCAGTCGCTATGGCCTTTTCCTTCCTCTGGCCATGCTTGATTCGGCGCAAAGACCGATCAGTCTGTATCCGTTCCTCCTCCTCCCTAACACGAATAGTCTCAGGGTCGTCTGGTAAATCTCGTCCGCGCTTGGCATTGCGGACCCGCTCATTTTCAACCGCGCGAATAGTCTTAATACTCTTGTCTGGCGGCGGCGGACGTGACCCAGGGGGATACGCCCTGGATCGTGGAAGACGTCGCTCCTCCACTGCGTCTGACCTACAAAAATACAAAACAAAGCACGAAATTAATAACACTAACATATAAAATTTAAATCATCAACAGTCCTATACGTATGGTGAAATTTGAAGTTTTTTTTAAAAAAAATGCAATACTGGAACTTTTGAAACAAAAAAAATTGGAGTTTTAAAAAAAAAAATCGGGTACCATAGGTACCATATAAGGCGAACCGAGCGGCACGGGTGCTAGTGCCGCTCGGTTTCGGCACTGTGTGCCGAGCGACACAGGTCATTGTGCCGCTCGGTACACAGCTGGTGTACCGAGCGGCACACTATCACGCACCGATGGTGCTGCCCAAGGCGCACCACCGGTGCGTCGCCGGCCATTTTCCAGCCGGCGAGTTGGCTGGAAAATGGCCCCAAATCTCACCCTAATCCTACCCTAAACCCTAATTCTCTACCTAATTCTATCCTAAACACAAAATTCAACCCTAAATCTAACCAAACACTAAAATTCATACCTAAATCTAACAAAATTAAGTAACAAAATTAATTTGGGGACTTACGTAGGAGGCGGAGGAGGGTTTTTGTTCTTGACCATGATGAAGGAGGAGCAGGAGGAGGAGGAGGGGGAGTGGTGGTGGTGGTGGTGGTGGTTCGCCGGAAATATAAGAGAGAAGTGAGGTGAGATTCTAGAGAGAAGTGAGAGATATGAGTGAAGTGAGAGAAAGTGTAGGTTTAAGTGGAGTGGATGAACTTAGTAAAAAAAATGGCTTATATACCCACAAAAGGGCATTTTTGGAAAAAATTGGGTATACTTAGATCACCTTTGGGTATACTCAAAATTGGGTATACTTAAACCCGAATTGGGTATATATAGCTTGACCCAATTTTTATTCCAACAAACACATCATTAACACAAATTACGACCAACATATATGGTTTCATTTCTAAAATTAAACTCTAAAAACCAAAAAACTCAATTTTTTTAAAGATTACTCATAAAAGAGGATGACATCCAAACCAATGATTCAACACTGGAGAACATCAATCAATCAACCGATCTAGTATTTTAGTTTTACATTATCAAAATAGGAAAATCCATTTTTAAAAAAAAATCATTTCACGATTTTGCACGTTAAATTCTGAAACACCTAATTCCGAGCTAGCATCTTGGAATTAGATATATTTCTCTTGTAACTAGATTTTTTCTGCATATCGAGTTTCATTAACTCGATATCCAAACCCATAAATTTAAAATAAAAATAAGATTAATTTCAGATTTTTACACTTGTGATGTAGCCCAGAAAGTAGAAACAAAATCCTTTTTAATTTTATTTTATTTTATTCAAAACTCTTATGTATTTAAATCAAATCTAATTATATTAAGATTTTATTTTATTTTATTTTAAAATATTTATTTTATTTCCTTGTATTATAATTTAGGGTTTTGAGAAGCTATTATATAAAGCCTCATATGCCTTAAGTTATTTTAAGTTTTTGGAATAATAGATTTTTTATCGCTGAAAATTTCACTCTTTGTTACCCTTAGATTAGGGTTGCATCATATTACCTAATTGCTTCTTCTTCTGTTTCCGCCGCGTCATCAGTTTGGTATCAGAGCCTCAGTTCCTGCTACGGGTCAAGCATGTTTCTGAATCCTGATTTCATCTGATTCAAGGTTTAAAGAAGAGAACAACACACATGGTCATGAAGATCGGGAAGATCGTTTGAGTATGAGGGGGCATACCAACCGTTTCATTGACGATCGTATTGACCGGTTACTGAAGGAGTTTAAATTGGCTACCAATCGTCGAATCAAGGTAAAAATTTCTTATCGAGATGCTGTCTCAGGCTATGAAGAGGTTTTCAAAACCATTTTTTTCATCAACTGGACATGGGGATGTTGTCTTCAGGCTATGAAAAGGTTTTCGAAACTATTTTTTTCCTTCAACTGGATGACTTCAATGTGACTTCGAATAAGGAACACTCGAGAATAATTTATCTTATTCTGATAAGGTCAACAATTATAATTGTTCCTAATGAGACGATTGAATAAACTAAATTAAATAATTTGGGTTCTTGATGGTAATGGTGCTGTGAATTCGAGGACGAATTCTTCTCAACCAGGAGAGAGGATGATCTAGCCCAGAAAGTCCAAACAAAATCCTTTTTAATTTTATTTTATTTTATTCAAATATCTTATGTATTTAAATAAAATCTAATTATATTAAGATTTTATTTTATTTTATTTTAAAATATTTATTTTATTTCCTTGTATTATAATTTAGGGTTTTGAGAAGCTATTATATAAAGGCTCATATGCCTTAAGTTATTTTAAGTTTTTGGAATAATAGATTTTTTATCTCTGAAAGTTTCACTCTTTGTTACCCTTAGATTAGGGTTGCATCATGTTACCCTTGAATTAGGGTTTCATCTATCGTTGCTTCTTCTTCTGTTTCCGCCGCGTCATCAACTTGGAATTCGAGAGATTTCTTCAAGTGGTGGCTAGAGTGTTTTTTCTAGGTTAGAAGAGAAGATCTGAGTATAAGTTTTTAACTTGAAGGTTGTCTACTTATATCACATTTATAGTGTCTAGGGTTTATAGATGAACTGATGGTTTGCTGGAAAAAAAATTAAGGTAAATATGGTGTTTGGGTGGTTGCTGGAGAAAGAAGGTAAAGAAGATAGATACGGTGTTTGGTGTGAACTAAAAAAAGTAAATTAGGTATTTCCTTTATGGAGGAAATAACAAAATGGAGTATTTTTTTTAGATATATGAGAAATAATATATCTTACAGATGAAATAGCTTCACCCAAATATATTTTATAATACCACGCATATTTTTATTATCTGAAATAATATATATATATATATATATATATATATAACATTGTTTAGTGAATAAATAATGTTGTAAAAGATATGCGAAATATTATATAAAAAGTATGTATCATAATAATAAGATTTTTTGGAAATAAATACAGTAGTTAAGCTTTTATCATCTTGATGAGGTATATTGAATATGTTTTTTTGCCGATTCTTCTTCAAATAAAGACTTTGACTACCAACACCCTAATCGAGAGTAACAATCTTCAACCAAACATTACCGACACACTTGTGAAGTAAAACCCAGAGTACCATAGTGACAATCAAAGTAATCTTTACTAATTCTCCTGCAAATAAAGACTATGGTTACCAACACCCGCATTGAAAGTAAAGATCTTCAACCAACATTGTCGACACACTTGCAAAATGAAGCCCGAACACCCTCGGGACAATTAAAGTAAGGTGGTTGGTATATAAAAATAAATTAGAAAGAGTAATGAATTGTTGTTATGTATTTTATCTAATACGTGTTATGTATATGATATTTTAAAGAATTTATTGTAGTATAAATACGTCATTCACTCTACATAATAAAGTTAAAAAAATACACCTTACACAAAAGAGTTTACATCAATAAATCAAATCTTCAGTCATGTCTTACTTGTAGTTATCTCACCATTTGCATAAACATTGACAATAAGCACCACCATCATTTCAAGATCTTATATATATTATTTGATTACATGGGTCTCGACTCTTAATATATGGGATAAAATTCATATCAAATCTTATATTTTTAAATTAAAACCTATATTTTCATATATTTTACTTAGTTTAAACTTAAGTCACAAATCACGGGATGATCAATCATATATTTTATGACAAGTTCGGTCATTTGTCATAGATTACCATTTAGCATTCCTTATATATTATTTAGGTTTACTACTTTACTTATTTGACTTTAATTAGTATTCTTCTATGATTATATGCTTGACATTTTCCCACAATCGAACATCATTAGTTTATGTGTGCGATTAGCCAAAATTTAATTTTGGTTGCTTGGTTCATAATGTTGAATTATTAGCCAAAATTTTGAATTTTGAATTTTGGTTGAAGTTGAACGTCTAAAGTATTAGCCTGACTGGACTATTTATCTTTGAATTTTAATTAGTTGGTGTATGGACACCAGCTTATGGGTTTTTGCATTACCGAACTACAATGCATTGATTTATAACTGATTATTATACGCATGTGAGCTATTGAAGTTTGGCGTGATAAGATTATCGAGCCTTGGATTATGAATATTTGGTGTATATAACCAAACTCTTAGAGTTTGACATGACCGGGTTGTCAAACCTTATGTTCATTATGTCCTCAAATCTTGTATGCTCTCAAACTTATTTACATTAGTGGAACAGACATAACTCTAAAAAAAATTGGTTCGCTATTATATCTGATTTTACCCATTAAAACCTTCGTCATCCAAAACTTTCTTCAAAGAAAAAGGTTATATCCTTAAAAAATATATTAAAAGTAATAGTGTGTTGTAACAATTGGTGTGTTATGATCGAGATGAAGATAAGTTTGATATATTTGTTTCATCAAAAATTAATAACCCTTTAATACTTCAAGTAAGATAGGCTACACCAAGATTTTAGAATTAAAAGTAAGATTTTACTTTTGTTTTTTATGTGATACTATATATCAATATATTAAATTTGTTTTTATCATACTTGCACATAGTACTACGTTATTTAATCATGTTAACATCTTATAGTCATGGTATTGGCTCTCATATGATGGTACAATTTAGTTTTGCCAAACTAGTACAATTGCTGCAATAGATTCGATGGTTACAATTCCACATGCTAAGAATATAAAGGTTATAGAGCATCCTCTTAAACAACTGCAAGTACTAGTATAAAAAGGTTGAGCCTAAAAAATATGTTTTTTGTCTCTTTATTCTTTTTAAAAGGGGTACTAGCCCAAAAAAATATGGAGTATTACAACCAACCGAAATGGATAGGCAAAGAAATCATGTACCTGATCTATCGAATGAGGTTAGTGTTCTTTTTTAACTGAAATCCAAACCCTCAATCAAAATTTAGAGATGTGTTCCAATAAAAGAAGGTTGTAGATCCAAAATATGTTGTTAAGCCTTTTGGGAGTTGCCCTTCAAGTATACCAAATTATCGAGCCATAACTTATCAAAGAGGTTATTTTCACATTGAAACCTTTGCATTTAGGATAAGTGGGATTTCATAAATAGTGGCCTCAATCTGGATTGAGTCGTATATGGCAATATTTATTTTTTGGAAGTAGTAACACGGCAAATCGAGCTTGGTATTTATGTAATAAATTTACTAACATTTATTTTATTACTTGTATGGGAGTATTTTATGAACTAACCCTGATATTTTCGCAAATGATGTTCGATGTTTTTTATTTATAAATAACATACAGGCAAGGGACTAATTACACTAGGAATACAACCAAAATGTTACACTTTTCTCACTATGTGTGTGAGATAGTGTACAATTACGCGCACCCTAGGTGCGACAACACACACTACGTTGTGCACTCTGAGTATGAATCTTTCCCTACCCGTTTGAAGAAATTAATATCATTTTTTGGCATGGTATGGAAAATTTTAAATATAAACATACGAAAATACTATAAGAATAAAAAAAACAAAAGTCAAATAATACATAAATTAGTACTAGATGAAATATTAATATCTGAATGATAAGTAGATAAGTTGTAGTTATGTCGCACTAACAAAACTTAACCAAGTTACACATGTCGTTGCATAATCAAGGATCTTTGGTAAAATCAATAAAGTGTGGTGTTCCATCATTAGATGTTTGTACTGGCTTGATTTGGTTGAATTTTTTAAACCTTTGGTTGAGCAAAATTACCCATGTAATTGCATCTTCGGTGTGAAACGGGTATGATACCGAATATATTACCAACAAGGGTCCATCCAAAATAACCTACAAAAACAAAAGTTCGATAACGTAGTGTAATGTAACATATTTTAAAATATAGTAGTATAATAAAATATATATTATTATTATTATTTATATGAACGGAGTGATTACTATGTACAAAACCAAGACCAACTTCTTTTGTAAGACACGATCAAGGCGGGGATCTACATAAAGGTAGATATGTTTAGGGCATGTAAAGAGATATATCATATACCACACATTTATATTGAGTGGCTATCACTAGGTCGATATCGGATAATGTCATCCAATATTTATTATCGTTGTTGTATACTTTAAACCGATCCAATCTATTCAGTAGGTTGTCTATAATTTCTATACCATCAAACATTGTCATCTAAACATTGTGTTGACTTTTTAATTCACAAATTTAATTTTGTCTTACCAATTACCACAAATCGTAACATTCGTATATTAATATAGCTACAACCCGATAACTGCACTGGCCGTCTGGATCAACGTCTACCACACTAGTAATATAATCAAGTAAATAATTCAGATTGCATCCTTCGTAAGCAATAAGATCAATGGTCTTACACATATTCTTTACTCGAGATACTTCCTTTTTTTTTGTTTAGGAGAGCGTTAACGTTTGGTATTGCAAAAAGAATTATTCTTTAGGCAGACGAGCTAGCTATCATATCGAGTGTGCTAGTGTTGTGGCATTGACGAAAGCCATATTTGAATAGAGATGGGTCTCGTTTAGTTGATTTGTCGAGATCAGATTTTTTATGACCTTTAGTAATTACCAGTTCCTTAGGCTTTAATATGTGACTTGGTTTAGGTTTTAGGATTTGCATTATCCTATTTATAATATGATGTTGTATATGGGTCGTAACAATAGATAGAACTATCTATTATGGAATTTTTCGTGTTAGCTCATCTTCTGTACTAGTTTTATCTATAGGAATGATCGTTAGAATTCTCTAATGTATATCACATTATGCTAGAGGAAAGGACCTAAATTCTCTCTCGGTCATAGCTAACTCGCACACACACGGTAACTCGTGTATTTTTCTAATAATACAACCACAAGCTACTCGATCTACGTATATTTTTCTAGCACGTTCATAACTATCATCGATAATATATAAAGCCAAAGAAGATAAATTAAATTTTAATTATATATATATTAATCATATATAACACTTGTGGATGATAGCTACTTCTCTCAAATGATTCAAAAATAATCAAGTGTTAAGCATTAAAAAATCTATAAAGTGTTCAAAAGTGCATAGACTTGTACTGAGATAACTTTTTAGGTTAGAGTGAGCATTTTACTCCTTATAATATATAAAAAATAAACTACAATTATTACATTAAAATTTAAAAGTTTAAGTTTATAAATAAAATTGCTAGTTCGATTTCCTAAATATTTATGCCCATTCGTGTAGATATGAAGAAATTTTACACTGTATATTATTATTCATTTATTCATAACATAATTTATAGCATTAATAAAAAACGAGAATACATTTTTTTAATGTTGTGAGATATTTTTTATAGTCTTCAACCGTGTTTGATCAAGAAACGATGTTATAAATATTGATAAACTCTTCTGCCATGTCTATTTTGGGCATCACATTTTTAGTGTACGCTGAAATATTTTTTTTACATATTATTTAATCTCTAGAGAAACATCTTTCGATAGCTCGCATTAATCCTAACTCCCGACCAATTATGATAATATTCGGAAATGCACAAATATTATCCATTATTATAGTTCTTAAAACACTTAAATAACACATGTATTTTGCTTGTTTCTCAGATCTCATAAAGACGTCAGCAATACAAAATGTCTTGTTGGTTGACATGACACCAGTAATAGTAAGCACATGCATCGTGTACCTCATAGTCCTGCAAGTATTGTTCATGACAAGAACTCATGAAGATGTGCGTAAAATATTGATACTTGTAAGATGTGTGAAAAAATATTCAAGGAACTTGTCATTTATGTCGTTTGTTTCATGTCACATGAAGTACTTGTGTTCCTTCAGTTTACCCAACAAGAATTTTATTCATCTTTGCCCGATTTTTTTGACCAAATGATGCTTTTGACGTGTGTTGTAAATGGTGTGTTGTTAGATATATTTTTGAGGGTTAGGAATCTTCAAACTCACTTATATATTTCTAGGACGAGAACTGATTGTAGTTAACCTATGAACTAATTATTTTTGGTCCACTTTCTAACGTCTTGTGAATGACCATCCAAGTGCGAAAATAGTTTGTGGTTGTGTTTTCCGTTTAATATATTCAATTTCTAAAAATCGAGATATCTTTTAACTGAACTTCCCTATAACACAAAGGGGAATGTTTTTTTTTATGAACATATACAACCTCTAAACTGGGCGCGTTATTGTAAAATTTTGCACGCGATAAGTGCAGAATTACAATTGACTATGAAAAATAAAGAAATGAATCTTTATGGTTGTCTCTAGATGGTCCGTTGATGGTTCATCTTCTTCCAATATAAAATCATCAATGTTATAACTAAACCCTTTATTTTCATCACTTGAATCCATACTTTGTGAGAATGTATGGATTTAAGATAGTTTTAATTGATTTTTTAGTTGTTTAAGTAGTGGTCATTAAAATCAATTAGTTTATTTTTAGAAAGTGGTTTTAATTTACCAGTTTTTTGGATTTAGAGGTATTTTAGGAATTTCATCTTTAAAAAAACAAACGAGATATGAATCCAACAAATTTTGGTCAATATATAGTCTACCCATGTTATTATTATTGATGAGTTCGGATACTTCACTCACAGCCAACCACTTAACCCGGACAGGGGTAATTCGGACCATAACACTCCACTGAAAAATCCGGACAGGACAAATGTAAAACACATTTTGACTAAACTATTTGCTAATCTACTTAAGAGACTAATGGATCCTTAAACTTGACCAGGTTTCACAACTTGACCCGGTAAGCCCATGGGTCATAAATTAAGAGTATAAATACCCCAACCACTCTCATTAATGGGGGTGATCAACATTTAATACAAGCAAGTTGCTTAATTATCTCACTACTCCTCACACTAAACACAAAATATTTTAAACTTACGAAAACACTATACCAAACTACTCCCTGCCCAAAATAAACCAAATCAAGTTGGCGACCACAGTGGGAGCACAAAGGTGCCTGAATTTTACATTCAAAACCAATAAAAAGAACCAGTTCTGATGGATCCGAACGAGCAAGGTAAACCACCTCTTGTGGTGGAAACGATTGGGGAAAACAAGGAATATACCATTGAGGAGCGAGACAAGTTGAGAGCAGAGATGAAAGCACTAAGGGCCATAAAACAAGCAGAGAAATGCATCAGGGAGAAATCAGGGATGTCATCCATTCATCATACTGACAATCCTAGGGAGAATAATCCATCAATAAAGACCCATCTGAATTTAAAAAAGACTCATCTCAGCTCTAAGAAGACACATCGGTCTAAGCCTGTTGAAAGTTCAGTTTATGAGTCCTCTAGTAGCTTTTCGAATGAGGCTGAGCTTGAAAAATATTTATCATCAAGCATTGATGAAGAGAGATCTAGAAAAAAGATGAAGTTAATCAAAAAGTATTCAAGAAAGAGAGATATGCATGGTAGGCTTAAAAAGTATCTGGGAAATGGATCATCCCACAGGCATGCTGCTCAGTTGATAATAGATCTTTTTGCTTTTCAGACCAAACCAAGTATTTTTGCAACACCTAATGAAGATACAATATTTAATTGTAATAAGAACTGGGGACAGTCACCTTTGTTTGCCAAAATACTGTCTAGAAACCTACCTAAAAGGTTTGACATTTCTAAAATGGAAAAGTATGATGGAAGTCGAGATCCGGACAACATTTGGAGCAATTTAAGAACTTTATGATGAATTTGATGATGATGATGATGATGATGATGATGATGATAAGCTTTCATGTAGAGCCTTCTCTCAAACTTTTACCGAAAGTTCTCTCAAGTGCTATAATAGCTTATCTCAAGGGTGTATTATAAACTTTGATACATTCTGGGTTGCCTTCCGAAGGCAATTTGTTAGAAGTAAAGAGGCGACGGGCAATGAAGATACCATTATCCATTGTGCCCATGGACTAAATGATTCTTTAAAGGACTACATAAGTCGATTTGTGAATACAAAGAACGGATTAGCAGATTGCTTCGAACATGTGGCAATTGCTTCCCTGAGACAGGGCCTGAATCCCGAGAACCTGGCTGTTTCCGTAACTAGGAAAAAATCTATGACCTTGGGTGGCCTGTTGAATCAAATGGGAAAACATATTAATGCGGAAGAAACCAAGAAAATCAGGGTGCACCGTCAAGTGAGGTCCACCACAACAGCTCCTACGGCTGCTAACCAGTCTAGATATAAGGCTAAAGAGACTGGACAAGGGTCCAACCGGACTAAACAAACTCAATCCAACCAGAATCAGTCTTAAAGCCAGTAGTCAAGAGGTAAAAGAGGTCCTTGGGTTCAACCGGAGTGGTTTGCAGAGTCAAGGGAGAATGTGGCCACAATCTATGATAAGACTAAGGATGAAGTCCATTTCTGGAAGCCGGTGGCACTACAGTCTCCCATAGAAAACCGAAATACTTGTTTTTTGCCAATCTTACAACGATATAGGCCATAACACTCAAGATTGCATAGCATTAAAATAGGAAGTGCAGAACCTTATTGAAAGAGGCAAACTGGGAGCTTATATCAAAAGAAGAAGTGGAAACAGACCTAACAATGCTCCCAGGACAGGCCATACAAACAATGTTGGAACATCTGCTCAAGAAGGGGCAATGATGATTCTTGAAAGATTCGACGTTGATTCTGAGTATCTAGATCCTGATCCAACTCGGAATAAGGTGGGGGTCATAACAAAAAAAACCAGGACGGTGTCCGAAATGATCAGTTTCTTTGAATCATTGACCATCTTTGGAGGAGATACTGTGACAGCACCCACTCTTTCATCAAGAAAGAGGCATGTACATAATTTGACCACTCAGTTGGAAGGGGGGATGTTTTCCCATCAGTGCCAAACCCCTTTCTCATTCATAGTTTTTGATGAGGTTAATTTGAGAAATATTTATGGGCCTCATAAGGATGCGGTGGTTATAGGAGTGTCTATTGGAGGCAATAATATACGCCAGATTTTGATAGACACAAGCAGTTTGGCAAACATCATCTTCTTAAGCTCCTATAAGCAGATTAGGAATCCAGCTGTTATTCAACACTCAAATAGAACCATTGTGGGCTTCACAGGGAGCTCTGCGGATATAATTGGGGAATTTGAAAAAGAAGTGTTGTTGGGCAATGAGCCTTTTAAGAAGATGGTGAGGGTACTATTCATTGTGGTGGATTGCCCCACATCCTACAATGCGACTTTTAGGAGGTCTTGGCTTTTCAGAATGCATGCTGTGGCCTCAAAATTCCATCAGTGTTTAAAGTATGCAGTTCAAGGGCAAGTAGGTGTTGTCCGAAATAGTCAGAAGATAGCCAGGGAGTGCTATGCAACTACTCTTGCTCCTAAGAGTTTGGGGACAGTTCGGATTAATGAAGATTAGTAGTTATTGGAGCCTTCTGAGGGAGAGAGTGAGATTGATTACCCTAGAGAGGCTCCTAGTGTTATAATATCAGTTGAAGAAGTTGAAACCCACTCCCTTGCAGAGGGTAGGAATATGAAGATTGGTTCCAAGATGACACCAGAGTTGAAAAAGATTTTTTTTTTGTTGAACAATCAGCATGTCTTTTCTTGGTGCAATAGTGATGTAACCGGAGTACCCACAAGTGTTATCTCACACAAGTTGTCCATCCGGAGTGATGTTGCACCGGTTGTACAGAAAAAAAAAAGATTTTTCTAAAGAAAAAGCAGATGTGATAGTCGAAGAGGTTGATCAACTTACCAAGATGGGACACATCAATATCCTTTATGGACTGCCAACTCGGTGTTGGTCAAGAAGAAGAACGGGAAATGGCGTATGTGCATTGATTTCACTGACCTTAATAGAGTTTGCCCAAAAAATCTTTATCTTGTCCCTCGGATAGATCAACTGGTGGACTCTACGTCTGGAAACAAGTTGTTATCCTTCATGGATGTTTTTTCCCGATACAGCCAGATATAGATGGATCTGAATAATCAAGATCACACTACCTTCGTAACAGACAAAAGTCTTCATTGCTATAAGGTGATGTCCTTTTGGTTAAAGAATGTTGGGGCTACTTATTAGAGGTTGGTGAACAAAACATTCGCTAATCAGATTGGCAAAAATATGGAGGTATACATAGATGATATGATGGTTAAAATTCTGGAGGGGGATTTGCATATAATTGATCTTTAAGAAATATTTGCTAATTTGGCAACTGTGAATTTGAAATTAAATCCTAAAAAATGTGTTTTGGGGTCCGATCTGGAAAGTATCTAGGTTATATGATAAGTGAGAAAGGTATACAGCTCGATCCGGATCAGCTAAATGCCCTATTGGAAATGGTTCATCCTTAGAATGTTAAGGAAATCCAGAGGCTCACTGGAAGGTTAGCTGCCCTAAACCGTTTTATTTCAAGGTCTTCGGATAAATGTGCTCCGTTTTCCAAACTTTGAAGAATGATAAAGATTTTAATTGGTCTCCACAGTTGAACCAAGCTTTTGTTGAAATAAAGAAACATTTATCCTCACTAAAGACTCCTTTTAAACCTGTTCAAGGAGAAACACTCTATGTGTACTTGGTTGTACCATAATGTGCTATAAGTGCAGTACTGGTAAGAAAGGTGGACAATTACCCTCGTTCGGTATACTATATCAGCAAAAGTTTAATAGATGCTGAGAAGATGTACTTAAAGCTTGAAAAGTTGGCACTAGCCTTAGCGATTGCAGCAAGAAAGATGAGGCGTATTTTCAATCTCATTCCATCATTGTCCGGACATCTTTCCCACTGAATAATGTTCTTCAAAAGGCAGACATATTAAGTAGGATGACCAAGTGGTCAGTAGAGTTTGGCGATTACAACATTGATTTTTCCCCCCGAACGGCTATCAAAGCTCAATCAGTGGTTGATTTCATGGTAGAATTCCATACTGAAAGATTTTTTATAGAGAAGTCCCCTTATCATCAAAAAACCACGTGCCTTGTGTTTAATCTTTCTCGTCATAGCTTTATCCGAAGGCAAAACCCCATCGGAAATATATTAAAGGAGAGAATACCTCCAGTCTCTAGGTTGAATCACATGTATGCTCATACTTTCCCCATTAATGTCGGAGAGTTTTATTAGTTGGGTACTGTTGGTCATCTATAATGGCAGATGCTAAAGAAATGGTAAAAAAATGTGATCCATGTCAAAGGTACGGCAATGAAATTCATGTGCCAGCAGTACCTATGGAGTCTATTTCTGAGCCAGTACCTTTTTCCCGATGGGTAATGGACTTAGTTGGACCTCTGCCTATGGCATCCGGGGAGTGCAGAACTATTATAGTTGATATTGATTACTTCTCGAAATGGATAGAGGCATCTCCTTTGGCAGGAACCACTTCGAAAGGCTGTCATTAAATTTATCTTATCCAATATATGCTGCAGATTTGGGGTCCCCCGAAATATTACTACAGACGATGGGCCACAGTTTGATAACAAAGATATGAAGAACTTTTGTGCTTCTAGAGGTATTCGGCATTGTTTTTCTTCTCATTTCCATCCACAAGCAAACGACCAGGTTGAAGTTGCCAACAAGACTATTCTGTCTGGATTAAAAAATAATTTAGAAGGTGCTGCAGGGAAGTAGCCAAGCTATTTGCAAGAAGTGTTGTGGGCTTACCAAACTACTCATCGGGCTGCTACACAAGAGTCTCCTTTTTCTTTGGTGTATGAGATGGATGTAATTACCCACATAGAAGATCATTTTGCATCATACAGAGTCCACAAATATTCCGAACAAGCTAATGAGATAGAAATTAGGAATCAATTGGACTTAATAGAAGAAAGAAGGGTTAAAGCTCACTTAAGAACAGCTCATTACCAAGGTTTGATGAGGAGCATATTTTCCTCCAAGGTCAAAAGAAGAGATTTTCAACCAGAGGTGTTAAGAAACGTTTTCTTACACACCAAGGAGAAGGAGTTCGGTAAGTTGGCTCTGAACTGGGAAGGCCCCTATAAGGTCTGTGAAAATCTTAAACCTGGGACATATAGACTTTAGGACAAAGAAGGGAGAGTTCTGAAGCACCCATGGAATATTAAACACCTCGGGTTATATTTAGAGTAGAGTTTATATGTAAATATTTACTTGTTAGATATCAATGTAAAATATTACTGGGCATACTTTTTCCTAACCTGGTGGCGCGGGGAGGTTTTAATGAGGTGTCCGGTTTTTTATTCAATAATACATGATGCCTTCTTAAAAAATTCGGAGTGATTTTACTATAATTCAATTCAAGTATAAATCACTTGTTTAAATACCTTGGATTTTTAGTGGATCGGATAAACTTGTTGGTGGGTGATGACTATTAAACTTGTCATGGGAGATATTAAACACTCTCATTTTAATACTTCTGAAATGTTATGGGCTACTTAAACATTAGTCATGAAAAAATTTAAGGAAAGGTATTGAACAAAAAGTAAAGTTTGATAAATTAAATCCGTTCGGACTCAAACCGAACAGTAAAACAAAGCATGCCTTGGCCATCCAAGGACTTTAAGTGTTCAAAAAACTTATTCGGACCTTAACCGAATAGTAATACAAAATTTCCATTGGCCATCCAAGGACTTTGATTGTTCACAAAGATAAAAAAATAAAACCTGGTACAACCTTAGGGCTTGTTTTTTTCGGACGTTCTTTCACCACCATCATCACCTTTTTTTAGGACTTTTTAGTTCGGCACTCGAACTCTCACCTGTTCCTTCCTCGTCATCATTTGTGGAATCTATTCCACTGGAGTAGTTGTGCTTATCACCATCTGCCATAGTATGAAATGAGAGGTATTCGTATTCCATATATTTTCATAAGGGACCAAGGGTCCTCTTAGAGAATGTCTCTTGGAACAATAGAACCATATCAGAGTTAACCCCATCGTCTCGTTTTTCTGAGGAGTCTACTACTTCATTAGCATACTTCTCAATACCTTGCTTTGATTTCTTGCTCTTGCTGGTCCTTCAGGACCTCCTTATCCTTGGTCATTTCCGAAACAGTTCTCTCTAATTTAGTTTTTTCATTGGTTAGGGTTTGAATGGCACCATCCTTGGTTTTCAACTCCTCTTTCAACGCTGTGAGGTTTTTTGAAGAAGAGGTTTCTAAGTCAGAGTACTTAGTCTGGAGCTCAGTTCTGGCTGCTTCCGATATGGCTAGCTTAGTTGCTGAATCCTCCTTATCCTTTTTCAGTGCCTCCACCTTCTTCTTAAGTTCCTTTATACTTTGCTGAGTGCTTAGACATGGATTTTGTGTCAGAAGTGAGGGAGTTGATAAGGTTGGTCTGACTTTTCACCTGTCTTTCCAGACCGAGTATTGGCCGGATATGAACGAGGAGGGAGTGGCTCAAGACATCTTGCTCTCCGGATACGGAGAAATATTTCCTGTTAAAGGTCACCAGGTTGGAGGAACTTGAGGGACGATAAAGACCTGCAAAATCATCCTTCTCGAAATCATTAAAGTACAAGCCAATATCTTGAAGGGCACTGATGTTCACTTCATCATTTCCTCTCCCAACAATCTCTCCGGACTGAAGGTATTTTGGGATTTCCTCTTGCAAAGTAGGATCAACAGGGGTTGGTGGAGGTTGGATTTCTGAAGGACGAAGAATTATTTCTTCTCACATGGTGATCTTCTTCTTCCTGGCAGCGTTCTCATTATTGTTGGCCCTGCGTTTCCCGTCCTTCTTAGGAGGATTTAGTGGGTTCTGTGACCCTCCAGCTTCCCTCACTGCTTCAACCTCTACTGTTTTGAGTAGGGCAGCATCAATTCCCCCTGGTTTCCCAAAGCACTCTCTTCTTCAGTTGTTTGAGCCAGCTCTATTGCAACCTTTTTCTTTTTATTCTTCATTTTGCTGGGAGCCTTAGCCCTAGAAGGTAATAACAACTTGCCATCTTTGGCTTCTGTCTTTTTAAGAATCACGTTAGGAGGAGGAAGGGTGGTTAGCTCTTCTCATGAAAGGTCTCTCCGGCATGTGGTGTTCCACAGGAGAGACCTCACAAAATTGCCTGATTTAAAGCAAATATGGAAGGCATTCCCCCAGTGTTCTGAAGCCATACATTGAGTTTTGCATAGGTCTTTTGCTCCTTTACCAAATGGCCGGTGAAATCCTTCGGCAACACTAAATAGGAGTAACAAATTAGTCAGAATAAGAAAACTTACAATTTAAGAAGAAAAACTTGGAGGACAACGAGAAAAAATAAAATTACCAGTGTTTTTCCACCTACTAGTCAGCATGCTAGGGTTGGTGTTGGCCTTAATCTTCCTGCTATTTTCCCATGTTCCACTAACAAATAGGGAACTGTGTCCTCCAGTTCTTTTCGGACTCTAATAGGTCGTCCACAACCTTAAAGTCATTTCTCATGTTGTGATTGTAGATTGGAATCTGATGGTTCTTGCACAAGCTTGCCACAATATCAAACTGCTCCATTGGAAATGGGATCTTCGACAACCTTGATATCATGATACAGGAAAAAAGTGAGTACCAGGAATTGGGACTTAATTGGATAGGGCAATGCTTGACCAAGTGAAAATATTTAACGATCTCTGGGTCTAAAGGGAACCGGAGTCCCCAATTTAGCACTTCGATAAATATTAGCACCTTGTTTAGCGTGCAGTCCATAGAGGTTTCCGAAGTAATAGGTATCCTTACTTTTTAGCACTTCGATAAATATTTAACGAGCGAGGATTGTTATTATAATGTATTATATCAATACATATGACGACGAGAAGCAAAACTGAGCAATATTAAAATTTATTTATATATTTTTATAAAATAACACACACGACTTTTTTTATAATGAGTATTATCGAGATCTAATGCGAAACCACTCTGATTCACATGTTAATTTTTGTGTTTTGAACACATGCGATTTGGTTTTGAAATATATGTTCTATATACTAAGTAGATGCACTGAAAAGTTCATAACGAATTAAAAAAAAATATCTTACAAGGTTGTTCAATATACACGTCAATGTGTGTGTCATCTTAAAACTATGAATGGATAAAAGATTAAACATTATTAGAATATGAAGTATTATAAGACACCTCATTAATTTTATACATGATTCAAGGTTTTGTGAGTTGGTGATGTTATCGTTTAGACATTCGAATGTCATTTGTCCATATAAATTTACAAATTATATTTAATAAAAGTATATTATGAATAAATTATGTATCTCATCATCGACTAAATCAATCATATATATTACTAATGAAGGTTCATAGGAGATAAACCTTTATCAATATTTTAACCATACAATGAATAACTTGTGGCATTTTATTTGTTTACATCCATACAATTTGATATGATTTATTTATTAAGAATTACGTCTTAAGTTGTGACAATAAGTCATATACAATGTTGTTTAAATTGACCTTGACTTATATAATCATAGTTAAATTGTTTGATAGTTATTTGTTTTCTAGTTTTGCAAACTTTCCAAATTGTCAAGATATTTGGATTGGCTTTTTAAATAGTTTATTGTATCATTTTGAGAATAAGTTTGAAGTAAGTGTATAATCTTATATTTTTTTAACTTTTATTTGTTGTTCATTGTTTTTTACATTGTAAGGTATGAACATAAAAATATTTTTTTTGGTGTTATGATTTAAATTCCTATAAAAAAATGATGTGTAATTTATTATTTTTCAAAAACTAAAATATCAAATCATTTAGTATAATAAAATATCAAATCATAATATAATCATAGTTAAATTGTTTGATAGTTATTTGTTTTCTAGTTTTGCAGACTTTCCAAATTGTCAAGATATTTGGATTGGCTTTTTAAATAGTTTATTGTATCATTTTGAGAATAAGTTTGAAGTAAGTGTATGATCTTATATTTTTTAACTTTTATTTGTTGTTCATTGTTTTTTACCTTGTAAGGTATGAACATAAAAATATATTTTTTGGTGTTATGATTTAAATTCCTATAAAAAAAATGATGTGTAATTTATTACTTTTCAAAAACTAAAATATCAAATCATTTAGTATAATAAAATATCAAATCATAATATAATCATAGTTAAATTGTTTGATAGTTATTTATTTTCTAGTTTTGCAGACTTTCCAAATTGTCAAGATATTTGGATTGGCTTTTTAAATAGTTTATTGTATCATTTTGAGAATAAGTTTGAAGTAAGTGTATGATCTTATATTTTTTTAACTTTTATTTGTTGTTCATTGTTTTTTACATTGTAAGTTATGAACATAAAAATATTTTTTTTGGTGTTATGATTTAAATTCCTATAAAAAAATAATGATGTGTAATTTATTACTTTTCAAAAACTAAATATCAAATCATTGTATATCAATCATATATGTTACTAATGAAGGTTCATAGCATATGAGATAAACCTTTATTAATATTTTAACCATACAATGAATAACTTGTGGTATTTTATTTGTTTACATCCATTTAATTTGATATGATTTATTTTATTAAGAATTACGTCTTAAGTTGTGACAATAAGTCATATACAATGTTGTTTAAATTGACTTTGACTTATATAATCATAGTTAAATTGTTTGATAGTTATTTGTTTTCTAGTTTTGTAGACTTTCCAAATTGTCAAGATATTTGGATTGGCTTTTTAAATAGTTTATTGTATCATTTTGAGAATAAGTTTGAAGTAAGTGTATGATCTTATATTTTTTTTTAACTTTTATTTGTTGTTCATTGTTTTTTACATTGTAAGGTATGAATATAAAAATATATTTTTTGGTGTTATGATTTAAATTCCTATAAAAAAATAATGATGTGTAATTTATTACTTTTCAAACACTAAAATATCAAATATTTTAGTATAATAAAATAAAACAAACAAAATATTTTCTTTAAATGATAAAGATATAAAAAAGATATATATTTTTTGGTAACAATTGTTTTACTATGTATCACTTTTAAATTTTCCAATTTTTTAGTATGTGTTTTTAATTACTCATAGTTTTGAGCTATTATTGTTATAAACTACTTTTATGGTATAAAGTCACATGTGGATTAAAAATTATTAATTATTCTAAAATTATTATTTTATTGATTTCTAATTAAAATTTATAAAAAGTGTATGGTGTATATCTATCTTTTTATATTGTTTCATGATATATGTGTGAGAGTTTTTGAGATGTTATTTTGAGTTGAGCTATGTATCTAGTGTAATATTTTTTGATATTGGCCTTATTTTGGTTATGTATGTAATATTTTTCATATTTGTAGTATTTTTTGAGGTTTTTGGTACGACATAGCCATTACCATGTCTATCATGAAATTTAAGTAATATAAAATATATGGTAGAATTAGTTTGTGCTAGTAAAAGTAACTTTTGACTTTTAGTTTAACATTTTTATCTATTTAGTTCGAGCTCGAAGAGACAAATAAAATTTCAACATTTTATATTTTGGATGTTGTATAAGGATTTACTCTGCTAGACATCATCTCATGTGATGTAATCTCATTAATATGTCTAACTTTCATATTTGTTGTTTGTTTTAAAACATAAACAATTTATTTTTTGTTATAAATAAATTTTCAACCACCTAATTGATTTTATCATCTAATGTATATTTTTCATTTGTTTTATCTTTTGCATCTTTATTACCCAACAAAGAAGTACACTGTATACTCCGACTTGGAAAAAATGATATTTTCAACATGTCTTATTATAACTCAGTTTTATACACGTGTACCTTACGATCATTCTTATGAGATACCGTATTGCCAATTGAAAACTTGGTTTAATTTATTGAAATTAGTGCTTGTAAGTTTTGTATATGCGTGTAAAATTTAAGGTAATTCAAATTATATTTTGTTAGATAATGAGTTCAATTAAATAAAATAAAATAAACAAGAAATATCCAATATTTTGAAATGTGTTTGAGGTTAATATTTTATCCACAACATTTATTGTCGATTTAAGACACAGAGTTTCGTAATATTTGATAAATTTATTTTAAATAAAGCTAGCAGATAGTTCATCTATGAATTTGGTTAATATGAGGTTGAGAAACATTGTTGTCATAGTTATGTATGTCTATTGGTCTAATTGTGATGGTTGGAATATTAAGCTCTTGATTTTATTCTAGATTAGTCGACATGGTAAGATTGATACAATGCATAAACATATATTAATATTCTATTATAATTTCAAGAAATTATAGTAACATGTAACACCATCATGTTAAGGTTTGTGTGTATATTTTCTTTCGATGATAATTTTGAGGTTTATGCTGATGAGATTTATTAGAAGATCTTATAGCTTCACAATTCTATTTTAAGAGTATTTTTAGGTGTGATTTTTCATGAAATTTCCATTTTCGTTGTCCAATAGTTTGATCAATATTTGTAAATAGGATAAAGATGGTTGAACATTCAGAAACTGAAAATATGTACAATTTTTTTTCTTAGCTTCGTGACAATTATGATATTGAGATTTAGCTCTTTTTTATCTCATTTGATTATAAAAAACATCTATAAAGTCAAGATCATCAAAAAAATTTATTTTATAAATTTTAATTTTCATTTGTAGTAGTATTTTTATTTATGGAGCAATATTGTTTTGGTTATAGGAATAAATTTTTGTTAACCAATGTTTTTAAAATAAATAATATGAAAGATATTAACAAAATTTATGTAATGAGTAAAAAAAATATTTGGTTAATGCGCTAAAAGTTGATGGTCGATGAGCTATAAGACCATGACTAATAATCAAAAATTATTTGTTATATCTAAATTCTACAATCAATTATTTTAATGTCTATAAATAATGTTATCGAGTACATTTACTTGTTTTCGCTTATACTTTTATTAAATGTATAAAGTTATTTATATATCAAAAGTTACTTAGTTTATTAAATTAATAAATATGAATATCTTTTGAGTATATAACCTTGTAATACAAGTAATATAGATAAATATTTATACATAGACTCATTACTTCTACTCAAAAGCAATATATTTTGTTTTATTAATAATATGATTTTATATTATATGTATTTTTATTTGTTTATTATGATAGATTACATATTATTTCTTAATATAATATATATGATCATTTAGGGATATTATATATGGAGATGTCAATGGGTATATTTGTTTATTTTACATATAATCTTGTTTAGTGATTTTTTTATTTATAAAAAAACTCGCTTGTACAAGGTGGTGTATATCAGGAGTAGAGTCTAGTCGGATAACTCAATATAAGAAAATCATACAGTAACCATGCTTATTCCCCGAAACAATATCACAAATTATCTTTAAAAATCATATGTTATAATTATATGTACATAGATACTTCAAAATCCTAAACTTTAGCCTACCTCGGAGAAGTCATCAACCTAACACTGGTCGATTTACCATAAAAAGACTAACTCGTGACGGTTGAATATCATATATACAAAAATTAGGAAAACAATACGGAGGTATCAATAAATATACTTGCTATGATCCAATATATTTTTATATATTCTGCTAGGAAAAATCACAAGCAACAAATTAATGGACAAAATATAAAAAACATTAAAACTATAATGAATATGGAGTTTTTCTATTAATAATATGACAATAATTCAAAAGTTGAACAATAACACAAAACCTTTACCACCAATGTATGTACTATTAATATACCCGCCAATGTATGTTAACCCTTAGTCTATGTAAATCAATGAAGTTAATCACGTCTTATAGTGTTTTACAACCCACAAATAATGCATGCAACATAAAGCAATATATATGAACCAATACCTCCACAAGTCTATACAACCCGATATATTAATAAACTATGACACATCATGCACAACCAACAAAAGAAAATCCACGATGATACTAAGAAATCGATGATAACTTAAAAGAACAATGAAGTAAAATTGGATTGATTAATACGCAACAAGTCCACGTGTTGCAAAAAAATCATTATTTGTCCTTACAACAAAGAGTTCATAAACCATCTTCGTAAGGAATAAAGTCATAGAAGTGGAATACGAGATAAAAATATCAAAATAACAAAATAACAAAGGAGAAAAACTAGATATAAAGTATAAAAATGAACGTGATGCGATTATGAAATAAGTTAGGCTCAAACCTATCAATTGTCAGACACATGTTCAACTACAAGTAAATAAAGGATGAAAAATCTGTACATGATAAGTGATATCACTACGATTCATAAGAAGACAAAATAATGACTTAAAAAAGTCGTATTATGGTCATTGATCCTCTCAAACATACAAACTCTTACAAAGAATGTATACATCAACGAGATTTATCTATAACATGCAATGTCTATCTCATTTGATCATCCTTGATAATTCTATGATATGTTATAATTATGAAACGTGTAAGATATTCCTTATTATCCTAAATGACATGACACTAAAATAGGCTGAAAAATGAGCTATGAGATTTTAAACAATTTTTCCATATAAAGATGTAACATTTTCGCGACAGACGTTATTCAACTAATAACCTGAGCTATATTTTCATGCTTGAGAATATAGTCGGTAAACTTATATTATTATACAAAAATAAGTATAACATGGAAGTATAATATTTCAAGAGCATCAGAACTTCTGACATTTCCTATAGTATTTCCTGACAACTTATAACCCAACAATTCTTCGACGACATATATAAGTTCTTTTATACCAACATGTGTGACATCATGACTCGAACACACGAGTTTGACAATATAAAAAAGTCAAAAAAGAAAAGAAAAAGCAAGAGATACATATATAAAACAAAATAAATGATATGCCTCAATAATACAACATTACATCTTGTTAGAATGACCGTCATGAAAGAACAATTAACCATACAAATAGATTATGTGAGTTTTGAAAGTCTACGAATATCGTTCAGTAATAATAACTATCACAAAAGCTACATTATTGAACCTAAGAGATTGTTTTTAAATTCAATGTATCAAAATTGATTTGTTCAATTATTATCTAATACAATTAAAATATTAGTTTCTCGAAATCGGAATTTGAGAATTTATAAAAGCAATAATTGAAATAGAATAATAATAAATTACGTTATGAACAATTATGAAAAGATCTAAGATTTTCAACTTCACACTGATATATATATATATATATAATGAATACCAAAGTTTATTTTATGTTTAATAATTTATGTCGAACATTATTAATCTAACTATTATTTATTACCTAAGTTAATTTTAAACATACATATGCTCGAATAGTAAGTTCTTATAATTTTATTAGATTGCACGTAATATGTCTTATATTTTTGTTTAAACATATAAATTATGATTTTAGCCCAACAATCTAATATAAATATTACATATTAGTCTTACTATAAATCATGAAAAAATCATCGAGTTTAAAATAATTGATATAATTATAACTATGATAAACGTTAACATAAAATTCACAATATAATAATTAATAAAATATAAATAATAAATCAATCACAGGTTATATCTATTAATATTAAAAAAACAAAAAAAAACATCAATTTTTTGTTATTCTTTCTTCATACCCTCAGTTGCGTGCTTTTATATAGCCCTAGCCGTGTGTTTATAAAGACATATATCTTCATCTATAATCCTAGTGTTTTATTTACAAGATTTAGTCCATTAAAATCTTAGTTTTAATGAATTTTTGGTTTTTTTTTATTTTGAAAGCTTTAGTGCTTTTTAAGACTTCATATATTTTTATTTTTTTTTATCTAAAGTCATTGATTTTATTTTGGACTCCAACTTAGTTTTATTGTTTTACAATATGTTAAATTTGATGAGTTCAGATTTTCTAGTTACTATTGGTGAGGATAATTTCGGTCTGAGGGTAATTTAGTCAGATGTTTTGTAATGTTTCAAGGGTATTTAATGTTTGGGTAGTTTGTAGTGAGAGATTTGAGCTTCCTGATTGTATTAAATGTTCATTACCATCATTAATGAAGGTGGTTGGATATTTATACCCTTAATTGTGGGTCTTATGGGTGTTCAGGCCAAACTCATGAGACCGGGTCGACTTTAAAGCCCCATAAGTTTATTAAGCAAGTTGATAATTAACTTAGTCATAAAGTGATTAGTTTTTAATACTTTAGTCCTGTTCGGATGGTTCAGTGGGTGGTTTTTGTCCAAATTTCTCCTGTCCGGTTTCTACAGTGAGTGGTGAGAAAATCCAGACTCATCAGTAGCCCCTTTTTAGGTTATGTTCGAAGGCATTTGACAAGATCTAAAAAATTGCTCACAAGCATCTGAAACCACGTCCGGACAGATTTCGATTTGTGTAACAGATTTATCCGGACTAGCAAATCTCTCAGAAGCTCAAAGGTTTTGTTCACAGATCGTGGGACACGTGTCCCTTCCTGATTCGCCTCACCAGCCGTTTTTTCTCCTAGAATGGCGCTCCCACTAATCTCAAAAGTAACCTCTTCAATTAATGTTGGTGATGTCAGCGTCGTCTTTAATCATTACTCCCATCTTTTCGTATTCTCTTAAGTTTCAAGGCATCTTTTGTCTTTTTAGTATAAATTAGTCCATGTTTCACTGTTTTACCATCTTCATTATCTCTATATTGTTAATCTTCAAAGCTTTTACCTCTCAAAAAACCCCTTTCCTGGTGTAAGTTTATATTCACAACAAGAAACGCCCTTGTAAAAGGTGGGTGGCTCAACTTGTCGGAGTTAGAGAAGGCTCAAAAAGTCGAACGAGAAAGGCGCATTGCTGTTGGCCTCCCTATTTCCCCTATCGACAAATCTGAAACACCAAGTTCAGAGCCTGATCGTGGTTCGTCTTCTGCCAAAAGTTCTAAACCCAGAAGGTTATTCCAGCCCAATCTTTCACCAATCTTTTCAGGCTCATCGGTCCAGGAATCAGAGTCTGTTGTTGAACCAGATCAGGAAGTTACAAGCACTAAGAGACCTTCCCCCTTCATCGCCATGGGATCAGATGCTGACATCTCCCCATATAAGCTGGTAGATCGACGAAGGGGTCACTTAGTGAAAGGGCAGGCTGCCACCGCACAACCTAAGCCTCCAAAATTCACGCCTTCTAAATCTGGGGCTAAGAATAAAACTACAGGGTCAGAAGCACCCATAAAAATCCCCAAGGACAAGCTGTCCGGTCGGAAGGCAACCAGTTCAAGCCTTCGGAAAGAAACCTCCGGATCTAAGCCCCAGCCGGACTCCAGACCATAAGAGGAAAGCAATACCCAACCATCCGGAGGGCCTACTGAGCCAACCACTAGCTCTTCTCTCCCAAAAATAACCGATAATCCTTCCATGATAATGGAAGATGTAATGGAGGATAGCATTGAAGAAGCCCCTTTTAAGACCGATGTCTCCGGGCAGACAAGTGAGACTGTTATCATCAAGAAGAGCAAAGGTAAATAGAAGTTGTGTTTCAAGCACCCGGATCTGCCGGAGTGCCTTGTAGGAAAAGTGGGGCCTTGTTTCCACAAAGTAAGCGTAAAGTACCTGCTAGCCATGCAGAAGATTAATTACACTTTTATTCATACAGCTGAACTTGGCCGGATGAGGGCGAAGTGGGGGATTCCGGAAAATGTTAAAGTGAGGATACCAGTCGATCCGGAGACGCCCATAGATTGCAAACTCAGTGAGATAGTCTTCTACACTGAGTTATTTAATTGGGGGCTTAGGTTTCCCTTGGACCCAGAGATATTCAGATATTTCCATCTGATAAAGCTCTGCCCAAGCCAACTGAGCCCTAATGCCTGGTTCACCCTCATGGCCTGTATCATGGCTTCCAGAATCTCCAGAATTCATCTTCCGATGGAGCAATTTGCTGCTGTAGCTAGCCTTTGCATAAACCATATCATCCCCTTCTATCACTACAACATGGGTGATAATTACAAAGCGGTGGACGACCTACTTCAGTCGGAAAAGAACTGGAAGACTCAATTCCTGTTCATCAGTGGTGCCTGGGAGAACGGGAAGAAGATTAAGGCTGGTGTCAACCCAAGCATGCTTACCAGCAGATGGCAAAGTGCTGGTAAAAATCTCATCACATACTTCCACTTTTACTTATAACAAGTTTGTTTGTCTAATTTCTCTTCTTTCATTTTTTGGTAGTGCTGCCTAAGGAGTTCAACGATTACATAGAGGCTGGGCAGACTACTTGTACCAAGCTAAATGCTTGGGCTGCTGAGAAATGGGGAAATCACTTCCATAACTGTTTTACGGAGGCAACTTGGCAAGATCCCATCTCTGGAATACCACTGGCCGGAAGGACTTGTCTTGGGAGGAATTAACCACTCCATCCCCTCCAAGGGTGATTCTTCAGAAGACCGATGGAAAAGATGGAAATCTGGCCTTTCCGGGCAGAGCTAAAGCCCCAAGCAAAATGAAGGGCAAGAAAGGCAAGGCTAAGCAAGGTGGGGCTGAAGTCAACCCAGGTGAGGTTGAGGAAAATGCCCCTGCAAACCCGGAGGAGCAGGAACAAGGAAGGATCGATGCTGCTTTGCTACAAGTGGTAGAAAATGAAAGTACCAAAGAGGTGGTTGGATCTCCAAAGCCCCAAAGGCTCCCAAGAAAGATAGAAAATGGGGAGCAGAAGGTGGAGATAGGGAGGCCAAGAAGAAGAAAACCTCCAAGGGAGATGAAGTTGCTCTCCAGGCTCCGGAGTCCTTTCCTTCGGCTGATCCATTAGACCCAACCCAAGCAGAGGAAATTCCAAATGATTTCCACACCGGAGAGGGCGCTGGAGGGGATATCAATATTGATGAAGTTGACATTAGTGGGCTTCAAGGGATTGGTCTTTACTTCAATGACCTTGAGAATGATGATTTTTCTGGCCCTTACCTTCCCCCAAGCTCCTCGAACATGGTCACCTTCAACGGTAACTCTTTTTCTGTTTCAGGGGAGAAAGATGTGGTGACCCATTGTTTGTTAAGCAACATTCAGCAGTGCTCAACTTAGAGAAACAAGTGCGAAACCAGTCAACCATCATCAACACGCTCAATTCTAACAAGGAGAGTTTATCCAACGACCTCCTTACAATCAAGCAAAGTCTCGAGGCACTAAAGAAAGAAAATGAAGAGTTGATAAAGGGGAAGGAGGACTTGGCCACCAAACTGGCCACTTCGGAAGGGGTTATCACAGAACTTCAATTCAAGTGTTCTGACTTGGAGAAAAATCTTTCTACTTCGAAAGATGAGGTGAAGGCCAAATACGACGTCATTCAGACCCTGACAAATGATAAGATATCACTAGAAGATGTTGTGTCCCAAGCTAAGAAAGAGAAAGATGACTTGCTAAAGGAGTAGGAAATGGCAATCCAAGCTAGGATTGATGCGTATATCAACGAAGTGATAGACTCCCAAGAGCAAAGATATGCTGAGGTCAAATCAGACACTGGGAGATTTATGGAGTTTTGTAGAGTATGAGGATATCCCATTCCATACGATGGCGGATGGTGATAAGAAGAACTATTACAGTGGTTGGGATGATACGACCGATGAAGATGAACGGATCGGGGAGAGTCCAGATGAAGAAAATAATGATCCTAAGAAGAAGCCAAGTAAGGCTGGGCCATCTGAGAAAGCTCAGTCTTAAAGTATCAATTATCTTTCAATTTTTTGTGTTTGAACTAAAGTCCTTGGGTGGCCAAGGCATTTTTTGTAATCGTGTCCGGCCCTTGTCCGGATCTTTCTGTCTAAAAATTCAAAGTCCTTGGATGGCCAAGGCGTTCCGCATATTTTAATGGGTAGTTTTATTTTACACAGCTCTTGCATTGTTTCATAGTTTTTCAACTTTGATGGTTAATGTTCAAACATCCCTTAGTTATTTTACAAGTATTTTAAAGTGAGAGTGTTGAAATTCTTCGATGACAAATGTTTAAGTAGTCATCACTCTACCAGTTCAATCCGGTCTGCCATTGATAATTTTTTTTAAAGAAACTATCAATTGAAACACTCCGAATTTTTTAAGAAGGCATCCAATTTTATCTAAAAACCCGGACATCTCATTAAAACCTCCCTGCGCCACCAGGGTAGGAAAGAGTATGCCCCCAAATATTTGCATGAACTTTTAAACAAGTAAATATTTACATAGTTTTCATTGCAAGTATAACCGGAGGTGTTCAATGTTTCAGGGGTGATTCAAAATCATTCCATCTTTATCTTGGAGCCGGTATGTCCCAGGCTTAAGCTTTTCACTGACCACATAGGGTCCTTCCCAAGTTGGAGCTAACTTGCCGAACTGCTTCTCCTTGGTATGTAGGAAGACTTTCCTCAATACTTTATCCCCTGGTTGAAAATCCCTTCTCTTGATTTTAGAAGCAAACATGCTTCTCATCAAACCTTGATAGTGTGTGGCTCTGAGTTGAGCCTTAACTCTTCTTTCTTCCATCAAATCAAGCTGGCTTATGACTGCCACTTCGTTAGCGTGTTCGGAAAAATTATGAACTCGGAATGAAGGAAGAGTAGCCTCTATTGGAGCTATGGTATCCATCCCATATACTAAGGCAAAGGGAGACTCTTGTGTTGCAGCCCCTAGAGTAGTCCGGTAGGCCCATAATACTTCTTGTAGATAACTTGGCCATTTTCCAGCAGCTCCCTCTAAATTTTTTTAAGACCGGACAAGATGGTCCTGTTAGCCACTTCAACTTGACCATTTTCCTGTGGGTGGAAAGGGGAAGAGAAGCAGTGTTGAATGCCTCTAGAGGCACAAAAATTCTTCATTTCCTTGTTGTCGAATTGTGGCCTATTGTCTGTAGTTATCTTCTGTGGAACCCCAAATCTGCAACAAATGTTAGACGAGATGAATTTGATAACAGCTTTCGAAGTAGTTCCTGCCAATGGGGCTGCTTCAATCCACTTCGAAAAGTAATCAATGGCAACAATTATAGTTCTGCACCCTCCGGACGCCATGGGTAGAGGTCCCACTAAATCCTGCCCCAGCGAGCAAAATGTATTGGCTTAGAAATTGACTCCAAAGGGACAGCTGAGGTATGAATTTCATTTTTGTATCGTCGGCATGGATCACACTTCTTCACCAACTCGTTGGCATCTTGCATTATGGAGGGACAGTAATACCCAACTATCAAAACTCTTCTAGTTAGAGCCCTGTATCCACAGTGTGCTGAGCCCTCACCATCATGTAATTCAGAGAGCACTATTTGGGATTCTTCGGTCCCCAAACATCGTAAGATAGGTTTACTAAAGGATTTTTTATAAAGAACATCTCTCAAGATGACAAAGCCATGAGCCGTGTATCTTACTTTCCTTGCTACTGCTTTTTCCAGAGGCAGAATGCCATCTGAGAGATATTGGAGGAGAGGAAATCTCCAGTCGTTGGGTTGTTTTACTTATATATTCAAACTTTCTTTTTCCTTATCCGGATTGATTTGAATGGATGGGCACTCTTGCACATGAATCCAAGGGTAGGACTCAGAATAGGCTATGGTTGCCAAGGAGTCTGCTAGTGTGTTTTCTGTTTGGGGTATGTGCTCATAGGTGATGCTTTTGAAGTTGAGTGCCACTTCTTTGAGAACAAATAAGTATTTAACTAACTGCTCTTTTTTTGCTTCGGATTGACCTTGTGCATGATGGATAAGAAGCTGAGAATCGCTCATTAACCTGACCCTTTTGGCTCCACAGATGAGAGCTAACTTCAAACCAGCTATAGCAGCTTCATACTCGGACTCATTATTGGAAGCCCTGAAAGCAAAACATACAGCCTGGTACATCATGTCATCGTACGGGGAGTTTAAACATATCCCAGCACCACAACCCATGGTACTCGATCCACCATCAGTCCGGATAACCCATACTTTTTTATCTTTTACACCGGTTGTTTGCTTAATATCCCTGTCTGAATGGAATTCAACTAAGAAGTCGGCCACAATTTGGGCTTTGACTGCTGGCCGAGGGGAAAAATCAATATCGTAGTCTCCCAGCTCTACTGACCACTTGGTCATTCTACTTGAAATGTCTGCCTTTTGGAGAACGTTTTTCAGGAGAAAAGACGTCCGGACAATGATAGAATGAGCCTGAAAGTAAGGCCTCATTTTCCTTGCAGCAATTACTATGGCTAGTGCTAATTTTTCAAGCTTTAAATATCGTTTTTCTGCATCTATCAAGCTTTTGCTGATATAGTACACTGGACGAGGATAATTATCCACCTCTCTCACCAATACGGCACTTATAGCACAATTAGAAACTGCTAAGTATACGAAGAGGGTCTTTCCCTCAATTGGTTTAAACAAGGTTTTAGGGGAAGATAAGTGCTTCTTAATTTCGTCGAAAGCCTCTTCACATTGTGGGGACCAGTTGAAGTCTTTTGCACCTTTCAAAGTTTGAAAAAACGAGGCGCACCTGTTCGAAGACCTTGAAATAAAACGGTTTAGTGCAGCCAACCTCCCTGTCAATCTTTGTACTTCTTTTATATTCCGAGGAGGCTCCATTTGTAGTAAAGTATTAAGTTGGTATGGATCAGGCTGTATCCCTTTCTCACTTAGCACATACCCCAAGAATTTTCCGGACTGCACTCCAAAAACACACTTTTCTGGATTCAATTTTAAATTTACTTTTACCAAGTTGGCAAACGTTTCCTGGAGATCTGCCAAGTGTAGCTCTTCATCCACACTTTTTACCATCATGTCATCGATGTAAAATTCCATGTTTCTTTCAATCTGATAAGCAAAAGCCTTATTTACCAACCTCTGATAAGTAGCCCCAGCATTTTTTAACCCAAACGATATCACCTTGTAACAATGGAGGCCCCTCTCAGTGACAAATGTAGTATGTTCTTGATATTTCGGATCTACTTGAATCTGATTATACCCAGAGAAAGCATCCATAGAGGACAGCAACTTGTTTCCACATGTGAAGTCCACCAGCTGATCAATTCGGGGGACCATATATAAATTGTTAGGGCAAGCTCTGTTGAGATCTGTGAAATCGATGCACATACGCCACTTACCATTTTTCTTCTTTACCAACACCGGATTGGCTATCCATAAAGGGTATTGAGATTCCTTTATGTGCCCCATCTTAGTAAGCCGGTCAACCTCTTGAACTATGACATCAGCTTTTTCCTTAGAAAAATCTCTCATCTTTTGTACAGCATGTGCTATGTCCCTTCGGACGGATAATTGGTGCGATATAATGTCTGCTGGTACTCCGGCTACATCAGCATTGCACCAAGCAAAGACATGCTGATGGTCTTTCAAGAAATCTAACACTTTACCCTTTAATTTCGTCGTCATCTTGGACCCTATCTTGACATTTTTTCATTCAGTCAGAGAATGAGTTTCAAATTCTTCAATTGGTATTAAAACTCCAAGGGTTTCTCTGGGGTCATCAATTTCACCCTCTTCCCAGAGGGCCCCTCAAACTGCTATTCATCACTGATCCGAACCGCCCCCAAAGTTCGAGGGGCCAGTGTCGTTGCATAACACTCTCTTGCTACCTTTTCGCTGCTTCGAACAACTCCCACTTGTCCGTGTACAACATATTTCAAACATTGGTGGACTGTTGAAGCGGCATCATGCATCCTGGAGAGCTAAGATCTCCCCAAAATGGCATTATAACAAGTGGGACAATCCACCACAATAAAAAGTATTTTAACCATCTTTTTAAAAGGTCCCTTACCCAACAAAACCTCCTCTTCAAACTCCCCGATCAAATCTGCTAAGCTTCCAATGAAACCTACAATTAACCTGTTCGAACGCTGAATTACTGCTGGATTCTTTATTTTTTTGTAGGAAGTCAAAAAGAGAATATTGGCTGAACTTCCGGTGTCCACCAAAATTCGTCTTATGTCATTGCCCCTAATGGATGCTCCCATGACAACAACATCTTCATGGGGACCAAAAATGTCCCTCAAGTCGTCCTCGTCGAAAAAAATGAAGGGAAAAGGAATTTGTGATTGATAGATAGTCATGTCTCCTTCCAGTTGGGTAGCTAAAGTATGAATGTGCCTCTTTCTCGAAGAAGCAGTTGTTGCAGTCATGGTGTCCCCCCCAAAAATTGTAAGTGACTCGAAAAAGCTGATGAGGCCGGACACCGTCTTGCAATGCTCTGTGATAACACCCACCTTGTTTCAAGTTGAATAAGGATCCAAATATTCTGATTCTACGTTAAACCTTTCAATTATCACCATAGCCCCATCCGGAGCCGATGTCCCTGCATTGTTCGGGCCAGCCCGATGAGCATTATCAGGTCTATTTTCACTTCTTCTTTTACCATAATCCCCCAACTTTCTTCTCTCAATCAAATTCGACACTTCCTGTTTCAATGCAATGCAATCTTGAGTGGTATGACCAGTATCATGGTGATACTGGCAAAAACTATTATTTTGACTTTCCTTGGGAGATTGTAATGCAACCGGCTTTCTGAAATGGACTTCGTCTTTCGTTTTATCATAAATGGTGGCTACGTTTTCTTTCAACTCAGCAAACCACTCCGGTTGAACCCAAGGCCCTCGATTATTTCTAGATTGCTGGCTCTGGGCTGGTGCAGTTGGATGGGATTGAGCCTTGGCTCTGTTTTGACCCTGTCCGGCTTCTTTCGCCTTGTAACTGGACTGATTCTGGTTTTGATTTGGTGCAGCAGGGGCAGATCTCACTTGCCGGTGCACTCTGGTTTTCTTTGTTTCATCAACATTAATCTATTTTCCGACTTGATTCAGTAAACCCGTCCATGTCATGGCCTTTTTTCTGGTCACCGAATCAACCAAATTGCTAGGATTCAAACCCTGCCTTAAATAAGCTATTGCCACTTGTTCAAAGCAATCAGCTAATCCATTTTTGGTATTCAAGAAATGGCTTATGTACTCCTTCAGAGATTCATTTGGTTCTTGGGCACAATGGATAATAGTGTCTCCATTGCCCTTTACTTCTTTACTTCCAACAAACTGCCTTCGGAAAGCCATCCAAAAAGTATCGAAATTCCTGATGCAGCCTTGTGGCAGACTATTGTACCACTTCAAAGTACTCCCCGTAAAAGATTGGGAGAATTCTCGATAAAGTAACTTATCGTCATCATCAAAATTCATCATAAATTTTTTGAATTGTTCCAAGTGGTTATCTGGATCTTTACTACCATCATATTTTTCCATTTTTGTATTGTCAAACCTCTTAGGAAGGTTCCCGGACAGTATCTTGGAGGACAATGGAGATTGTCTCCAATTCCGGCCACAGCTAAATACAGTATCTTCGTTAGGAGTTGCAAAGATACCTGGCTTATCATGGAAGGCAAAGGGATCCATTAACAAGCGGTCTACGTGCCTCCGGCCATGACTATGACTGTGAGACGATCCTTTACCCAGATGCCTCTTCAACCTTCCATGCCTGTCCCTCTTTCGTGAGTACTGTTTGACCAACTTTTGTTTCTTTTTAGAACGACCTTCATCGCTGCTGGATGACAAGGATTCTTCAAATCCATCTTCATTTGAGGAGCTACTGGAAGATTCTGAGTCTGAATCTGAACTCTTCACCGGTTTAGACCGATGAGATTTTTTTGAGCTAGCATGAGTCTTTTTAGTACTCACATGGGTCTTTGATGGCTCATGCTCTCTTGGATTGTCAGTATGATGGGCTACTGACACCTTGGATTTCTCTTTTGTGCCCAACTCTGCCCTTTTGGGAGCCCTTAAAGCTTCTATTTCAACTTTCAACCTGTCTCACTCCTCAATCGTATACTTGTCATTTTCTCCCACCACTTCTGCCAAAGCTGGTGGTACTTCTTGCTCGTCCAGATTCATCCGAACTGGTTTTTCTTGATGGTTTCGAATGCTAGATTTAGGCACCTTCTTCTCCCACTGTGGTCGCCAATTTGGTGAGGATAATTTCGGTCTGAGGGTAATTTAGTTAGATGTTTTGTAATGTTTCAAGGGTATTTAATGTTTGGGTAGTTTGTAGTGAGATATTTGAGATGCCTGGTTGTATTAAATGTTCATTACCCTCATTAATGAAGGTGGTTGGGTATTTATACCCTTAATTGTGGGCCTCATGGGTTTTCGGGTCAAACTCATGAAACCGGGTCGACTTTAAAGGCCCATAAGTTTATTAAGCAAGTTGATAATTAGCTTAGTCATAAAGTGATTAGTTTTTAATACTTTAGTCCTGTTCGGATGGTTCAGTGGGTGGTTTTTGCCTGAATTGCCCCTGTCCGGTTTCTACAGTGAGTGGTGAGAAAATCCGGACTCATCAACTATGCCACAAATAAATCTGAAGGGCAATTCAGACTATACTACTATGCCAAATATCCGAATAGGACAAATGTACTAACTTTTGACTAAGATAGTTGATAATCAACTTAAAAATATATGACTAATGGGTATTTAAATTCGACCCGGTTTCATGACCCGACCTAATAAGCTCATGGGTCAGTAATTAAGGTATAAATACCTCAACCACTCTCATGAATGAGGGTGATCAAAATCTAATACTAGCAAACAGCTTAATTATCTTTCTACTCTACACACTAAACACAAAACACCACTAATTTATCAAAACACTTTTTAAACACTTTACCAGATTACCCTCAGCCAAAAATCAACCACACCAAATTAGCAACCACAGTGGGAGACACGGTGCTTGATTTTTACATTCAAAACCATTAGGTAAAGCAGTTTGGATGGATCCGAATGTGAAAAATACTCCACCCCGGAGGTGGAAGGTATAAAGGAAAATAAAGAGTACACCATTGAGGAACGAGACCATGTAAGGGCTGAAATAGAGGCGTTAAGAGCCATAAATCAAGTTGTAAAAAGTATTAAGGAGAAATCGTGAGCGTCGGTAATTCACAGCACTGACAATCCTAAGGAAAATGAGCCATCTTTGAAGACTGCCCTCAGTTCAAAGAAAAAACACCAATTTAAGCTTGTTAAAAGTTATGGATCTGAATCTTCCAGCAGCTCCTCAAATGAGATGGATCTTGAAGAGTCATTATCTTCAAGCAGTGATGAGGGGAGATCTAGAAAAAAGATAAGGTTAACCAAAAAGCACTCGAGGAAGATGGACAGTCATGGTAAACTCAAAATGAATCCGGGTAAATGATCATCCCACAAGCATGTTGATCAATTATTGATTGATCCCTTTGCCTTTCAATCCTAACTAGGTACTTTTGCAACTCCTAATGAAGATACTGTCTTCAGTCGCAATAAAAAACTGGAGGCAATCGCCTTTGTCCGTAAAAATATTGTCTGAACATCTTCCTGAAAGGTTTGATAGCTCCTAAAAACCAGTGTGATTTTGTTTCCTTCTTTAAAAGTCTGGTGTGATTTTGTTACCTTCTTCAAAAGTTTGGTGTTATTTTGTTTCAATTCAATTCAAATATAAATTGCTTATTCAACACCCTGGCTCTCAAGTTTTCTTGAGTAGATCGGATATGTTTAACATTTGGTCACAAATATTAAACACATATGATCGGAGATATTGAATACTTTGATTCAACACTTCTGAAATTCTAAGGGATACTTAAACATTAGCCATGAAGGATTTAAACAAAGTATTAAACAGAAATGAAATTAAATAATTAAACATAATCAGACTCTAACCGACCAGTAGTACAAAAAATGCATTGGCCATCCAAGGACTTTAGTTTTTCAAAAGTAAAAGTTACATAATAAAACCTTAGGGCTTGTTCCCTTCAGATTTTTCTCACCACAATCTAACTTGGGATTTTTGAGTTCGACACTTGAACTCTCACCCGTTTTTTCATCATCATCAGTTGTGGAATCTATCCCACTAGAGTAGTTGCGTTTGTCAACATCTGTTAGAGTATGGAATGGGATGTCCTCATACTCTACATACTTCCATAAGGGACCAAGGGTCCTCTTAGGAAACATCTCATGAAACAGCAACACCACGTCGGATTTCATCTCGTTATCTATCTTCTATAGGGAGTCCACCACATCGTTGGCATACTTCTTTATAACATCGACAACAGCTTGTTTTTGTTGGCGTTCCAAGGCTTCATTCTCTTTAATCTTCTCTTGAACAATGCTTTCCAACTTGCTTTTCTCATTGGATAAAGTTTGGATAACATTATCCTTAGTCTTCAATTGTTCCTTCAAAGCTGTGAGGTTTTGTGAAGAAGAGGTCTCCAGGTTGGAGTATTTGGTTTGAAGCTCAGTATTGGCCGCCTCCGATGCGATCAGCTTAGCTGCCAAATCTTATTTTTCCTTCTTCAGCACCTCTATGCTTTGTTGAGCACTCAGAAGATTATCTGACAAGGTTTGCTTGTCAATGGTTATAGAATTATTGGTGTATGTTTGAGTTTTTACCTGCCTCTCCAGATCAAGTATTGGTCGGATGTAGCCTAGGAAAACATGGCTCAAGGTATCTTGTTCTCCGGATATAGAGTATGACTTCCCATTGTAAGTTACCATGTTGGAAGAGCTGGAAGGGCGGTTAGGACCTGCAAAGTCATCTTTATCCAGATCATTAAAGCAAATACTAATGTATTGAAAGGCTTCAAGGTCCACTTCATCATTAGCATCACCAGCAACCTGTCCGGACTGGAGATCAGTTGGAATTTCCTCCTGTAAGGTAGGGTCGGTAGGAGCTGGATGATGAATTTTTGTGGGATGAAGGATTATCTCTGCTCCCAGAGTAACCTTCTTTTTCTTGGCAGCTTTCTCATCGCTGCTGACCTTGCTCTTCTTGTCTTTCTTAGGAGGCTTTGGTGGAATCTTTGACCCTCCGGCTTCATTTACAACAACCTCCACTGCTTTTAGCAAGGCCGCATTGATGCCTCCCTAATTCTCCGAACCAGTCCTCTATGTAGTTGTTTGGGCTAAGTTTGTTGTGGCCTTCCTCTTCTTATTCTTCATTTTGATATGGCTTTGGCCCTAGAAGGCATATACAACTTGGCATCCTTAGCTTTTGTCCTCTTTAGAATCACATCACCAGGGAGAGGGGTGGTTAACTCTTCCCTTGTAAGATCTCTCCTGCCTGTGGTGTTCCACAAATGAGACCTTACAAAATTTCATGACTTGAAGCAATTATGAAAGGCGTTCCCCCAGTTCTCCAAAGCCCAAGAGTTTAGCTTCGTACAAGTATTCTGCCTTGCCTATAGATGGCCCAAAAACTCTTTAGGTAAAACTGGGGAGTAACATTAGTTAGTCAAAATCACAAGGCATTAAACAGTGCATCATCCCTCGACTATCGCGTTTATTGGCAGATAGTCCCTTGACTTTTAAATGTTCGTTGATAGTCCCTGGACTATCGCGTTTGGATAAAGTTAGTCCACCAGATCTTTTGATCCATGAGAGGCTGACACCTGTCACCATAATCCCCAGATTTTTGTATCACCACTAGTCCCTTGAGTTTAGGTTAAACCCAAAATGTAGAATATCACGGATAACTAAACTCAAGGGACTAGTGACGATACAAAAATCTAGGGACTATGGTGACAGGTGGCAGCCTCTCATGGATCAGAGGATCTAGTGGACTAACTTTATCCAAACGCGATAGTCCAGGGGACTGTCAACGGACATCTGAAAGTCAAGGGACTATCTGCCACCAAACGCGATAGTCGAGGGATGATATACTGTTCAAAGCCAAAAATTATAACTTAAAATGTAAAAAAAATGCAAGTAAAAAGAACTTATCAGTGCTCTTCCAGCGACTGGTTAGAAGATGTGGGTTTGTTTCAGCTTTGATTTTCCTGCCGTTCTCCCAAGTCCCACTAATAAAGAGGAACTACATCCTCCAGGGTTTTTCGGACTCCAGGAGGTCATCCACCACTTTAAAATCATTCCCCATGTTGTAATGATAGAATGGGATTTGGTGATTCTTGCATAAGCTTGCCACAAAAGCAAATTGTTCCATAGGGAGTAGAATCTTTGACAGCTTAGACGACATGATGCAGGCTGGGAGGATGTACCAAGCGTTGGGGCTCAACTGGCTAGGGCATAACTTTATCAGATGAAAATATCTGACAATCTCTAGATCCAAGGGGAACCGAAGTGATGACGCAGCGGAAATTAAAGAAGAAGCACCGATAGATGAAACCCTAATCTAAGGGTAACAAAGATTGAAATTTTCAGAGATAAAAATATATTATTCCAAAAACTTAAAATAATCTAAGGCATATAATTATTTTAAAATAAAATAAAATAAAATAAAATCTTAATATAATTAGATTTGATTTAAATACATAAGATATTTGAATAAAATAAAATAAAATTAAAAAGGCTTTTGTTTGGATTTTCTGGGCTACATCACGAAGTCCCCAGTTCAGTACTTTGGTGTACACTACCACCTCATTCAACTTACAGTCTATTGGGGTCTCTGGACTAACAAGGATCATCACCTTCAAAGACTTTGGAATCCCCCATTTAGTACAGATACGACCCAACCCAACTGTGTGGGTATAAACATAATTGATATTCTGAAGGGTCATCAGGTATTTGACATTAACCTTCTTAAAATATGGACCCACTTTTCCCTCCAAACCCTCAGGAAGAGCGTCTGGATGAGTCATACCCACTTTGGTTTTTCCCTTCCAATCTGAGGTTGTATCCCCTGTTTGACCGGACGCCTCAGCCTCGAAAGGGGCTTCCTCAATGTTTTCCTTCATGTTTTCTTCCATCACTTTTGAAGATTGTTCAGCTGTTTTTGAAGGAGGCTTCTCTGACTCCTTTGATGGTGGTTGTTCAGTTGGTTATTCAGAAGGTTGTGCATATGAAACTTCTGATATTTTGGTATATAGTGGAGGCTGTTGTCCGAATGTTTTAGCTTGTGGAACAACCTTTGTTACCTTCAAACCAAAGGGTTTTGAAGATGTGGGTGTGGATTTGGTTTTGGATTAACGCGTAACCCGACGAGGAGTTAACTTATCAGGTGATTGTTCTGTGTTCGATCCCATTGCAATAAACGGTGAGGGTTTCCTGACACGGGAAACAATGTTTTCTTTGGGTATAGGGTTTTGAGATTCTTGGACTGAGGAACCAGATGGAAGAGGTGAAAGGCTTGTTGTGAATGGAAGTTTTCTGGTTCTAGGGTTTTTTGAAGAAGACGATCCTTGATCGGAGTTCTGATTTTGCTGATTACCTTTCTCGCTTGGAGAAGCGGGAAGACCAGCAACAATACGTTTATCCCTCGCTAAGTTTTGTGCCCTCTCTAATTCAGACAAGTTCAACCAACCTCCTTTAACTAAGTCGTTTCTCGTCATGTACATATATGTCTCAAGAACAAGTTTAAAGATGAACTGATCTTTCTCTCTAACAATATTTGATTGTGGAAGATAATGAAACAGTAGAAAGGTTTATATATAACAGTAAAAAGTAGCAGTTATCAAGGAGAAGATGAATAGAATTTTTGCAATGATTAAAGGCTGCACAACGTGTGAAAAATTGAAACCTAGGTAATTTTCGAGACCTAGTGGGTGCAATAATCTAGGAGAAAAAACGAATGGGAGGTTGAACTAGATCTTAACACGTGTAACACGATTCAGAAGAACTCTTAAAATTCTGAGAAGGGAAATCAATTCTGGTAAAGTTTGAACAGGGTCACTTGTGAAGAAATTTTTTTTTACTTCGAATAACACAGGAAGATCAGACAAAGTTGATGTTAATTATTTGAGTTTTAGCTCTTCCAAAGATCTTTTGCAAAACCTAAAATGGGATACTAATGAGTTCAGAGTTTCTAGTTACTATGTCATAAATAAATCTGAAGGGCAATTCAGACTATACTACTATGCCAAATATCCGAACATGACAAATGTATTAACTTTTGACTAAGCTAGTTCTTAATAAACTTAAAAATATATGACTAATGGGTCTTTAAATTCTACCCGGTTTCATGACCCGACCCAATAATCCCATAGGTCAGTAATTAAGGTATAAATACCCCAACCACTCTCATTAATGAGGGTGATCAGAATTTAAAACTAGCAAGCAGCTTAATTATCTTTCTATTCTACACACTAAACCCAAAACACCACAAAATTATCAAAACACTTTTTAAACACTTTACTAGATTAACCTCAGCCAAAAATCAACCACACTAAAATTTACTTAAAAATATATAGTAAATCAGAACTAATAATTACGAAAGTATTTTATATATTTACCAAACAAACTAGATAATAAAGTAATATAAACAAATATACATATCAATGTTAAATATCCATTAAACCATCAATTAGATATAAAATAAAGAGTAAAACTTCATTCATAACCCTGGATAAAGAACCACAATTCTTCAACCATTCTAACCAAAATAAAAAAAGTCAGGTTAGAGTGGCGGCATACAACCTAAATATGGCAAAATATTACAAAGGAATGTAATATATACTAGCTCAGTATCATATGCCTTCACCTTTTGTAGTGAAAACCTATTGAAGATATGGAATATTTTTAATGATGTTATAATTATTACATTTTGTTAAGTGCAAGAGGTTTTCTTGTTAAAATATTAAATTAAATTTGTTTTTAGGGAAATAATGTAAATGTAGAGAAAGTCCAACAATTTTTTTGTTCTTGAAAATAAATGACGAGTGAATTTGGATCCTCTATTTATAAGTCTTCAGTACTATTTACAGGAAGGCTGAAGTTTTTAACTAATTCAGTTATACAAAAAAGATAAACTGCATTGTGGTCCTTTATATTTACAAATAGGATAAATCCTCTCTCACGACTTTACAATTCATTTAAAACAAACCTAATGTTATTATCTAAGATGCCTGATAATTTGTGTCCTTCTCAGTAGCCTCTGTACTTCTTATGAAGAATGACGAATAATAAATAGAAATCTTTGAAGTTGTGTCAGATTAAAACTACAAATCGTCATACTCTAGGTTGCCTCGAATACAAACAACCCATCATCACATCAAAATGGCTTACTTATACATTTATCATTATTCGAATGAAAATGTACTTAACTTTGTCTGGAATCAAGATTTCTTACTATTAAACTTAAGGTCTCCTCGAATCTTTATGCAATATTCTCAAGTTGACTTCGAATGTACACATGGTTATTTTTTATCATTTATCTACTAATAGCTAGAGACGTATGGAGTACTCTAGTGATTGTGCATCGCGCCATTAGGTATGAAAATATGCATGTGTAATTCTACTCGGTAGTAGGCAACCGTTTGGCGATTCTCCTGCCATCCAATAGTTGTCATCCACTCCTCATCTTTTATGCTTACTTTCTCCTTCATTATTCTTCTATAAATATTCATTCCTTAGTTATTTTTACTCCACATGTAAAATTTACAAAGAGAAATAGAATAATATGAAAACTTTATTCCACCACCACCTTTACCGTAAAACTTAACTTTCCGATTTACCTTCAACCTTCTATAAATTAATATGAGGATTCTTTTTTATTTTAGTTTATGAAAAGGTCATCATTTACTAAAAAATACATTTTTGGTATTTACGACTAGTTGTGTACCAGTAAAAGGGATGCTGAATACAGTGTTGCGGGTGTAATAGATAATTCACCCAAGGTTTCAACTCATACCATATTATACAAGAATTTCATCAATGGCCAAAATTTATGGGTTCCAAAATCCATCAAACCCAGTTCTTGACACATGTTCACCAAAACCTTCTCAACATCCACTGCTACGAAATCTTTCCCCAGCATTCTATGGAAACACACCAACTCCTCCTCGAACGGATCACAAAAATACACAGAGTAAATCTTCTGAAATACCATCAGAAACATCTTTTATAGTTAACATTAAACCTCCTCGAAATTTTCATAAGGAAACACCTCAAATTCAATCAACTCTTACCGAAATCAACCTTCTAAAAGAAACTAATTTATAGTCATGTAAGACTTCAAAGAAAACAACGCTCTATAGAAGCCTACATCTTCTCCTCCCTTGAAAGAGGTAGTTGTGACTAGCAAAGAGTCGCAAAAAACTCCTTTGGAAATCCATCAACAACACACAGTGGCACCCTCTAATCTACAATATACTACTAGTGACAGAGCTCCACATCTACTATGAGATGAAGCTTCTGAAGAAGAAGCAGAATCAGAGTCGAGGGCAAAAACGGATTCCAATCTTGAAATCATTCAAAGTGGTTCTGCTTCAGAATCCGAAGATAATGCTTCGAAGTAAACGGCTCCGAAGAAAAAAGCAAGGAAAAAAAGATCCAATTGAACTAACCGAAGATATTGTTGTAACTCTGAGCGTAAAGTTGAAGAAAATTCTCCCCGAATATATCATTGCGTTGAAAAACGTATCATATGAATATTACAGTCAATCCCATGCATAATGATTAAAAAGACAATGACGTATGCCAGACAATGTCGTGCTTAGCTTACCACAAATAGAAGAAAATACACTCTCTTGTGAAGTAAATGAACTTGTGGTCTGCCTTGAGATCATCAATTAGGGAATTCGATTCCCATTAGACCCAATGATAGTGGATTAATTCAAACTTAATATGTGTCCAGCACTCACCATCTTATCTGTTATTATAGCTTCCAAACTAGGCAAAATTCATCTTGATATCAAAGGCTTTCATAGCAATGACTGGTCTTTCATAAAATCCAGTGCTACCATTCTACTATATCACCCTCAGAGATAACTTTAAAATTATTTATGATCTTCTCGAATCTGATAATTTCTGGAAACAAATATTTTTCTTTATTTTCAGAGCCTGGGAAAATGCAAAATAGATTTCCAAAGAGAATTCGTCAAAGCTCAACCTTGTTTAGAAAAGTACTAGTAAGTTAATCAATATTTTTTGCTTATCGTATATTATATTTCAACTCATTTTTTTATGTATTGTTATTGCATGTAAAAATACCAAAGCGGTATAAAGCTCGTAAGAAGATTGCCAAAGAAATATTTTCCAAAATGTTTACATGGGCGAAAATTGCATGGGGTAACAAGTTCCATAGTGCCTTCATGCCCATAAATTTCATCAACATCAACTTATAGAGGATCTCCTCGGATGTTGTCATTTCAGATGAAGAGTTAATAGAGCTCACAAACCTAGACGACGCTGTAAAAAGACTATTAGCACCTTACGTAAAATTCATACTTTCGGTTCAAAATAGGTCCAAAATCCTCTTACCTCCAAAGAATAAGGGGAAAAAGAAAAAAGCAGATACCAGCTCTTCGAAAAATCTGAAGCCACAGAAAATACAGAGACAAACCAAAAGGAAAACAATCTAAATTAATCTTTCAACCATTGAAGAATGAATCAAGGCTGAACCTTCTTCGAAAATAAAAAAGACTGTCGCTTCAAAGAAGAAAAAATCTTTTGAAAACTCCTCCAACAAAAAATGTAGAGAAAAATGTCAAAGTGCCTCCCTCATATTCAAATCCAAATACCGAAAAGACAAAAGAATTTGCATTGACATATCAACAAAGAAATGATAACTTCATCAATGAAGAAACTATTGGTGAAGCTGAAATTCAAGATCTTTATAGGGACATGGACCTTGAGGTTCAACAAATCTAAGAACAACTTGAAGGAATTGCTCATCAGGTTACCGCACCTCTTCTACCTGAAATTGTAAGTTTGAATCTTCGACCAGATTCCTCATCATCCACTCGTACGATTTATGAAAAATCCTCGTATTATCAATATTGAGAATTTCTCTGAAGAAATATTAAATGCACTTCAATCATTCTCTAACCTCGAATAAGCAGCAAAGCATTTATGCACTGAGGTTATGTCTGCTCAAAGCAAACTAGAGGTTATGGGTAAAGATACGATCCGGGGGAAAAAGAAACTAAGGGAGAGAAAAAGATGAGAGAGATTTTTGGTCGACTTATCCTCGAATAATTCCAAGTTTCCAGGCTGATAGATCACAGTTTATAACAGTAGTTGTCCAGCTCAAATGTCACTTGAGGTTTGTTAATGAACAAGAAAAAATGGAATTGAACTCGTCCCATCAACATGATTTGGATGAAATAAAAAAAATGAAAGAGAAATGGGTGAAGAACAAAAGAAAAAATATTATATGCAAGAATCATTTAACCAAAGTGAAAAGGAGATGAAAAAGACAGTTGATGAATTGACATCACTCTAGATTACATTTGAAGAAGAAAAACGCATTGCTGTAAAACGCTTGACACTTGAACTTTGATTTTTGTAAGGCTGAAAATACGTTTTAATTTGTCCAAGGAACAATTCCTTCTTTTATCTTTCAAATACTTGCCACCTTTATATTTCACATTGAATAATTTATATTACATGATCAAGGCGTTAACACTTCGAACATTTTCATTACTTGTAAAAATGCGTTTAAAAAACATTAGCACCCCGAATATTACCATCTTTCTTAATCAGTGCTTGAAATGAACATGTACCAGTTAAATAAAATAATACATTTAAAAAATGTTAGCACCTCAAATTTTACTATCTTTTCGAACATTGCACTAAATGAACGTTTAGGACTTCGAATAAAACAGTGCGTTTAAAGAATGTTAGCACCTAAAATATGATTATCTCTTAAAAAAGTACTCTAAACGAACGTATAGTATTTTGAATAAAACAGTGCATCTAAAGAATGTCAGTACCTTAAATATTATTATCTCTTCGAACAGTGCTCTAAATGAACGTGTAGCGCTTCGACTAAAATAATGCGTTTAGAAAATGTTAGCACCTAAAATATGATTATATCTTCGAATAGTACTTTAAATGAACGTATAGCCTTTCGAATAAAACAATTACTTAAATTACCTTTCGTTAACAACTTCAAAGATGATAATTCTTTGCATAATTACCAAAATAACTTAAGTATTTTTGTCCAAAATAACAACTGTGTTATCTCCTCAATTAATATGCTTAACAATCACATTATCAAACATGAGATTTAACCCTCGAAGCTCGCGGATATATAAAACTAAATGATCGTTCTTAGCCTCATATATTCTTATCATATGATTTTCCATTAGTTGCGAATCTGTTTCTAACCGAATTGTTTTCGCCCCATAAATACTTACCAGCCTTAATCCAACTAAAGAAACCTCGTACCCAACCTTGTTATTTGATGCATGAAATCCAAATTGAATATCCTGGTACATAGTCTCTCTCGAAGGAGAAATTAACTGAACCTCCGTGTTTGGTCTTAATATACTAGATTCACCATAACTTCGAACCACCCATATTAAAGCTTCTTGCAATAACTCTTTAATTTCCCCTTCATCTGATCGCCTTAAATGAAACTCCACCAAAAAATATGCAAAATATTGAGCCTTAATTGTTATTCGATGAGCAAAATTTATATCAAAGTCTCCCAACTTAACTGACCATATAGTCATTTTAGCAAAAATATCTGATCGTTGTAACATTCTTTAGTGGAAAATAAGTTCGAACAACTATTGTGTGAGCTTGAAAGTAAAGGTGCAAATTTTCTTGTAGTCACCATTAAAGCCAGGTCCATTTTTTCAAGCCTTGAATATATATTATCCGATGTCAACAAACTCTTGCTAATATAATAAACTGGATTAGAAACTTCCATTTTCTCTCGTATCAAAACAACACTAACGAAAAAATCTGACATTGCTACAAAAAAGTTGTGACTTTTATTCGAGGCTTAAACAAAATTTCAGGTAATAACAAAAGTTCCTTAATTTTCAAAAAATCTATTTCACACTCTGATGTCCACATAAACTCTTTTGGCTTTCGTAAAAATTGGTAAAAAAATAATACATTTATCAAAAAATCAGGAAATAAATCGATTAAGAGCGGCTAACCTTCCTATTAAAATTTACACCTGATTTATGGTTCGAGGTGATGTCGTTGATACTAAAGACTTTAAGATTCGATTCCTTTTTCACTGATGATATACCCTAGAAACTTCATTACCTTACATCAAAAGTACATTTTTCTGGATTTAACTTCAATCGAATAGCTCTCAAGTTAAAAAAGTATCCTCTAAAACTTTTAAGTGTTCACCATCTGTTGGAATCTTAAAAAGCATATCATCAATGTAAACTTCCATGTTTCTCCCAATATGATAAGCAAAATTCGTATTCACCAGTCTCTACATTCTTTAAACCAATTGGCATAACGCTGTAACAATGTAATCCTCGATCAGTTATAAACTTGGTACTCTCTTGATCCTTTGGATCCATCTGAATATGGTTATAACATGAAAATGCATCTATAAAATACATAATTTTATTTGTTGAAGTGGAATCAATTAATTGATCTATTCGAGGAACAATAAATGGATCTTTCGGACATGCAATGTAAAGTAAACACACATTTATAATTTCACATTCATATTTTTAACTAATATTAAGTTAGCAGTCCAAAGTGGGTATTGTGACTCCCGAATATGTCCAGCCTCAGATAACCGATCCACCTCTGCTACAATAGTCTCAGATTTCTCAACACAAAAAGTTTGTCTCGTCTGAATAATATGCATGACCTTTGGATTTAAATCTAAATTATGGCATATTACCTCTGATGAATCCCTACTACATCCTCTATTTTCCAAGCAAAAATATCAAAATTATCAGACATAAACTGCAATAACTGATAGCACTATGTGGGTGTCAGTAACGTCCTTATTCGTAGAGTTTTCCCATTAGTAAATGTATACTCCTCGATATTCTCTCTTACTGCTAAAGGAATATGGGTTTCCCTCAGATCATAACACCATCCTCATCCGAGGTGACCCTGTTGATGAACAGTGAAGACTAAAATATACATTCTTGATAGCTAAGATCTTCCAAAGATAGCATTATAGCTAGTTCGACATTCGACCACCATAAACAAAGTTTTGACCTTTTTTTAAAAGGGCCTTTTCCCAGACATACTTCCCTTTTGAATTCTTCAATCACATGAGCTGTCACTCCTATAAACTCAATGACAGTACGATTAGATCAAATAATTTTAGGTGTATTATGCATTCTATCATACGTAGACTTAAAAAATATATTTGATGGACTACATTTATCTATCAAAATATGTCAAACTTCAACCCCAGTATGTTTGCCCCTATAACCACTTCCTCTTCATGAGGACCTACTAGTCCCCGAAGATCATCATCGTCGAATAAAATAAAAGGCGTGTCCATCATTCCATATAAATGAGCAGACATTTTTCCTTCTATTTGAGTAGCCAAACTCACAACATGTCTTTTTCTGGAGCTATTAGTACTACCATCCATAATATCTCCCCCAAAAATTGCGAGAGATTAAAAAAAATCACACAAATTTTAAACCCATCCTTGAACCCATGGCTCATTCACAATTAACAAAATTAACCGATATGAGTCTGCATCCAAATAGTATGTTATCGTATCAAACTTATCACATTTAGAGTCTAAAATCATCAATGAACTCTCTTGCTTCAAATTTTCATTAACAACCTGTTGTTGGACGTGCTTGGATTTTTTGACCCACTGCTTTGTCCTTTAAAAAAACTGTTAACTTGCCATCCTCTATCAAAATCTATATTTATTTCTCTAACAATATACAATTTGCAGTTTCATGTCCAATGTCATTGTGATACTTGCAAAACCTATTACTGTGTTCTTCCATTCGTCTATTTATTGACGTCAGCTTTCTAAAGTTCACTTGACCTTTAGATTTCTCAAAGATAACAGCTACATTCTTAATTAGCTCCGCAAAATATGTTGGTCTTATCCACTTATTTGGTTTTGACCGGTAAGGTTAATAGTTATACCTATGAGTTAGAGCCCCTCCTGCTCGAGTAAGTAGATTAATATTAGTCATCGGACGAGGTGGTGGTGCTTGAGAATTCGAAGCGTGTACTTGGCTTTGTTGACCAATAAATTAATGTCTCGAAGTTCTTGGAGTATATCTTGAACTAACCCAAACTATAGTGAACTATTCAACTTTAATACGCTCTTCAACTTGAGCCATCAAAGCTTCAATTGTCAAAGCTCTTCTTTTAGTAGTATTATTTGCCAGATCCCCCAGAAGTAACCTTTGTCTAAAAACTGCCATAACAAGAAGTTCTTTACAATCCTTTAACTATGTTTTTGTTAAGACAAACTTTCTAGTGTAGTCTTATAACTTTTCCCCCACAACTTGTTTGCATTGTATAATTGTGTCACCATTTCCTCGCATTTCCTTACTTCCAGACAAATTGTCTTCGAAATGCAGTGTAAAAAAATATAAAAGTTGTATATCCCCTCAGAATCCTGTTATACCACTTCAAAGCAGTACTCTTAAAAGTCTGAGCAAAAGCTCTACAAACGAGCCTGTCATAATCCTCGAAATTTATCATATAATTTTTGAACTGTTCAATATGGTCATCAGGATCTTGTGTTCCTTCGAATTTATCTTCCCTTTTAAATATCAAAACGCCCTCGAAAGCAATATTAACCTGATGTCAGCAGATAAAGGAGAATTTCTTCAGTCTACTCTTTGCATATACTGATCATTTCTCTTAGTTCCCATTATTGCATACAATTTTTGATCTGTTGTGTTAACGTATTGATTGGACGTGTTCCCCTCTTAAAATAAATTGTCCCTCAATGTCAAAGCTTACTTTCCTTCTTTGATTTATATTGTTTACGTGACTTCCGAATTCCTTCCACTTCAAAGAATTTTTGTACCTTCATTGCTTAAACAAATTACTCTCGAAATTTGAGCTAGAGAATTCACTATCACTGAACGAAATATATTGTTGTTTATCTTTTTTATCTTTTGCGAAGAACATTGTTCCCTGTCTAACTAAAAATGCATTTTTTGCGATCATTTTGAATTCAATGCGTTGTATAAGACTCATCCGATTGGTTTTCCAACTTATATTTTTCCTCAACTGAACGCACTTCAGATTTCAATGTACCATATTGAATTTGTTGTTCTCTTCAAACATATTCATTATTTAAAATAAGTATCTTTTCTAACAGTTGATTCATTCGATTTTCAATGTCAAATTGATTACATTGTCAGAAACTTGACTATTACCTCGACTTTATTCCATGTGTAAATCTGACTTAATTGCTTCAATTACTTCACAAACTGTTGGACCAACTCTTGTTTCCTCTGGTTCCATTACGATTAATACTATCAACTGCGAACTTTATGTATTTTGTGGTTTTAGATATGCAATACAGGTACCTTACTCTCTCTTATTTTGGTCGCCAATGTTAAGTTCAAGAGGTTTTCTTGTTAAAATATTGAATTAAATCTCTTATTTTAAGAGAGAGAATGTAAATGTAGAGAGAAAGAGTGTTGAAATGTAAAGACATTTAAACAATGTTTTTGTTCTCATAATACAAATAACGAGTAAAGTTGGATCATTTATTCATAAGTCTCCAGCCCGAAAGACTTTAACTGATTCAGTTATACAAACGAGATAAATTGCATTGTGGTCCTTTATAATTACAAATAACATAAATTCTCTCTTATAACTTTACAATTCATTTAAAACAACCTTAATGTTATTATCTTAAGTCTCTTGTAATTTGTATCCTTATCAAATTTATTATAAAAGTAACGTCTCATTGATGACACAAGTTCATCAGCCACCATCATGTTAAGAATATATACAATACTATTAAATTATAATTCATCATCTGATATACAACCAATTTAGTTTCTGATTCTTCTAAAAAGGAATAAAACTAATTATTACAATAATTGAGGTCAAATAGACCCATAACATAAAATATTTAGTTCAAAAGATCAGTTTGTCATCATAAATGCATTATTAGTCTACAATATAATCTTAAACATTACTCCACCCGTCTCATAATGTTAGACGTTTTAGGAGAGATATTTTGTCTCATATTTATAGCCGTTCTTTTTTTTAAGGCAGTATTAATTACACCTTTTACACTTCCCACCAATAAGATTTTTTATTGACTGCAAAAACTTCTCATCCCACCAGTATTAATTACACCTCTTACACTTCCCACCAATAAGATTTTTTATTGACTGCACAAACTTCTCATCCACCAATCAAATTTATTTTTGTTTATTTTTTCAAAGCAATCATTGTTTCCCTTAATATTGGTGAAACAACATTAAACGTCTCTTATTATGAGACAGAGGTAGTAATCAACTCCATTATATACCAACAATTAATTCATCATACCATAAGTATATCATGCATTATGTAAAAAAAAATTTACAAGACTTAAAAGTGACCAACACTAATCTCGAGAATGTTACATAATAATATCCACCTAAAGTTTTTATAACTAAGACAAATTTCAAGAGAACATCAATGACCAATATAAGATCCTTAGGATGAATCCAACAAACTACCCGATAACAAACTATAAAAATTTAACTTAAATATTTTATTAAACAAATCAAAGAGTGTGAGTAAACATACATAATTTTTCACATTAAGAACAATATTTCATTTATACAAAGCAATGTCATTCATCTTGTGGCTGCAACTTATCAATAACTGGTCTATAACATATTGCACCAACAGATTTGCTAGCATTTTTAAGGTTAACCATAATAAAATATTAGGTATATCGAATTAGACTTATATAATTTATGATTCAATATAAAATTTGAAAAAAAATAAGTTTATTTGTTTTCCATAATGACTTTTGGTGAGTTTAATTGTTAGAAGTCACCTTAGTAAAAAATGATAAGTTTGTTTTGGTGAAAGAAAGATTTTAGAAAGAGAAAGTCTAACCACAAATAAGTTAGATCAAAAGTGTTCAACCCTTTATTAGTTCAGCCATAGCCTTTATATAGAGGCGCTGAGACTTAGCTCAAAACTGAAAGTGGTTACATAAAAGGATAAACTACCCTTAGTCTTCAATAGAAATACATAATCAGAATTGTTCCGTTAAACTTCTATTATTTACATTTTAGTCTATGAACTTCTACTTCCTTATCAGTAGCCCCCCTAATTCTCATGTCAGTAAATGAATGAGAACTAATTGTCTTTGAATCCTGCCATAAGCAATTCTTGAAACTGATAGTTTAAATTCAATAACATCCTTCTTTCTCCTCGAATTCCATTAGAAGCAAGTTTGATTATCTAAAATTTAACTTTATTTTCATAGAATTTTACCAGACGCGTTAACACATCAGAATATACCTTCAAATAACCAATTCGCGAGGTTACTTAGAAGTTGATCTATAACATCTAACCGTTTAGATTCATCATGAATGCCAAACTACTAGACTTACAGCTAGTATGACAGATGTCGAACTCGTGACACAATTGTATTTTTGTATTTAGTCCAATCAACACACAGGCTTTTCCATTTCTACACACCTCATCTTCCTCCTATACATTCATTAGTAATTTAATTCTCTGTTTTACAACCCAAAATTCTTGAGAGAGAAACAATAAACCTTTGACTACCTTCAACGCTTTCCTCAAACTTCCCAGTTATCTTCGCCGGAAAACTCATACTTTTCGATCAATCTTCAAATTGTTTATGAGAAAAAATCCAAAATCCAAAAGATCTAAAGCTAGGATACCCAAAAAACTCAAATCTTCAAAACCTGACGATAACCTAGTCTTTGGAGCGTACAATTATTTCTATATAAGTGAGAGAGCAGACGAGTACAGAACCGCTGAATTAATAAGCAATGCTCCCCTCGAAACATCAACCAAAACCATTTATTATGGTAATTTCAACCCCTATAAGTCCATGATTTTTCATCTTCTCCTGCTACTGAAGAGGGTGGTTCCTCTAGAGTTCAAACACCCAGAACACCTCAAAGTTCTTCTTCCCGTGTTAAAGCACCACCTCAGATTACTGGGGAATCAAACAAATCTTTTTCAAAATAAAGGGAAACGACTTTTTTTTCAACTTGTCCTCCACAAATTCGAATAAGAAAAACTTTCATAGCCCTGGGAGATGATTCTGACGCTACTCCAAATCCCTCTTCATCAGCTCCACCTACCAACTCTCCTCCCCGGATGAAGATTGTTGAGGAAGCCTTATTACCTCAACAAAATCCTTCGAGAAATATTCCATAACTAAGAGAAGAGACCTCAAAAATAGAGGAAGTTGACTCTGAAGCTACTCGATCAAACAATGGGGTTGATTCCGATGAAGGAGAGTTGGAGAATACTATAGAAAAGAGAGTTCGCAAGTTGAGAAAAAATAAGGCTCTGGTTACCATATCCGATGAGGAAAGAGCCAAAATTGGCAATAATCTGAGATCTCTTGATGATGACTATATTGTCAAACTGAGAAAAGTTCCATACATATATTATCAAGAAAGTCAAGCATCAGATATAAAGAAGAAGTGTGGAATGGGAGACCGCATTGCCTTTCGATTACCCAAAAAGGGAGAAACTCAATTAGATTGCAAAGACGGTAAGCTGGTGGTCTACCCTGAAATCATCAATTGGGGTATTCGATTCCCACTAGATCCCATGATCGTTGAGTAATTTTAACTTCAAAACCTGTACCCAACTCAAGTGACACCGAATCAATGATTCACTCTTATGTTTGTGATCATGGCCTCTCGCTTGTCCAAGATTCCGATCAGCATCAAGGATTTCATATCTTTAACAAAATTATCGAATGGACCAAGGTTTCCATTTTACTACCTTCCCTAGATGATGATTTGAAAATCATCGACGACCTTCTAGAAGCAGATAAATTTTGGAAGCAAAATTTTTATTTCATCTCAGGAGCGTGGGAAAATGGTAAGGAGATATCCGATGCCAACCCATCGAAACTAAACCTCCTCTGGAGAAATAATCGTTAGTATTATATTATCATTCTTTTATTTTAATCAAAATAATAACTGTTGTTACCTTTATTTACTATCTACTTATATGATCTTTTCAGAAATTATGAGGTGGTATGCCATTCGTTGACAAAATCCAAAGAGATATTCGTTAAGCTTGTCGTTTGGGCTGAAGCAGAATGGAACAACGCTTTTCACACCGTCTTTCAACCGATCAATTTTCTCAACAATCATTTATTTTTTATCACTCCTGGAGATTTTCCTAACGAAAATCTAATAGAACAACCAAACCCTCATCATGTTTGCAAAAGATTAATCCATCATAATTGTAAGGTATTCCTCCCCATTCGAAACAGAACAGACAGACACTTACCGCAAAAGAAAAAAACAAAAAAGGAGAAAAAGACAGCTAGCATATCTTGTGCTAGCCTTCAAAAAATTGAAGCCCAAACATTTGAAAATAAAAACAAAAGATACTACGCTTTTGACTATTTAAGAGGGTGAATAATGAGAACCTTCCTCAAAAAAGAAGAAGACTTCTACACTTTTGAAAAATAAAAGTTATAGCAGTCCTCATAAGAAGAAATATAAAACATCAGTGACCATCGAAGACACAATGTTCGATGAGGATGAGATCATAACTGCTCAAAATCAACAAAGTCCTCATCATGAAAAGGAAGCAACCAATAATGATGCTACAATCGTTATCGAAGACAATTCAGATGATGACAACCAAGATGACTATCACTTCGATCCCGATAATTTCATTTATTTCAACGAGTCACGGGAGCTTACTGGAGAAGAGGATCCTGTCAGAGAAGTTCAAACTTGTATGCACAATTTTGGGAGAAGGTCTACCATCAAAACATCTCCAGAAATCATTTGTCCTTCTGTTCATACTACATCTCTGGACGTCATTCCTCGTCATAGCCCATCGATTTTTCCTCATATTCCACCCAACCCAGATGTCCTTGCTACACTCCAACCATTTGCTGATCTCGATGTTGCAGCAAAGTCACTTTCTCAACAAGTCGAGGATTCTCACAGTAACTTGAAACAATTTCCAAAGGATATCGTTCGTTATAAAGGAATTGTCGACTCTGAGAAACAACTGAGGGAAAAATTTCAAATCACATAGTCAATCAGTTCCGCACCTTCGAACTGGCACCGACAAAGAAAAACTGATTGCTTCACATCAAAAGGAGATAAACAAGATCAAATATGAACATGTTGAGGACTTGGTTGCTGAGGAGCTTAAATCCGAGGATCTTCAAGCTTCTCTTACTACAAGCAAAACATAAAAGAAAAACTTGAGTGATGAGATAGCCACGCTGAAGACCAATTTCGAGAACGAAAAAAAAAATTGTTGTCACTACCACATAAGCTTAATGTACTCAGGACATGTTGGTTGTTATTAACAACAGTAACCATCACCCTCATTTAGTAAATTCATGCGACTTATCTAAAAATAAACCTTTCTAACTTCTAGGATGAACATCCATCACCCTCATTCGGTAAATTCATGCGACTTATCCAAAAATAAACCTTTCTAACTTCTGGAATGATATTCCTGTCGAACGGAGTCCTAGTGAAGCCTTTGATCATATCCCAAGCTCATCATCAGAGGAAGAAGAATCATCCGAATAAGAGGCATCTGAATGATATTGCTATCCTTTGAATTTGTGTTATCTTTTTTCTACTTGTCATTTTAGTATCATATTCATTGTACTTCCTCAAATTAATCTAATTGACAAATTTTTTTGTTTATATTTCATATTTATCATTAAGTTACGTGATCTTTTATTTTTTATTATAACTCATCGAATATTATGGTGCACTTGATGATAATGACCATAAAAAATTATACTTCAAACATTATAGTGCTTTTAATGAAAGTATCACTTCGAATATCACAATGCTTTTAATGAACGTAGCACTTTGAATATCACAGTGCTTTTAATGAACGTATCACTTCGAATATTATAGTGCTTTTAATGAACGTAACACTTCGAATATGGTTGTTTCTTCAAAAAATGTAACAAACACTTCGGAATATTCTACTCTTAATTAACCTCAAAGATGACCAGTCTTTGATAAGTTATCAAGACAGTTCAAATAAACACTTGTAAACAACCATTGGCCAAAAATGCATTTTATTGATAATATTGAATATGTACATAGCGCCTCATTAAAACCTTCATAGGCCAACAGAGTAGGAAAGAGTGCGCTATCCAATCAACATTAACAAATTCAAAATACAATAGATTTATTCCCAATATAACTTCAAATCATGTATATTCCACGGGTGTTGAAGCATCCTCCCCTAAATATAATAGAGACAATAAGACTCTGGCTTTATCCTTTCCACAACCATATAAGGTCCTTCCCAATTCGGGGCCATTTTTCTGACGCACTTTACCTTAGTATGCAAGAATACTTTCCTCAACACTGTATCACCTACTTTAAACTCCCATATTTTTACCTTCGAATCGTATATGTTCCTAATAAGAGTCTCGAAATGGATTAAGTTTAAATGAGCTTGAACTCTTTTTTCCTAAATCAAATCTAAATTTGTCATTTTAGCTTAATCATTATATTTATTATAATATTGAGCTATTCTAAAAAATAACATCGTAGATTCCACAGGGCTAACATCATCCATTCCACATGCCAAGGCAAAAGGAGTTTCTGTAGTAGCTTCCTTGGGAGTTGTCCGATAAGCCCAAAGTACTTGTTGCAAATAATTGGGTCATTTCCCTGTTGTCCTGCCAAATTATTTTTCAAACCATTCTAAACTAGTTTTGTTTGTCACCTCGACTTGTCCATTGGCTTGAGGGTGAAACATCATCAAAAACAATTGTTGAATTCCTTTTGATGCGCAGAATGGGTTCATTTCTTTATTATTAAACTGAAGGACAATATCCGTAGTAATTCTGAGGCACTCTGGAGCGACAAAAAATATTGTTTACAATAAATTTGATTACATCTTTTGCTTTTGTTCCAGATAATGGTTCTGCCTCAGCCTTTTTTAAAAAATAATCCACTGCTACAATTATCATTTGTCGTCCCCCAGATGCCATCGACAAAGGCCCAACCAAATCAATCCTTCATTTATCAAATTGTATGGCCTCGGTTATAGACATAAGCGAAACTGCCGACTTGTGTATAGAATTGGCAAACCTTAGACAAGTATCACAACTTTGAACCAAAATTTTAGCATTGTTCATGATTGTAGGCCAATAAAATCCTGCAAGTAAAACTCGACAAGATAAAGCTTTAAACCCGCAGTGAGCTAACCCTTCTCTATCATGCAATTCGGACAATACCTCATGTGATTCTTGCATGCTTAAACACCATAAAAATGGCATGATTAATGCTTTTTTTATATAAAATCCCATCCAAAACTATATGCCAAAGGTTTTACCCCTCAATTGTTTGGCCAATTTAGCATCACCTGACAATGTTCCTTGGACAAAAAAATTAAGAATATTTGTTCGCCAATTGCCTCGGATTACATCTGGGGAGACAAAGAGTTCCTTTATACATTCACACTGATCTGACTGGGTCAAGATCGAGGGACTTTCTTGTAACAAAATATAAGGATAATCTTCCTTATAAGCAATAATTTCTAAAGAATCAGCCACCACGTTACTTCCTCGACTAATATGCACAACAATAACATGATCAAATAGTAACATTAAATTCCAAAGATCCCGAAGATACAAAATTAAGCGATCATTTTTTCGCATCAGAAATTCCAGATACTTGATTCGCTAATAATTGAGAATCTATTTCCAAGCACACTGAAGTTGCTCCACATATTTTTGCCAACCTTAAACCAGCCAAACCAGCTTTGTATTCAGCTTCGTTATTCGAGGCGTGAAAACCAAATTTGATGGACTGAAGACTCATTTCTCTAGATAAGCAATTAATTGAAATCTGGTACTGCATCCAGAAATACTAGACCCTCCATCTGTTCGAACAACCCATCTCGAACCTACTGGTGCAACATCTTTATTTTCTTTTATATCCGATCTGCTCGAATAAAATTCAACGAAAAAATCTGCCAACACTTGAGCTTTTATTGCAGTTCGAGGTGCGAAAAAAATATCATAATCTCCTAACTATACTGACCATTTGGTCATCCTCCCCGATATATTAGGTCGTTGCAAAACATTTTTTAAAGGGAATGAAGTTCGGACTTCGATAGTATGAGCTTGGAAATAACGACACATTTTTCTAGCTGGAATCACCAATGCTAATGTTAATCTCTCAAGCTTCAAATACCTCTTTTCTGCAGCCACTAAACTTTTACTGATATAGTATACTGGCTTCAGAATTCCTGAATCTTCACTAATCAGCATCGCACTTAGTGCAAAATCCAATATCGCAATATGCAAAAATAGCTTCTCTCCACTTCGAGGTTTTGACAAAATATCTGGTGATGATAAAAAATTCTTTATACTTGTAAATGAAACTTCACACTCCGATGTCCATTCAAATATGATTGGCCCTCGCAACATTTGACAGAAATAAAAGCACTTGTGAGAAACTCTAGAAATAAATCTATTAAGTGCTGCTAACCTTCCTGTCAAAATTTGCACTTCTTTAACAGATCGAGGTGAATTCATTGTTGTTAGAGCTTTCAACTGTGATCAACTTCTATTCCTCTTTCACTAATAACATAACCCAAGAAATTCCCTGATCGAACTCTGAATGTGCACTTTTCAGGATTAAGTTTCAACCTGATTGCCCTTAGATTTAAATATATTTCCTCTAAATCCTCCAGCTGCGCACCATCCTTCAAGATTTTTACCATTATATCATTAATATATACATCCATGTTTCTTCTGATCTGGGTGGCAAAAGCTTTACTCATCAACCTTTGATAAGTAGCTCCAGCGTTTTTCAATCCAAATGGCATAACCTTGTAACAATGCAACCCCCTGTCCGTTATTAAGGTTAATAATTTATTTCCCGAAATGGAATCAATCAGTTGATCTATTCGAGGAACAGGAAACAGATCTTTAGGACCGGCTCGATTTAAGTCTGTAAAACCCACACACATTTTCCACTTCCCATTCTTCTTTTTGAATACTATTGGATTCGTCATTGATAAGGGATAGTGTGACTCCCTTATATGCTCGACCATGGATAATCGATCCACTCTAGAAACTGTTACTTCTGCTTTCTTTGATGAAAATGCCCCTCTTTTTTGAATTGTTGCCTTTACCTTTGGATCAACAACTAAACTATGATAAATTATTTCAATTGGTACTCGTGTCACATCCTCCGTTTTCCAAGCGAAAACGTCCAAATTAAAAGACAAGAATTCTAGGAGTTGTTGACGTAGAAGTGGAGTCAGTAAGGTTCCAATTCGAAGTATTCTTCCTTCCAAAAACGTATATTCCTTTATTGGTTCACTTACTGTCAAAGACCCTGAGGTTTCCTAGGATCGTCAACTTTTTCTTCAAAATTTGAGGTTAACCCCCTCTGGCTGTTATTCATTCATCAAGTCTCCACGGCTAGATCCTCGGATTTGAAGTGCAATGGCATATAACTCTCTTGCAGCTTTCTGGTCACTTTGAATGACCCCGATACGATCCCCTACCACATATTTAAATCATTGATGGTGAGGTTTATTTTTGTTTGAGGGTAATTTTGTCCAGAGTTTTGTGGTATTTTAAAGGTATTTATTGTTTGGATAGAGTGTTGAGGGAGAATTGAGCTGCCTGGTTGTATTTAATTTTCATTACCCTTATTAAATGAAAGTGTTTGGTATGTATACCCTTAATTTTGGGCCACATGGGCTTTCGGGTTGACTTATGGTTTCAGGTCGAGTTCAAAGACCCATTAGTATTAAGCAAGTAGATAATTAGCTTAGTCATGAAGTGATTAAGTTTTTAGTACATTAGTTCAGTCCGAACGGTTCAGTGGGTGGATGTTGTCCGAATTGCCCCTGTCCGGTTCTCATAAAGAGTGACAACAAATTCCGGACTCATCAGTAGCCCCTTTTTTAGGTTGTGTTCGAAGGCCTTTGACAAGACCTAAAAAATAGCTCAAGTGTAATTATAACTTTGTCCGGACATTTCGAAAATGTGTAACGACTTTATTCGGACAGACTGAATCCCTTAGAAGCTGAGCAGTTTCACCAGAGATCGTAAGACACGTGTCCTTCTCTGATTTACCACACCGGTCGTTTTTCTCCTAGAATGGCGCTCCCACTTGCTTCAAAAAACAACTTCTTCATTTAATGCGAATGACATCAGCGCCTCCTTTAATCATTGCATCTACCTTTTCGAATCCTCCTAGGTATCGTAGCATCATCTACCTGATTAGTATAAATCAGTTCACTTTTCACTATTTCATTATCTTCATTATCTCTAATCTCTCAAACTCCAAAGCTTTCATCTCTCAAAAAACCTTTCTTTTGGTGTGAGTTTATGTTCACAGCAAGAAACGCTTTGGTAAAAGGTGGGTGGCTCAATTTGTCAGAGTTGGAAAAGGCTCAAAAGGTTGAACGAGAAAGGCGCATCGCTGCAGGCCTCCTTGTTTCCCCTGTTAATAAACCAGAAACACCAAGCTCAGAGCCTGATCGGGGTTCTTCTTCAACTAAGAGTGCTAAAACTAGGAGGTTGTTCGAGTCCAATCTTTCACCAATCGTTTCGGGCTCATCGGTCCAGGAGTCAGAGCCTGTTGTTGAACCAAGACAGGCAGTCACAAGCTTTAAGAAATCTTCCCCATTTATTGTTATGGGATTAGATGCTGATATCTCCCCGGAGAAGCTGGTAGATAGACGAAGGGGTCGTCTGGTAAAAGGGCAGACTGCTGGCACACAGCCTAAACCAAAATCCACGCCTTCGAAATTCGGGGCAAAAAGTAAAACCACAGGGTCAGAAGCACCCATGAAAACTCACAAGGACAAGCTGTCCGGTCCGGAGGCAACTAGCTCTAGTCTTCGAAAAGAGACCTCCGAGTCCGAGCCCCAACCGGACTCTAGACCCCAAGAGGGAAAGGATGCTCAACAATTTGGAGGGCTTACTGAGCCAATCACCAGCCCCTCTCTTCCTAAGACAGCTGTCAACCCCTCTATGGTAATAGAGGATGTAATGGAGGATAGCATCGAAGAAGCCCCTTTCGAAACTGACGTCTCCGGGAAAACAAGCGAAACTGCCATGACTACGAAGAGCAAAGGCAAATAAAAAGTATGCTTAAAGCACCCGGACCTGCCGGAGTGTCTTGTGGGATAGGTGGGCCCTTGTTTTCACAAGGTAAATGTTAAATATTTGTTGGCTATGCAGAAAATCAAGTACGCTTTCATTCACACAGCTGAACTTGGCCAGATAAGGACAAAGTGGGGTATTCCATAGAATGTCAAAGTAAGGATCCCAATCGATCCCAATCTATATCGACTTGTTCAAATGGGGAGTAAGGCTTCCCTTGGACCCAAAAATAGTAAGATATTTCCATCTGATTAAGCTGTGCCCAAGCCAGCTAAGCCCCAATGCATGGTTCACTCTTATGGCATGTATCATGGCTTCAAGGCTCTCCGGAATTCCTCTTCCGATGGAGCAATTTGCTGTCGTGGCAAGCCTCTGCAGAAATCGTCTCATCCCTTTCTATCACTTCAACATGGGTGACAACTACAAGGTGGTGGATGACTTGCTTGAGTCAGATAAAGGCTAGAAGACTCAATTTATGTTCGTCAGCGGTGCTTGGGAGAATGGGAAGAAAATTAAAGCTTGTGTCAACCCAAACATGCTCTCCAGCACATGGCGAAGTGATGGTAATAATCTCACCAGATACTTCTACTTATAATCTCAAGCACACATAATTCCGCAACCAAATACACTTCCTAATTATGCAACCTAAAATGTTCTTAATTTCCCAACCCAATGCAGTGTCTAATACAAAGTAATTTCTCAACCCTTTTATGCAACCACTTGATGACGTTTTACTCAACCACCTATAATGTAATTTCAAAACCCTTTTACGTAACCACCCGTAACGTATTTTCGGAACCAATTAACACATAATTTTGCAACTATATCGGTTAATCCAAAAATCATTGTTTTCCAGATAATTGTCAAAATATTTATATGATCAACATAAATAAAAATTATATAATCATAAAAACAACAACAAAATAACTCGACACAATAAACAATATTAAAAACAAAAAACAAAAATCACATGTGAATCGATAAGTACCCAAGAACAAAAACAATCATACAAACGACCGAAAATTACAAAAGATATCAGTAAAAAAGACGAAAAAAGCTGTTCTTAAATAATAAAATATATTTTAAATAATTTTTTTTTGAATGAATAAAAAAAACGATAACAATTACAAATAACAATCCGGAATACAATAATATTAAAATAATTAATAATAATTTACTTTCAAAACTATGTTGTTATCCATATTTTTTCAAACTAAAATCTAGTTAATAATTAATATAGATTATATCGGAAATCTAATTTTAATATTGTTTATTCCTTCAATAATACCAACTTTTATTATTTTTGACGGTAATAAAAAGGAATGTATTTTAGACAAAAAAAAAAAAATGTAAAATCAGTTTTAAGAAAACACATTGGTCTGGAATAGTCTGTTATTTTAAAATAGAAAAAAACATTTCCAAAATATATTAAAAGGACAAGAAAAAGACGAATATAATAAATAAGACAAAATGCAAAAGAATAGTTTTAAGCCGGATCTAGATAATTATCTCACTCTGTTCCAGTAAAACCCTAAGTCAATAGCCACCTCCATTTCCATCATCAGTGGCACCAACTCATGTACTAATCTGCCCATCCGATCAATCCTAATTGATCTCTTCTCAGGTAGTTCCTCCTCTGTTCTGTTTCTTCTTTTGTCTCTGTCCTTCGCACGGTTGTTTATAGTCTAGCTAGAGGGTTTTGCAAGTCTATTTGTCTTTTCTTCTTGCGACCTAAGTCATTTACTTGGCCGTGGCTGACGGTGGCCTTCTGCTCATAGATAGTAATACGGCTTATTAGATACAATGATTATAGGAATAAGACGTTCTTTGGTGAATGATGATAAGTGCTTGCTAAATTGCTAAATAACATTATTAGCTGCCGAAGTTTGCATGAAATTTCTTCTGCAATTCTCTATTTTCAGTATGGATGACTGTTCACAGACCAAGACATGGACATAGATATATTTGGCTATGTAATTGTGTTTTTGACTGGTGCCATTGTATGTATTCTTCTTGTCCTTTGAATTGAATGTTTAATTAGTAGATTTGAACAAATAATGCTTTTTGTGTTTGAGGGGAGAGAAATGGTATTTATTTATTTTGTTGAATTTTTGCTTCTGTTTGGAGGACTACACTATAGGTTATCCTTGGGCTCTGCGTCTCTATAAGTCTACTTAGGTGTTTGGGTGTTTGTTCTTCTTAGGAGTTTCCCGGTTCTTTGTTCTTCCCAGCACCAATCGTGCACATTTGCTTGTCAGCTGCGATTTAGCATTTGTTTATATGTTATTCTGTAGTTGCATTAGATACATTATCTGATGCAGTGTTCATTCATTATTTTCATTTCAAGGGCGTTTATATTGCCAGTTTTTTTTTTTTTAATGTCTGCTTCTCTATTGTTGGTTTCATTCCTTTTCTTTTTCTTTGCTCTTAGCTGTCTTTGTTTCTTAAGAGTTCTAGGGGTGACCTTTGTTCTGTGGCCTTTATTTGTCTATTGTTAATGTAAAATTTATTTTGCTTTAATATTTGATGGTCATATTTGATCTAAACCTGGTATTCGGTAAGATTCCATGAACTCGTGAAACAAGAGAATCCTACCCAAGATGAGAATTGAGTTCATTTGGAAATGAGTTCCACTTTATTTGTTCATTTGATCCAAATACACCATAGGTATGACCTTCACTATTACGATTTAATCTTTCTTTTCTTTCTTGGAGTCTTTATCGTTATGGATTCTTTTTGGTTTTTTACACAATTGGGGTAGGTAATGCCAATATTTATCTGTTTCGACACGTCACTAGTTGTACTTTTCATTTAGTTATTAAGATTGATCCTACAAGTTCATTGAAATAAAATTTATGTGACTGTCTAAATCCAATTTTCAGAATGTTTTTTACTGAGATGCATGCATCAGTAGTTTCCTTCGATAGCTTTCTTCTTTTGTTGCGTCTAAACGATCCTTTATTGATTTTGTATTAGCTTTAAAAGACACAACTAAATCAGATGCAAGGTATCAAATTCTCCTTTGCTTCCGATGATCCTCCACTTGCGGTCATTCTGGCTTTCAAGCTTGCAGGCGGTCATTTACCTACTGATACCACAGCTGCTGTCCCTACATTTGTCTTTCCTGATGGGTATGCCTGTCTTTTGAATTCTGGTTTAGTTTTTTGAGGTGTTGTGATGTCAGAGTTGAGAATGTATGTTTAGTTATCTCCAACATGTGCATTTAAGAATCGGAGATCTGACGTAGGACAGAAATAAACAGATAGAGTTGGAATCACTCCAACAACGAGCTTCGCGCTCAAGGCTTCACACCTAAGGTTAGAGCTTCACGCTCAAGGCTTCGCGCCTAATTTAGAGCTTCACGCCCAAGGTTTCTACACCTAGGGTTCCTTTCACAGGATATGAGTAAGACTCGACTTTTTTTATTTCTCCAAAGACTGCCTTATACAATCACCTTACATCCTTTATATAGGAGATAATAAGACTCTAAGGCTTGTTGTAATTTCAAAAGACCCCAAGTTACTGACTTATTAAAAGCATGTAATAAAAAGGTAATAAAGAGCTCCACATAATTGTGACTCTTAGTTTCTGTTCTGCATCAAGATCTATATTAGTGTTCAGCTCATATTTTTTTGGCTAATGCATCCATATTATTTACTTCATAGTTATTAACCGTTCATCCATCATGTTAAGAATCGAGCCTTTTCTCATAGGCTAAAATTGTGTGGGTCCAATGTTCTTCTTCGCTATCTCGGGCGGACAGCAACAATTCATAATTTCTATGGCAAGAATGCCTTTGAGGCTTCACAGGTAACACTGTTTTTCTCACTCAATTTGGCTGCTATCCTTTCTCTTGATCATTGTTAAAGCTATTTACACAAAATTTGCATGTTGATCACCATTTTGGCAGATTGACGAGTGGCTGGAATATGCACCCATCTTTTCATCAGGCTCAGAGTTTGAAATTGCGTGTAACCATGTTGATAAGCATCTGCAGCTGCATACCTTTTTGGTAGGCCATTGTTTTACAATAGCTGATGTTGCAATCTGGTCATACCTTGCAGGTAAGAGCTCACACATCACCCAGTGTCTTTTTTTTTGCAATATTGACATATAGGTGATGCTTGACTAACTGGGTCCAACAAAGTATGCACCTTTATAACCCACACAAATTCTACTATGTAATTGTCACTTTGAAAGTTTAATTTAACTTTTAAAAGTGTGTGTAAAATAGATAGAAACTATAAACTTCTTAAAGTTAGTGCATATTCTAATTGTTAAATCTTATTTTTACTAATTAACGAATTTATTATGAAAAAAGGAAAATTTATATGACAGTACTTTATGATTATTATATGCGGGGTTTACCAGTCGCTTTTAAAATAGCTTATCCCTTGATTGTGCTATAGAGAAACTTCCATCTGCTGCTGGGCTTTTATAATATCTATAACTCATTGGCCTCTTATTTGATCTTCTCCGGAGGTGAGTTTTCTTAAATATCTGGTACTGAATTATAGGTACTGGGCAGAGATGGGAAAGCCTAACAAAGTCAAATAAGTTTCAGAATTTGGTGCGATGGTTCAACTCTATATTTGCTGAGTATAAAGATGCCTTGAGTGAAGTCACCACAGCATATGTTGGTAAAAGAGATGCTGGAAAGAGATCAACAACTAAACTAAAAGCACAAGCTAACCCCTCTGCAAAGAGCACAAACGGGGATGTTTTGGACAAGGCAAAAGCAGGTAGTCGATCTTCTTCTGAAGTTGATTTGCCAGGTGCGGAAGTAGGTAAAGTGCGGTTGCGGTTTGCCCCAGAACCAAGTGGTTTTCTACATATTGGCCACTCAAAAGCAGCACTGATGAACCAGTATTTTGCTCAGCGCTACCAAGGACAACTTATTATACGGTTTGATGATACCAACCCTGCAAAAGAAAGCAATGAGTTTGTAGACAATCTGCTTATAGATATTGAGACTTTGGGCATCAAATATGAGGCTGTTACATATACTTCGGACTATTTTCCTGATTTGATGCAGATGGCTGAACGCTTGATGTCTGAGGGTAAAGCTTACATTGATGACACCCCACGAGAGCAAATGCAGAAAGAAAGAATGGATGGTATAGAATCCAAGTGTAGGAATAATAGCATAGAGGAGAATTTCAGACTTTGGAAGGAAATGATTGCAGGATCTGAAAGAGGTTTACAATGCTGTCTTCGCGGGAAGTTAGACATGCAAGACCTGAACAAATCCCTACGGGACCCCGTCTACTATCGTTGCAATCCTCTTCCCCACCATCGTATTGGATCAAAATATAAAATATATCCTACTTATGATTTCGCTTGTCCATTTGTTGATGCAAAAGAAGGTATTACACACGCTCTTCGATCTAGTGAATACCATGACCGAAATGCTCAATATCATAGGATACAAAAAGATATGGGAGTCCAAAAGGTTCATATTTATGAATTTAGCCGATTGAATATGGTCTATACACTTCTTAGTAAGCGTAAGCTTCTCTGGTTTGTTCAAAATGGAAAAGTTGATGGATGGGATGATGCTCGTTTCCCAACTGTCCAAGGAATTGTTCGTAGGGGTCTCAAAGTCGAAGCACTTATACAATTCATACTCGAACAGGTAAGGCGAGATGGTAATCTGATGTTTAACCTTTTTTTATCAGAATCTAAACAAATCCCGCCAGAAGCATGGTGAGCATTGAAACATTACTTGCTATCATATGCAAAAGTATAATCGACTGACTTAAAAAAAAATTGACGAGCTGGCATCTTATCTGTTTATAGCTGTATTTATGAAGTTGGTTTCATTATTTCAAAAGTGTTGACCTATCTACATCAATGTTACAGGGAGCGTCTAAGAATCTCAATCTAATGGAATGGGACAAACTCTGGACTATTAATAAGAAGATAATTGATCCAGTTTGTCCTAGGCATACTGCTGTTATCGAGGAAAGACGTGTATTGTTGACCCTCATCGATGGTCCTGATAGATCATCTGTTCGCATCATACCAAGACATAAAAAATATGAAGGTGCTGGAGAAAAGGCTTCAACATTCACAAAGAGGATATGGATAGAACATGTTGATGCTTTGTCTATCTCCGTAAATGAGGAAATAACATTAATGGACTGGGGAAATGCTATAGTGAAGGAGATTACAAAGGACCAGGATGGAAATGTCTTGCAGTTAACAGGAGTTTTGCATCTTGAAGGATCTGTCAAAACTACCAAGTTAAAACTGACGTGGCTACCTGAAATTGAAGAACTAGTTAACCTCACATTGGTGGAGTTTGACTATCTAATAACAAAGAAAAAGGTTGGTTTAATTAATTTGTATTTGGTTATAAATAAAACATTGTATTGTTATTATTATGGTTTGTGTCTTACCATAGTGTATTATTGCTGCAGCTGGATGAAGGAGAAGATTTTCAGGATGCGGTGAACCCAATCACAAAGAAAGAGATAGCAGCAGTTGGGGACTCCAACATGCGGAATTTGCAGCGGGGAGAGGTACTGCAGCTGGAGAGAAAGGGCTACTTTAGATGTGATGTTCCTTTTATGAAACCATCCAAGCCTGTAGTTCTGTATGCAATCCCAGATGGGCGCCAGCAGGGTGTTAAGTAGAGAATATGAGAACACTTTTATTCTGTTCTACTGCTTAAGGATTCATATGGCATTTTATTTTGTTGCTCGTGTAAGAATTGGGAGAAGGCTCAGTCTTGTGTTATAATTTCAGAATTGGACATGCAATTGTCAAGTTGAATTGTTTTTACTTTTATATAGTACACGACATGACATACTTGCTAGCTATTATTAGTATAGTCAATGGGAAGTAGCCAATGCTAGAAAATTTTCAAATATGTAACGGTAATAATTCGAATGGCGTATTATTTATTATTACTATTACTATTACAAAATGGTTATTTCTTAGGTACAACAAACTTAGACTTGACCCTCTGGATCTCCGTGCTCGTAAGTGTAAAGGCCTTAGACAAAACATCGTCTGGGACGGCAGGGGTGGCGCCAAACAAAGTAGCTCCAATTGACTGAGTTCCTGGTAACTGGCTGTTAAAAGTGGCAATGACTGAAGCAGGCTGGTTTCTGTTGCTGTTCTTCTGGAAGTGCACTAATCCTCTTGGGAAAACAAAGACATCACCTCTGTTGAGGGATTTGAAAATGAGCTTATTGGCTGAGGTTATGAATCCCACGTCCAGCTGACCCTGGAGTACAAACACAACCTCCGAGGCTCGCGGGTGGATGTGGGGAGGGTTGAGGCCGCCAGGGGCGTAGTCTATACGCGACATAGAGATGCCCTGTGTGTTCAGCCCTGGGATCTTCTCAACGTTGCCTGCGGTTACCAAAGACCCCATGCTGGTGTTGGTGATACCGGGGGTGGCGAGCCCCTGAAAGTAGAAATCCATCTCTGTTATGCTTGCTGGGTCTTTACAGGCGTACCCATTAACCTTGGTTCCTGCATAAGAAGAGAGAGAGAGAGAGTCAGTGAAAGCAAGGGCATGGGAAATCAAAAGTAGTACCTGAACCAGAAAGTGAACCTGAGGAAAGATCAGCCACACAAACATCTTGAAGCATCTCAGGATCTGCGCTTACAGATAAAACAGCCAACAATAGAAACAGGGTCCTCATGGTAGATTTGATCATCATTCTTTGGGGAATCAGTTCTTTTGTTTTCTTTTAAAATTAAAAGATATAAAGAGAGAGAGAGTGTTGCAAACCTAAAAGAAGGGTGCAGATAATTATAGGCAACTGTTTGGATGAAGGAGAGACGAAAATGGAAACAGTATTTATTTAGGATTTAGTTGATAAGAGGTAGATAGGCATCGTTGATTTAATTTTCAAACACATCCTTCAGAGCCCTACACGTGCCAAAACTAGTCAATCTGCATTGCTCCTTTTCCACTTACATTTTACTTTTCTAAATATTATTGTTATCACATTAAACCTTACGCACGTTTATTGTATTTTTAAAAATCGCGGAAATATAGCTGAAATACAAATACTATTAACAAAATGAACCATCTATTTTTCTGTTATGAACAGGATTTATAATAATGTTAATATAGGATATAAACAGTAACAGTTTAGTCTGGTTACTCCGAAATTGTGAATATAATTTTTAATATAATTATATTTTATTCCGCTTATCTGTGAGCACACAAATTTTGTGAAAAATGGTTAACACACCCTAAATTTCTAAAATATAGTTATCCCAACCTAAATTTGTAAAAAAATAGTCTAAATATTGAAAATAAAATATGTAAACTTAGAAAGTCCTACATATTGGGAGCACGTTTTAAAAATAATAATAGGTATATTTAATATTTAATTTTTATTTTTATTTCACTATTACTATTTCGAAGATATCTGTTTTTATTAATATTCAATCTTTTATATATTTTTTTTTTCTTTTTTATTATCTTAAAAATAAAATAATTAACCTAAATTATAATTAATATTCATTTTATATTTACCAAAAATATAAAAACTCTCTCGGAATGTTAAAAGCATCCCAAGAGACTCTCCATAATTGGATAAAAATAAAGAGAATTTTGACACTATTATTTTTAGTTATCAATGTTTATAAGTATTATAAAAAAAATAAGCAAATTTTTTAGATATAGCCTCTAACCGACTAGGTAGTATGCCTTACCAAATAAAAATATGTAAATATACAACATCTTTTACATTAAGTTGTGGAAACATTTTTTTAATAAAAAAAATAAATATATATGCTATCAATCGTGAAACAAAAAAGTGGTTGGGATGCTCTAAAAACATGTATTTGGATATATTAAATCATAACATGTTTGTTAACATGTTACTCATTCAATCAACATATTAATTACCATATTAACTAAAAAAAAAGCCACATAATCGTTTTTTTTATATATATATATTTTATTTTGTTTGTGTTTTCAATTTTTTTTTTTTTATTTTTAGGGTTTGTTAACAAATGTAAAAATAATATATATTCTTTATAAAAATAACAATAAATTTTAATATATTAGTTTGAAAAATATATTGAAAAACATGATATAATAAAATCAAATTTAATACTTTAAATAATATATAAAAATAAAATAGAATTGGTTATATAAAAAATATTTTTGAAAAATAGATGGAAACAAAATTTATATAAAAGAGTATAATAATAAAATTAATTTTGTATCAAACATAATTCATAATATATATATATATATATATACCTATACATATATTAATCTAATGAATTTTTGTTTCAGATATATATGTTTTGGCCCGAACTAAGGCCTTACACTTAAGAAATGAGAGACATGCCAAAAGGACCAAGGACCCGGTTTTTCCAATGGGTTAGGATCCAACCTTAAACTAATACACAGAAGGTAAACCATAATTTATAATAGATCGACCGATTTCTTTTCCCTCTCTCACAGATCTTTTTTCTTTCTTCAGTAAGCTGCTTCTTTCTTCACCAGGTTAATGAATTTTCCTGCCATTAGACTCTAAAAAATTTGCTTTATACGGATGAGGATGGCACCCTCAACGAATTCAATCTTTCGATGCTTCTATTTGTTAATTTTAAAGTAAAGCTTGAAGAATTGTGTATAATGTTGGGTTTGATTAACTCCAAAGTATGGAATAGACTCTCATGGAGCTAATTTCAGGAATTTCACTTGATTGTAGCAGAGAACCCTAATTTCATGGAAAGGGTTATGACAAGAAGAGAACTACCTCTTGATTACACCCTCAGAGAAGTCTAACTTGAGAGATAGATGATATATGTAGTTTGTTATCACAGAAACAATGTTGAATAGCTATATTTCACACACACAATGGACTGTATTGAGAACTCAAAAGCTTGTCTCTCTTTTCTTGTTAATCAACTAAAATAGAAAGTACAATATATAAGACTGTAACGTTCTAAAAATGCCTACAAAGTAGGAACCAACTACACCTAAACAAACTCCACTACCCCATGACTTAATCAACTCCTACAAACTCTCTGAAAACCCACGACCAGAACAACCGAACAACTACAGCAAAAACACGAAACAAAAAAAAACAAATAATAAAAGAAATAATTTAAGATTAATCCCAACATTCTCTCCCTTAATCTTAAATTTTATCAGTCAATTACTTAACCCCCAGAAGTTGTCTCATACGCTCAAACTTGACTGTTGTTAGAGCTTTGGTTAGGATGTCTGCTCGCTGGTAATCACTCGACACATGCTTCACCACGACTTCGCCACGTTCAATGCACTCTCTAATAAAGTGAAAACGTACATCAATATGCTTACTACGACCATGGAAAACAGGGTTCTTTGCAAGATCAATAGCTGACTTATTATCAATATACAAGATCACTGGACCAATGCTTTCCCTAGTCACTTGCTGCATCACATTGCGTAACCAAATACTTTGACAAGCAGCTGCAGTAGCAGCCATAAACTCAGCCTCACATGAAGATAACACTACACACCTTTGTTTCTGAGACACCCATGTCACCAAGCTTTCATTTAAATAAAACGCCATCCCACCTGTGCTCCTTCTGTCATCAATATCACCACCCATGTCACTGTCTGAGAAGCTTGTCAAGACATTATTTCCACTCATCCTCGAGTACACAAGCCCAAGCCCAAGTGTCCCCTTTACATACCTCAGAATTCTCTTCACTGCATTTAAATGTAAAACAGTTGGGTGCTCCATATATCTGCTCACCATGCCTACTGAGAAAGCAATATCAGGTCTAGTATGGACCAAATATCGCAAACCTCCCACCAAACTTCGATATTTTGTACTGTCAACCTCTTTTCCACCTATATCCCTGGTCAGCTGCTCACTTGGATCCATGGGGTACTTGGTTGCATTGCAATCTGACAATCCTGCCTGCTCAAGCAACTTCTTTGCATACCCACTTTGCTTCAGTTCAATAACTCCATTTCTTTGCTTAACCTCTATTCCCAAATAATAAGCCAAATGCCCCAAGTCACTCATTTCAAACACTTGACTCATCTGCTTCTTAAACAGCTCTATACTCGACATCTTTGTACCTGTTACCAGAATATCGTCGACATAAACTGCAATTATCAATACCTCGTCTGCGCTACTTCGAGTGTACACGGCTTGTTCAGATGGACAACGTTTGAACCCCAATTTCTCCAGACAGCTATTTAACTTGGCATACCAGGCACGTGGTGCCTGTTTCAAACTGTACAGCACTTTAAACAATTTATAAACCTTTTCTTCATGTCCACTCTTGATGAATACCTTTGGCTGTGACACATAAACTTCTTCACTAATATCTCCGTTGAGAAACGCAGTCTTAACATCTAAGTGATGTACTTGCCAACTATTTTTAGCTGCTAGAGCAAGCAACAGACGAACTGTTTCGAGCCTAGTAACCGGTGCAAATACCTCTTCATAGTCGATACCATGTTCTTGTACGTAACCCTTTGCAACCAAACGAGCCTTATGCTTTATAACTTCTCCATCTGCATTCTTCTTTATCTTGTATACCCATTTTAAATCAATAACCTTTTTCCCTACTGGTAACTTGGTTAATTTCCATGTCCCATTCTTCTCGAGGGAGTCCATCTCACCTTGCATAGCCAATCTCCAATTCTTATCTCCTACAGCTTGTTCAAACTTCTGTGGCTCCTCAGTTCCTACAAATAGAAGTTCTTGCTCCAACTCTATCTCCTCAGTGTTATCATACACTTCCTGAAGTGATCTGAACCGCAAAGGCTTACCACTATCATCATATCTGTGTGAACTAACAGTCGTTCCTGGTGATCTCGAGGAACTCTTCGCTTCATCTGTGCTACTGACAGGAGATCGTGTTGGCGTCTCATAATCACCCTCCCAAGTATCACTGTCATTCAAATGTTCTGCCTCTCCACTGTCTACGTTTTCAAACATGTCTGGGACCACAAAGACATCTTCGTTGCGAGCATCACTTTCTTCAGACTGTTTGAAACACCAGTTCTTTGTCTCTTCAAACACCACATCTCGACTTATATATATATGATTGCTCATAGGGTCGTATAACCTATATGCTTTAGTACCAGGCTCTCGTCCAAGATTAATTACTGCCATACTTCTGTCGTCTAATTTCTTCGTGTGACCTTCAGAAATTTTCATGTGTGTTAGACAGCCAAAAACACGAATGTGGCTCAAGTTTGGCTTTGTTTCAGTCCATGCTTCGTATGGAGTCTGATTCGACAAGGCACGTGTTGGAAGTCGATTCAGAACATATACCGAGTGACGAACAGCCTCTCCCCACAATGTTGCTGGCAAACTCATTTCCTTCAGAAAACAACGAGCCATTTCAACAACAGTTCTATTCCTCCTTTCTACGACTCCGTTTTGCTGAGGAGTGTACAGAGCCGTGAAGTGCCTTTCGATTCCATTATCCTCACAGTAAGTCTTAAAATCATTTGAGACGAACTCACCTCCACGATCAGTTCTGAAAACTTTGATCTTCTTTTCTGCACCATCTTAACCTGAGCTCGGAATTTCTTGAACACACTAAAAGCTTCATTCTTACTTTTGAGCATATACACCCACATAACTCGACTGAAATCGTCCACCAACAAGAAAAAATATTTGTTTCCTCCAAGTGTAGGTGGCTCAATTGGACCGCATAAATCACCATGTACCAGCTGTAGGACCTTTGTTGATCTATATGTCGCTCTCTGAGGAAATGTCTTTCTTACTTGTTTTGAGACCAAACAGCCTTTGCATACATCTCTCGTCTGACTTGTGTTAGGTAGGCCAGACACCATATTGTTTTTGTACATCAAGGACATCGACAAGTAATTTACGTGCCCTAAACGAATGTGCCAGAGATTTGACACTTCTTCCAATTTTGACATCAAACAGCTTGGACTCACAGTTTCAGCCAACAATTTATACAGCCTATTCTCAGAACGCTTTACTTTCATGAGTACATTTCCCTTCTCTTCATACACCCAGAGATAATTACCTTTCAAGACAAATTTATTTCATTTCTCAGAGAGTTGACCCAAACTTATAATATTACTACACAGGGAAGGAATGTAGAATACCTCATTTAACGTACGTTCTTCCCCATTTTTGCACTTGAAAGTAATCGTCCCCTTCCCTTGAATTTTCACGGTTGAACCATCACCAAATTTTACTGATCCTGTGATTCCTTCATTCAACTCCACGAATTTTCTTCTATCGCCCGTCATGTGATTGCTAGCCCCATTATCTAGGTACCACACATTTGAGGTTGATTTGTTTTCTCTGTCTTCAATCATCACCTTTGGTGTCACTCTTTCTTCGTTTAGCATCACTTCTTCGCATTCTTTGTTATGCTTTGCTAATAATAGGGTTGGTTTGTCTTCCTCTATCTGTGCCATTAAGGCCTCCTGCCTCACCTCACTTTCACGCCTTGGTTTCTTACACTCGACTGCGATGTGACCATAGGTGTGACAATTGTAACACCTCACTTTACTCTTATCCCATCTATTACGGCCTCCCACATTTGAGCTACCTTCAGTGTTGCCTCTATTCCTCCTTCTCTGCCATTCTTCCCTAGAAAATAACAACTTGCTTTCACCACTTTCTTTCTTACGCCGTTCTTCTTCTGTTAGCAGTACATGTCCTCCCGTGACTTCTGTGTTTCTTTTCAATCTCTCCTCATGTGCCTTTAGCGAACTAATCGCCTCCTCCACCGTCATGTTCTCCAAATCACCAAATTGCTCTATGGTTGATGTTATCTGCATGAACTTCGGTGGTACTGCACGCAGCAGTTTCTTAACCACATAGGCTTCCGTCACTTCCTCACCAAGGACTCGAATATTTGTTGCCAATCCAACAGGCTTCAGACTGAAATCATCAATAACTTCTGAATCCTTCATGGTCATAGCTTCGAACTCCGCCTTTAGAGTTTGGATTTTCGCAGCTTTAGCTCTAACTGCGCCTTGACACATAGTCTGTATCGCCTCCCAGGCCTCTCTTGCCTTCTTCTTTCCAGAGAGAGTCAACAGTATCTCCTCGGGGATACTCTGGTAGATCATTGCCATAGCCACCTTGTCCGCCTTCTCTTTCGCAACTGTTTCTGGGTCTGTTGGTTCCACAGCCTCCCAAACTCCATTAGCCTGCATTAAAACCTGCATTTTCATTGACCAAACTGTATAATTCGTCTTGGTTAACATTGGATAGCTTAAGCCCATCGATCCACCTTTGCTTTTCCCATTATCCATTGCTTTCGACGTGAATCTCTTGCTGATAATACCGAACCTTGCTGCTCTGATACCAAATGTAGTTTGTTATCACAGAAACAATGTTGAACAGCTATATTTCACACACACAATGGACTGTATTGAGAACTCAAAAGCTTGTCTCTCTTTTCTTGTTAATCAACTAAAATAGAAAGTACAATATATAAGACTGTAACGTTCTAAAAATGCCTACAAAGTAGGAACCAACTACACCTAAAAAAACTCCACTACCCCATGACTTAATCAACTCCTACAAACTCTCTGAAAACCCACGACCAGAACAACCGAACAACTACAACAAAAACACAAAACAAAACAAAACAAATAATAAAAGAAATAATTTAAGATTAATCCCAACAATATAATGGGTTCAGTTTCCTCCTGATTAATGAAGGATTTTTCTCTTTTTTCCAATTCCACTCAAAGATATTGCAATTCATCACTCTTCAGGTATGCTTATCTTCACAGATTGAGCTGTTATTCTTACTGTTTTAATGTGTTATAGTTGATTTATAGTAAGCTTTATATTCATCCCGCTAATAGTCAGAAGATACTAAGCGACTCAAATGGTTTTCCACTGAGGTTACTACTTGATCTCAAAAGCTCAAATCAGATGAATACAGTAGGTACGGCATTGCTTTATTTCCTCAAATTTCTATGATTAAAACGCTTAGATAACCCATTGATTTTGTGCGAAACATCATGTACCCCAAGTCTTCTAGTATTCAGCTTCCTCACAGTGTCAGCAACGACACATGTCATCCAAACTTCATGTATTTTCTATAGTCTATCCCAGCTATCCTGAAAAACAAAGAAAACCAATAGTCATTATGTTCTAATGTAAAAGTAGCCTACTTGGAAACTTCAAACTGAAGTTTTCAGCTTAAAAACTGTTAGTGCATTCAGAGTTTTCTTTGGTCTTTGAGGTAGATTTACAAGAATAACTTCAATAGATCTCGCAATGTATTCTTACACCACATCAAAATGTTAAATAATTAATGGAATTCTCTGATATAGCCTATACCAAGAATTTCCAAAAATAAAATAGCAGAGAGGTGGCATGAGCATTTAGGTTATTGTAGATCTATTTTATCTTGCATTTTTTGGTCCATTTGGTCAGCCAGTCAGCTTTAGTATTTTGGACCCTATTGATGTACTTGATGTCCATAAAAGGTCTCATTAGAGCTCTGCAATGTCTTAGTATTTGTTCAAAATATTTTAAGGTATTTTCCTAAAGCAAGAGAGTTAACAATAATCTGAGAATTTGTTTCTAAATCGATAATAACATAACCTTATTGCTTGCAGATTAACATGCCATCAAAGAACGCTCTGGCTTCAGCTTGGAGAGAGGTGAGTTTTCTATAGATATTACAATATCCTGTAATTAGGTTACCTTTGTCATCTCAATATCCTCTATGGACTGGCAATCCGGTGTTAGTCAAGAAAAATAATGGCAAGTAGATCTGAATGGATGCCTTTTCAGGGTATAATCAGATACAAGTAGATCTGAATGATCAAGATCACACTATTTTTGTCACAGATAGAGGCCTCCACTATTACAAGGTTATGCCATTTGGATTAAAAAATGTTGGGGCTAATTACCAGAGAATGGTGAACAAAACATTTGCTAATCAGATCGGCAAAAGCATGGAAGTATACATAGATGATATGACTGTTAAAAGCTTGGAAGAGGATCTGCACATAACTGATATTCGAGAGATGTTTTCCAACTTAGAGACTGTGAATTTGAAGTTAAATCCAGAGAAATGTGTGTTTGGGGTCCGATCTAGGAAATTCCTGGGCTACATAATATGTGAGAAAGGAATCCAACCTGATCCGGATCAGCTTAATGGCTTATTGGCAATGGATCCTCCTCGAAATATTAAAGAATTTCAAAGGCTCACCGGAAGGTTGGCTGCTTTGAATAGATTTATTCAAGGTCATTGAACAAGTGCGCTTTTTTTTCTTCCAAATATTGAAAAATGTTAAAAACTTCAATTGGTCACAATGTGACTAAACCTTTATTGAAATAAAAAAACACTTATCTTCACCCAAAACTCTTTTTAAAGCTGTTCGAGGAGAAAAGCTTTATGTATACTTGGCTGTATCAGAATGTGCTATAAGTGCTGTCCTAGTGAGGGAAGTGGACAATTACCCTCGTCCGGTGTACTACATCGGTAAGAGTTCACTGGATGCTGAAAGAAGATATTTGAGGTTATTGGCTTTAGTAATTGCAGCAAGAAAGATGAGGCCATATTTCCAACCTCATTCTATTATTGTTTGAACATCTTTCCCGCTGAAAATATTCTTCAAAAGGCAGATGTATCAAGCAGAATGATCAAATGGTCAGTGGAATTGGGTGATTACGACATTGATTTTGCCCTTCGAACAGCAGTTAAAGCTCAATCAGTGGCTGACTTCTTGGTAGAATTTCATGCTGACAGATCTTATGGACAAGATTCGGAAAATAATTTCAAGAAAGAATGGATGGTCCGAACCGATGGTGGATTAAACACTATGGGTTGTGGAGCCAGAATTTGCTTAACCTCTATGTATGGTGATAAAAATGTATCAAGCTATATGCTTTGGATTCAGGGCCTCTAACAATAAGTATGAATACGAGGCGGCTATAGCCAGTCTTAAGTTAGCTCTCCTCTGTGGAGCTAAGAGAGTCCAGTTAATGAGTGATTCTTAATTACTCATCCACTATGCTCAAGGACATTCTGAGGCAAAAAAGGAACAGTTGGTTAAGTACTTACTCATCTTGAAATAAATGGCAGCCAATTTCAAAAGTACTTGCTATGAGCATATTCCTAGATTAGAGAATACATTGGAAAACTCTCTAACAACTATAGCCTATTCTGAATCATACCCTTGGATTCTCGTACAGAAATGTCCATCCATACAGTTAAATCAAAAGAAAGAAGATGAAGAAAATATGAGTATACTTGTGATCCAACCTAAAGACTGGAGATACACACTCCTTCAATACATTTCCGATGGAACATTGCCTTTGGACAAAGTTGTGGTAAAAACAATTAAACACAAGGCTCGTGGTTTTTTTATAATAAGAGAAGTTTTCTATAAATAATATTTCAGTAGATCTCTCTTACGCTGTTTGGGATTTGAGGAATCCAAATTTTTCTTATCTGAACTACACGATGGGGAAGGCTCAGCATATTGTTGATACATGGCACTGACCCGAAGAGTCTTGTTAGCCGGATACTATTGGCCAACCATAATGGAAAATGCTAAAGAAATAGTGAAGAAATGCGATCCATGTCAAACGTATGGAAATGAAATTCATGTGCCAGCAGTACCTATGGAGTCTATTTCTGAGCAAATACCTTTTTCTAGATGGGGGATGGATTTAGTTGGACCTCTTCCCATGGCATATGGGGGATGCGAAACTATCATAGTCGTCATTGACTATTTCTCTAAATGGATAGAGGTAGCTCCTTTGGCTGGAACCACATCGAAAGTTGTTTCAAGTTCATCATATCCAATATATGCTGTAGGTTTAGAGTTCCCCAGAAAATTACTACAGACAATGGGCCACAGTTTGATAACAAAGACATGGAAGCCTTTTGCGCCTCTAGAGGCATTCAACATTTTTTTCCCTCCCTTTTCCACCCTCAACAAAATGGTCAAGTTGAGGTTGCAAAAAGAACCATCTTGTCCGGATTAAAGAAGAATTTAGAGAGAGCTGCGGGAAAATGGCCAAGTTATTTACAAGAAGTATTGTGGGCCTACCAAACTACTCATCGGGCTGGCACACAAGAATCTCCTTTTGCGTTGGTATATGGGATGGATGCAATTACTCCCATAGCGGCTAATTTACCATCACACATGGTCAAAAACTATTCCGAACAGGTTAATGATGTAGCAGTTAGGAATCAATTGGACTTAATAGAGGAAAACGGGATAAAGAACATTTGAGAACAACACACTACCAAGGCTTGATGAGGAGCAGATTTACTTCCAAAGTCAAAAGAAAATATTTTCAAATAGGAGATAAAGTTTTAAGGAAAGTCTTTTTACATACTAAGGAGAAGCAGTTCGGTAAATTGGCCCCGAAGTGGGAAGGCCCTTATATGGTCTATGAAAAGATCAAACCAGGACATATAGACTTCAAGACAAAAAAACGAGAGCTTTAAAGCATCCATGGCATGTTGAGCATCTCAGGTTATATCTAGAATAAAGTTTTTCTGTAAATATTTACTTGTTAAATAATCAATGTAAATATTATGGGGCATACTCTTTCCTACCCTGGTGGAGCAGGGAGGTTTTAATGAGGTGTCCGGTTTTTTTTTTCAATAATACATGATACATTTTTCAAAAGTTTGGTGTGATTTTACTTCAATTCAATTCAAGTATAAATTACTTATTCAACACCCCGACTCTCAAGTTTTCTATAGTAGATGAGATATGCTTAATGTCTTGTTATAACTATTAAATACATGTGATTGGAGATATTAAATACTCTCGATTCAACATTTCTGAAATTCTAGGGGATACTTAAACATTAGCCATGAAAGATTTAAAACAAAATATTAAACATAAGGGAAATTGGATAAATTAAACCTGATTGGACTCAAACCGACTAGTAGTACAAAAATATATTGGCCATCCAAGGACTTTAGTTTTTCAAAAGTAAAAGTTACACAATAAAACCTTAGGTCTTATTCCCTTCAGACTTTTCTTTACCACAATTCTTCTTGGGACTCTTGAGTTTGGTACTTGAACTCTCACCCGTTCATTCTTCATCATCAGATGTGGAATCTATTCCACTGGAGTAGTTGCGCTTGTCACCATCTGCTAAAGTATGGAATGGGATGCCCTCATACTCAACATAATTCCATAAGGGACCAAGGGTTCTCTTGGGTAAGGTCTCATGGAACAACAGCACCATGTCAAATTTGATCTCATAATCTCTTTTCTATAGGGAATCCACTATCCCGTTAGCATACTTCTCTATGCCTGTGGCGATAGCTTGTTCTTGTTGATGTTATAGGGCCTCATTATCTTTAATCTTCTCTTGAACAGTTCTCTCCAACTTGGTCTTCTCGTTGGATAAAGTTTGGATAACACCATCCTTAGTATTCAACTGCTCCTTCAAAGCTGTGAGGTGTGATGAGGAAGAAGTCTCCAGGCTGGAGTACTTGGTTTGGAGCTCGGTATTGGCTGCTTCTGATGCGGTCAGCTTGGTTGCCAAATCTTAATTCTCCTTCTTCAGCACCTTTATGCTCTGATGAGCACTTAGAAGACTATCTGACACGGTTTGCTTGTCAGTAGTAAGAGAATTGATAATACCGGTTTGGTTTTTTACCTGCCTTTCCAGAGCAATAACTAGTCGGATGTAACCAAGGAGGACATGACTCAAAGTATCTTGTTATCCGGATATGGAATAAGACTTCCCATTGTATGTTACTATGTTGGAGGATTTGGAGGGATGGTAAGGACCTGGAAAATCATCTTTCTCTAAATCATTAAAGTAAATACTAATGTCTTGAAAGGCTTCAAGGTCCACTTCGTCATTTCCTCCACCAGTAATCTGCCCGGACTGAAGGTTTGTTGGGATTTCCTCTTGCAAGGTAGGGTCAGCAGGAGCTGGGGGTGGAATTTTCGTTGGGCGAAGGATTATCTCTGCCCCCAGAGTAACTTTCTTTTTCTTGGCAAATTTCTCATCACTGTTGGCCTTGCATTCCTTGTCTTTTTTAGGAGGCCTTGGTGGGTTCTTTGACCCTCCAGCTTCCTTTATAGTTTGAACTTCCACTGCCTTTAGCAAGGCCACATCAATACCACATTGGTTCTCCGAACCAGTCCCCTCTGTAGCTGTTTGAGCTAAGTCTGTTGTAGCCTTTCTTTACTTGTTCTTCATTTTGCTGGGGGCTTTGGCTCTAGAAGACAGATACAACTTGGAATCGTTAGCTTTTGTCCTCTTCAGGATCACATCAGCAGGGGGAGGGTTGGTTAGCTCTTCCCATGAAAGGTCTCTTCTGCTTGTGGTGTTCCTCAGGTGAGACCTCACGAAATTGCCCGACTTAAAGCAATTATGGAAGATGTTCCCCTAGTTCTCTGAAGCCCATGTGTTTAACTTCGCACAAGTATTCTGCCCTGCTTCTAGATGGCCCGAGAAAGTAGAACTAAGGAAAGATATCAATTAGTCAAAATAAAAAATTGTAACTTAAAAAATAAAAAATAAAAGAGAAAAGAACTTACGAGTGTTTTTCCATCTACTGGTCAGGAGGCTGGGGTTTCGTACCACCCTTAATTTTTCTGTCGTTCTCCCAAGTCTCACTGATAAAGAGAAACTGCGTCCTCCAAGGTTTTTTGGACTCCAGTAGGTCGTCCATCACTTTGAAGTCATTCCTCATGTTGTAATGATAGAAGGGGATTTGGTCATTCTTGCACAAGCTTGCTACAGCAGCAAACTGTTCCATGGAGAGTGGGATTTTTGACAGCGTGGATGCCATGATGCATGCTAGGAGAGTATACCAAGAGTTGGAGCTCAGTTGGCTGGGGCATAGTTTGATCGAATAAATGTATCTGACAATCTCTGGGTATAAGGGCAACCAAAGTCCCCAATTCAATACTTGGGTGTAGACCACCATCTCGTTCAACTTACAATCTATGGGGCTCTCCGGAGTGATTAGAATCTTTACTTTTATGGAATCCGAGATCTTCCATTTAGTTTGGATCCGACCCAGCTCGGCCGTGTGGGTGTAGACATAATTAATGTTCTGAAGAGCCACCAAATATTTGATACTGAACTTTTTGAAGCAGGGACCTAACTTGCCCTCTAGACTTATCTGGAAGAGCGTCCGGATGAGTCATACCAACCTTAGTTTTACCTTTCCGATCTGAGGCTGTATCCCATGTTTGACCGGACGCCTCGGTCTCGAAAGGAGCTTCTTCAATGTTGTCCTCCATGTTCTCTTCCATCACCGTGGAAGGTTGTTCAGCTATTTTTGAGGCATGCTGCTCTGGCTCATTCATTGGTGGTTGTACAACTGGTTGTTCAGAAGGTTGTGCAGATGTCG